>BFEA01000074.1:2598099-2614041 GCA_003427395.1 Chara braunii | reverse complement strand
GCTGAGCCACGGGCCTTCTGATCCGCTAGGTACTGGTGGTTTAACGAGCCCATGTTGACAAAGTCTCCTTCCAAGGCTTCCGAGCCTGCAATTGTGCCTTTTCAAAAGTGGCCTGCACCTTTGGCTCTCTGCCCAGACCCGAAGCCAAGTGCTCTCACTGCGTATGCTAGTAAGAGCACTACTGAGGTTCCTGTCAACTTGTGGTTTAAACCACAAGTATACCTGGGTCTGGAGGTGCTCCATTGTGCGCCAAGCTTTGCCGAACTGCCAGCAGCGTGCTTTTTTCTTTCTTGACTGGTGTCAGCGGCGTGCTTTTTTGTTTCTTGACGGGTGTCATTAGCCATTGTAGTGCGGCAGGCCCGAGGCGTGGAATTTTTGAAGCAGGTGACAAAACTTTTTCTGCAAGACTGGGGCCATGCACTGGCGATTTAAACCGAAAGTACACCCGGGCCTGGCGGCCTTCCACTGCGCGCCAAGCTCCTCCAAACTGCCAAGGGGCACACTTTTTTTCCTTCTTTGGATGTTGCCATTGTGGCAAAGAAAGATGTCTCCAAAAGGTTGGGGTTATGAACTGGTGGTGTAATTTAATCCTATTTGCGAGTGGGACCTTACCCGAGTCTCTTTGTTTTTCGTGGGAAAATAAAAACATATATATGTTATGATCCTGGCCACTTTCAAAATACACATTCATGAGAATTTACAATGCCGTCCAATTGCAAAAAGAAATGAACGAACTTGCAGGAGAAAGCGGGAAAGAAGAAGAAGAAGAAGAAGGAAGGAAGAAGAAGATAATGTACACAAGCATAGACCAATGGTAATGCTATTCTTCTTTGCCGACCACTCTCCTCCTCCTTATCTCCTCCCCTCTTATTCAAACAAGAAATAATAAAATGGCTGAACCAGAATCAATGTTCGAATCCCTCTTCTACTGCAGGTATCACATGAGGTCTACCATAGCCATGGCCACCCATCTTCCTCCTTCCTCCAAGGCCGAGGCTATGGCGGACTACCATGGCATCGCCCTTCTGTGCAAAGGACAACACAAAGCAGCTATGGCTGCTCTAGGTCAGGCCGCCATGCCTGACTCTGCCTCGAAACTTCTTGGTGTAGCTCTACCCCAACTAGGGCCTTCCAGATGCAGTGCCCATCAAAGTGATGAAGATGACATCCACCATAGCCAGGTAAGTACCTCTGGCACTCTCTCTCTTCCTCGTCCTTGTCCTCCTCTCTCGGTCCTTGCTCCTTCCCAGCAGTGATGCTCCAGCTGGCGCTCCAACCAGTGTGTCGCCAAATGTGCACACCGACAACGAGGAACACTTTGCTCCTCCTAGAGATATAGCGGCGTGCTTGCCTCTTGGCGAGTGACTTCCTAGGCCGTGCGGCCTCTAAGCAACCGGTACCTCCCTTTCGGAGGGAAACATCATTGCGGACTCTGATATTGCCTGTACAGGCCCTAGACTCAGACTGGTTGGACTGGTACCTGCGTAGACCTAGCCTTCAACTACCGGGCCTCTAAAAATTCCAACTTTTGTCTTCTTCTGCTCGGCCTTGAGTACCCGACAGATCTACCTCTACTTGGTGTGGTACCGGCCTACTTGCAACTTGAGTGTTTTCCGTTGTGTCACGGGCCTCTTTCCCCGCCACTTGAGTGTTTTCCTCGCTGTCAACCTCAATGTCACGGCCACAGGTAAGTACCGGCCCTTCAGGCCTTTTGAACGAATAAGTGCCCTTGTGGGTCACACACACAGTCAAGCCGACAAGCACTCAAACAGGCATGCAGACCAGCAAGCACTGACACACACAGACTTAGAAAACTCAGCAACAGTCGGGAAACTCAGCAAGGAATACATTCCATGAGCAAAACTCAGAAATCAGTCTCAGTCCCCGTTTGGCAGGTCATTACATACATATATATCCCCTCGTTTGTTGTCCTCTTCTCCCTGTCTGCCTACGGTTTACCAGGCAGCTCTATTTGTCGACGTATTACCGGGCTGCTCTGTTTGACTACATATTACCGAACAGCTCTGTCTGACGATATATATATATCCTCTACCAGAGCTCCCTAGTAAACTGTAGGCAGACGGGGAGAAGAGGACAACAATATAACCATAGCCAAGGTTAAGGTGGATTATCACTTACAGTGTAATCAATTAGGGGATTTTGCAGACTGTTGCGGGTTCAGCCTCCTGATGAGTCGGTGAAACTCCGACGAAACAGTTTGTCTCAACCCCTCGCTTGTTATCCTCTTCTCCCTCTCTGCCCATGGTTTACCGGGCAACTCTGTTTGACGATATATATAGTCAAACAGAGATTCCCGGTAAACCGTTAAAATAAATAGTTTTTTAATCGCTTGTAATTTGTGTTTCAAGCCTTCAATTTTATTTATTTTTTGAGTAAATTTTTTTGTTTGCCTAACATTTTCCAAGGTTTGTCAACAAAGTTTTTTAATTTTGATACACGACGATATATATATATACGATATATATATATATATATGACGATATATGACGATATATATATGTATATGTTTGTGACGATATATATATATATGCTAGGAGTAACACTGAAGGCCACATCGGTGAAGTTACAAAATTGGACACGCGTGGGTGACATCAGTTTGTCACATACACGAGCATGTGTGACTGCTTGAGGATCGGGGTGCAATGCAACTACATCCGACAATTGTAACACATGGCGCAAGTTTGTAGCACGAGCTACCTCATGCACATGTACGACCTTGATGTGGTCAGTAAATGGGTCACGAGGTTGTGCTGTGTAACGTTGGCGGGTATGCTGTGATTTTCGGATGAGGCGTTCTTGAATGTTTGTTGTCCCCTACAAGTAGCAATGAGGGACCGTCAACTTGAACTACGCAATGCTCGAGCAGGTGAGTGGTTTAATCCTCCATCCCACATCTTTGCCTGCATTGTGCACGGCCCTGGCCATTACATGGCCATTGGACATGCCTCTGACCACTGGGAGTTGTGTGACACCATGGTCCATGCCATGATTGATGTCACTGATTTCTTACAAAATGATGCTGTTTTCTTGCCACAACAAACCGTCCGCAATCTCTTTTATGTCGAAGATTATTCCTCTGGCCCCGTGCTACACCAAGACAATGCACCAACACTCTGCGACCTTCTCCTTTGCACAACCACAAACACTGTTACACTCGGTTGTAGCCGCCATCATCTCTGTCACAGTCACTACAATGACATGGTTTCAGCATCCATGTGTGCAGAGGACTGTCCCACCATTCCTGACTGCAGGCACCCTCCGCATCCGGACACTATATGTCCATTTTGCGGCCATGGGCGCTATACTGAATGCATGCTCTTTTGTGGTGACCGTTCTTTTTTCATTTTGGCCTGCAATGGACATGCCATCTGTCGGGGGTGTATGGTGGGCATGCTCAATGCCACCCGTCGTGGCAATTGTTGCACTGAGAATGCTCAACTAGGTCTTCCATGTGTTCATTCACGTCACCCTTACAATGTATGTCCTCTCTGCCGTCAAGGACAGACTCTTCTTGAGCCTTTCCTTATCCTCTTTTGCCTTCGTCTTCACTCCACACTCCATACTTTCCCTTACTTTCCCTTTATCGTTCTTTGTTTTTCTGCTCTCCATCTCTCCTCCTTGTGTTTATCCCCTCCCCCTTCACTCTGCCTCTTTCTCACGGCGTACAAGTGGGCTGTTATGGCACACGGGGAGGGAGGCAGCTCGCGCCCAGCTTCATCAACGTGGCGAGCCTTGTACGTGAGAGTCACGGTGAAAGGGGAGTCAAAAGAAGAATAAAATGAATGGTTTCACTATGCCCTTCATGTTTGTCTTGTTTTTATTTTTATTTTTATTTTTTATTTCTGCCGTTTGTTTCGCAAATTGCGCTCTTTTAGTTCATAGTTATGTGACAATATATTCTTCGGCGTTGCTAGCCCTCTGGTTTTGCAGATTGAGTGGCGAGCGCCGGTCCTGTACAACCAGGCACTGCCTTTTTCTTGTGGAAGATAATCGTCTCTCTTTCTTACCTCCTACATCGATTTTCTTTTCTTGTTCCTTTTTCTCCGCCTTTTTTTTTTGTTGCCTCTGTTGACGAACCTCCTGTGTGCTTTGCAAGAGTTGTATGCCCGAATTGCTGGTTTCATGATGAACTTAGCTACTTCACTTTTTTTTATGACAGATGTTGTTACGGATGTTTTGCTTGGCTCTTTGTCCTTTCATGTAAGCTTGGTATTGCAACTATGTACATTCTTGTTGTACATCCCTTACATGTACATTCCTTGTGTACAATCTGTTTTCTCTATTCGTTGTGTACAGCTGTTATATAGATTGTGATGGCGGTCACCGCAAGGGCACAGGTTGTACCCCTTTCCTGTGCAGTGGGTGGCGGTCACCGCAAGGGCACGGGTTGTACCCCTTTCCCATGCAGTGGGTATAGTTACGGCCCGCCTAAGGTTGGCCACACCCGGGCGGCTGCCCCCATGCCCACTCACCTCTTGTTCCATATTCTTTGAGATAACCCTTCTACGCTGGTTTATGCATGTGTCACCTTCTTGGTGACATCTTTTTATGTAGGCACTGTTGGTCTATCGGTGCAAGGCTCCTGGCACTGCTGCTGTGAGCACACTCATTGGGAGATGCAGTCTCGCATTCAAACCGAGCACCCTCTTTGACAATGCTGGTGGCGGTGAACAGCAAACAAAAAGGACGACGACAGGAATCCCGACCTGAGCCGTCGGGCCTAAAGTCCTTCCACCTTGTGCACTCACCTCCATTTTTTTGCATTGGAAAATTGAAAAATCGAAAAATAATTGTTCCATAACCATCAACAATGAATCTACAACTAAGGAATAATCAAGGGGCTACCCCGATACTTCCCACCCCTCTTGGGAGATTTCTTGCCGCTGGCATGGCAGGTGCTATACCAAGCTTTCCTCTTGGACACTATGTTCCGTTTGCTCATGCTCACATGTCAAATCGCCAGGCATCTGTCTCTCATCGTGTAGATTGGTGTGCACACCTGGAGTGGAATACTAACATGTATTCTGCAGGAGGTTGGTGCAAGAAACAACTTTGTCTTCTTAACAGTGTTGTGCAGGCAAAGCGATTTGAGTTGCAACTGCGAGGTGTTGATCGACAACTCCTTGAACCAGGTATGGAGCCCCTCACTGTTCGAGGAGTGATTTATGCAATTGTTCATTTGCCTTCAGGACGTTTTTATGTTGGACAGATGATGCATTCTGCACATCAACGGTTGCAAGAGCAGTGGCATACACGACACTCTTCTGCTGCTTTTCACCACCGCCATCTCTACCGTGCAATGTGTGGGCAACCAGCATTCAACTTTGCTGCTTGGCCCTTGGAATGCATCGATCCTACCCTTTATCATACGTCTGAAGGTCTTGTTGATCATGCCCTCTTTCGGTGGGCTGCTGCACCCCGCGAGGGTTTCTGGGTTTTTAAACTTTGAACTCTTCACCCGGTTGGTTTCAATGCAGTCCTTCCAATGGCTAGACTGCCGGCTCCACGACGACACTTCCGCCCTCATTGTTGCACACAAATGGGCCCTCGTCCCTTGCTCCTCAGCCCCCTCTACCTCCTCATGCCTCAACTCCTCCTGTTTCCCTCCCTACCACATCTATTGCTGCATGCTCACACGCTGCATGCTTTTTCGCGGGCACTCTCCAACAACGCTTGCGAAAGGCTGGACTTCCTATATTCGTAAACGTCAACATAGGTACCCTGCGCACGTGACCCGCCTCTCCAGCTGGTTCCGCAGCATGCTTCGATGGTCTATTCATCACCCGCTTTCTCGGGTATCCACACACTATCCTCGGACTACGCCTGTCGCAGCCCCTTCTTCATTATCGACGCTTGTCACACCTATCACAGCCTCTTTTTCATTACCTGCGTCCGTCGAACGTCTTTTGGAAGCCCATGTGACCGATAACTGCTTGATCACGAAACTCAACTACAACTTGAACACGGAGCTGTTCAGTTGAGGGAATGTAGACGTGGTTTCCGACAACCACTCTTGCCAGACCAGTACAAAATACCGTTCGCACCAAGGGAGTATTAGAGGAACGATCTTACCACTCCGCAATGTCGTGTGGATGTTGTGATAATCTCATCAGTAACGGTATTGGGTGCGAAACTCGGCGGTTGCCGAATCATTAACGATGGTGACTGAGATGGCATCGAGCTGGATATGCTCTTGATTTTGGTAAGAACGACGAGACAAGACGTATGCGACTTAGTTCGTTTCACCCTTAATATGCTCAATGGTGAAATTGAACTCAGATAAGTTGCGCCACTAGTGTGCCTTTCGAGGGGAAAACTTGGATGTCTTGAGGAAAGCCGCGACAACAAAATTTTCCATCTGCATCGTGAAAGGCGCCCCATGCAGGCGCCAATGCCAAGTGACATAAACTACTGAGAGAACGTCACGGTTGTCATGGCGAACAATAACAAATAGGAGTAAAAAGCTTCGCAGTCACGCCCTCTGCGATGATCGAAGAATAAGTAGCAGGAGGACTGTCAGTGGAGGGAAGTGTCAGCAGGAGAGGGAGGAAAGTGGGGAATATGGGGAGCAAGGATGTCGAAGGGGTATCCGCATGTTGTGGGGTGGTGGTAGAGATGACAATCGTGGAGATGTGGAGGGAAGTGTCAGCAGGAGAGGGAGGAAAGTGGGGAATATGGGGAGCAGGGATGTCGAAGGGGTATCCACATGTTGTGGGGTGGTGGTAGAGATGAGAATCGCGGAGATGGAAGAAGGGTAAGGGGGCTCAAGCTCTAAGGAGATGAGCTCAACGTTTGGACATAGAGAATTGTAGCGAAGGAGACCCATGATGTTCATCGAGTATGGGGTGACGTCCTCCTGATGCATGAAGTGGGTGAACTAGCGAGGAGAAGCGGAGGCGATGTGTGGGTGAGATCCAGAGGGACGAGGGTCCTGCGGAGGTAAATCAGGGGGAATGTCGCCCGTGGTACCAATGAAGGGGACATGATGGGTCTGACCACACTTCATTTTGAGAACGAGTGTTTTGGTCGTCCATTAGTTCTGTGTGCCACGGAACTTGCGAGACCAGGGAGTCCCAACGATAAAGTCGTACCCAGTCTCCAACACATTGAAGTGTGCGGAGGAATGGTAGTAGCGAGTGGACTGGGTACGATCCGACAGTTGGAGGGTATCCCATAATAAGATTACTATAGTAACTAATCACCTAGGAAACTGCGAAGCTGCTGGGCGGATGTGAGGGCGGGCCAATCCGTGATAGCAGTGATCTTCTCTACATCCATGTGAAGACCTTGGTCATGCACATGGTGTCTTGGAAAGTCCACTTTGTGTCGGGTAAAGCGACACTTACTGATCTTGGTGTAGAAACTATATGCTTGCGTACGCGCTGTGGGACATCGCGAAGGTGTCAGATATTGTCTTCTAAGGATGTCCCTAAAGGATGTCCTTGAAAATGTCGTTCATCGTCATTCGAAACGTAGTGGGTGCATTGGTGAGGCCAAATGGCATCATCGTGAATTTGTAGTGGCCGAAGCACAATCTAAAGGTGGTTTTCGGCTGGTCCTCTGCGGCATCGTGGATCTGGTGGTAACCGCTATAAATATCGATCTTTGTAAAAAAGCGGTTGTTTGGTAGACTGTCAAACAACTCGTCAATGCGAGGCATCAACGCGAGGCATAAGATAAGTGTTCTTAACCGTGTAACGGTTAAGACTGTGGTAGTGAATGCAGAGGCGAAGAGTTTCGTGCGTTTCGCGAGTAAAGAGGACGACTGCACCCAAAGGGACTGAAACCCAGTCGAAGGAGCTCCTCAAACTCACGATTGAGGTACTAGGTATGTGATTGTTCAGAAACTTTGGCAGCATTTCATTAAACCCATGGAGTCGAAATGTGCAATCAAGAAAAGGACCAAGTAAGAAGAGAAAATTTTGCCAGCACTTCGGTACCCCCAAGGGTTCAAAATGTGCTGGACAAAGAAACTGAGGAAGAGAAAATTTCGGCAGCACTTCGTGACCCGCAAGGGGTCAAAATGTGCACCGACAACAAAAATGGCGAAGTCCTAAAAAGGATTTGAGGGTGCCTCAAACAATTTTGAATTTTAAGAATCAAGAAAAAAAATCAAGAAATGAAAAAGATGTAATAAGATAATTCCAATTTTTGGAAAGAAAAAGAAAAATGAAATAAAGGAGGAACACAAAATAAGAAAGGGATAAAATTTTGAACTTGGTGGAGGGAGGGAAGATAAAGTGATGAGAAAAGAGAGAGAGGTGAGAAATAGAGAGATTTTGGGGAAGGGAAGATAAAGTGATGGGAAAAGAGAGAGAGGTGAGAAATAGAGAGATTTTGAAGTGGTAGTTAGGGGGGGATCATGGGGTTTTAGTTGGGGGGAAGGAAAGAGGAGAGGAGGGTGGGAGAATGGGAGACAAAAAGATGGAAAAGGTGGTTTGGAGAATAAGAGATTAGTAGAAAAGGGTGAGTGAGGATAAAAGGAGAGAAAAGGATCGTGGAAGATGAGTGAAGAGTGAGGGATATGAGAGAGCAGTGCAGGATATGAGAGAGCAGTGGGCAGGAGGGGAGAGAAGTGAAAAAAAAAGCAGATAAGAGTGAGAAAAGGTGATGGATTAGTGGTAGAATTAGAAAAAGATGATGAGAGAATGGAGGGGGGAGAGGGAAAGGGGTGGGGGAGAGTTGATTAATGAGTAGAGGGGTAATACCCAGCTCTTGGGTGGCCAAGAGCAGAAAAATCACCAAGATCCACAGGATCTTGGCCTTCACACACCTTGCGAGAAGGGGTCTTCAAGATGATGAACAACTGCTGTTGCAGCAGTTGGACCTGATCGGATGGATCAGGTCTGCAGATTAAGAAAAATATATCTGGGGTAGGCTGATATCTTGATCAGCCACTCAGTTCTCACTGGAGCGCAGCCCCCTAGCCAGGGGGATCTTCCAAGCCCTCAGGAGCTGCCACATGGCATGGCAGATGACCACATGCGCAGGCAGCAGGAGCCACGGCGAGGGGAGGGGCAAATAGTAATCCAGCCGCTGCTGCCGAGTTGCTTGCTGCTCGCTGCTCGCCGATGAAGAGAGGGGGGAGGAAGGCAAATAGCTCGCGTGATGTGCCACATAACCAGCTCATATGTACAGTGTGTTAAGGCACTGGCCACACACGCGCATGAGCCTGCAATGACTTGCTGAGTCTGCAGCCTGCGGCCCGTCACACTGAGGCTGTAACATAGGTAGGACAAATTCGTAATTTGCTTATGAAGGACTAACTGTGATATCCGCTTGTGGGGAAATCCGTGAGGGGCATGTCTGAAAATTTGGGAAAATTTCAGGCCTGTACTGATTCAGATTTCCTATAGCTACCCTGACTGCGAATAGCAGGCCCGGACTACCACGAGGACAGACAGGCCCTAGGGCCTACGATGATAGACTGGTCCTATAGCCTATAGCCGGGTAGGGAGAGGCCCTAGAGGCCGAAACTGAAACGGTACCGGTCGGTCCAGTAGGTCCGGTCTAGGTCGAGTCTAGGCTAGAGTAGATCTATTAATAGATTGAGGAAGGCTGTTCAGGGCTTTTGGCGGTTTGCATTTTGCAGATCGCAACGGTACAACGCGTGAACTGGAGTGGTGACAACTTCAGCTTTGAAGAAGACAGACATAGCCAGACCCTTGAAGCGTCGGCCACAGCTGGGTCCTTCGCTGTTCTCTGGCAGCATGTGAGGCTGCTCAGAGGTCTGGGCTATCTGAGGTCTGCTGGGAGCTCGATAAGTTGGTGCCCTGTCGAACCCTCCTCTGGAGTAGGGTTCCAGGGTGGTGGCGCTGCAACCGTAGCTGCAGCTTACATCCTCAGAGATCTCCTTTGTCAGCAAAGGTGGTGCTGCTGCAGATCTTCATCCGTGAAGTTATCCGGCACTTCATCTTCATCAGAGGCTGTGGCGCTGGGCTTCTTCTTCATCCTCTGAGAGGCGCTTGGCCTCAGGGGCCTGTTTCAGGGTGGCGCTGTCCATTCCTGAGTAGCGCACCATGTTTGTGAGACTATTCTGACAAAATGATTCTCCGAGTTTAATAAACAGTGTGGACACTGTGTGAGAACTATCTTTGCTTCATTGTTTTCTGGATGTGATCTACTCTACTTTCCTTTGTGACTGGTTGTGGGGATTCTGTGGAGCGAATTTCACTTTCAGTGTGTTCTGTGACTTCTGTCATATCGCATGGTCAAGTCTTCCGCTGTGTTCCCTTCTCTCTGCGCGGTGTGACACTCCTATCCTCTCCCCTTCCTTCTGTGTATGTATGGGCATGCATGGAAGGCATTGGAAGTCTTATGTGAGCGAGTGTTGGTCTTCAGACAACAAGCAACCAGGTTCATAACAAGCCGGTGCTTCCCAGGTTCAAACCCTGGCAGCAGAGTCCCAGATCTTGATTTATACTTATCCAAGAGAGGAGGGGGGCGCAGATGCGGCATGTGTGGCGACCTTGGCTGCGCACACGGTCTCTCTACGTGTCACTTTTTCTCCTCCGACGCGTGTCCTTCTCCCATACCGGCGCTGTGCACGCGGTCTTGTTGGGACTCTAGGAGCAGGACTTTGGGTCTGACCAGGTCTGACACCATGAAATCCTTTCAGTAGAGAATAGCACAAGAGGCCAGTCAGTGTTCGGGTTGCAAAGAAAACGAGTTGGGGAGCAGGCATTGCCTTCGGTGAGTGGCCAACCCCTGCAGAATGGACAGGGCCAGTTTGGGTGTGGACTGTGGAAGCACTGCATCCACTTCTCGCAGTTGCAGCTTGCTACTGCATCGAATGGCTCGGCCTAGACAGATGTCACAAGCAAATGTGGCTCCCACGTGCTAGGGACACAGAGATGCTGACCACAGTTGTATAGGCACTCCGTCTACAAATCGGACATGTCATGTAAGCGTGCCGTACATGAGTACAATGTTAACTGTCATCATACGTATGAAAGCAGAAACTTGCACGGGCTACACCGTCATAATCCTCACTATACAAAGCATGTGATTGAAACGGTTCTCACCTGTCTGCAGTCACAGATGCGGGCCGTAGAATTCGATCCCCAGACCTCACTTTGCCCATGTACAGTATCGAGTTGACACCCGATTGTTTGAGCCCGTGATCTGTGTTTTGGCAGTATTTGTCGTCTGTCGTATGTCTGTGTAGTGGTAGGGGTTCGATCTGTAGGTCTGTGGATTAGGAGTCACAGCTTTGTAGAGGTCGTAGCTGTAGGTATTCTGAAAGGTCAAGGTCGTAGCTGCTACAGTCCTGAAAGGTCAAGATCGTTGCTGCTACAGTACCTGAAAGGCCAAGTCCACAGCCTTCCGGAAGGTCCGGAAGTGGCCTTTCAAAGTGTCTCACGTTTAGTCAGAGGCAAGTGGGCAAGTGGTGAGCCTTTAGTCAGAGGCAAGTGGGCAAGTGGTGAGCCAACTGCGTTACGTCGGCAGTGCGACTGCATCGAGTTGGCAGTGCAATCCCATGCAGTCAGCGGCTCCGGTCCCAGTCAGTCAGAGTCCAGTCAAGCAAGTACCGTGTGGGACTGTGTGCACCAAGGGCCTGGGAAAGGGGCCGACCAACGAGTTACAGAAGTATCAATCAAGAGGCAGCGCCCAGCCATTCATTCATTCGCTGCGTAAGCCATGCGGAAGCGCTGCTACAGCGTCTTGTGCGAAGGTGGTCTGCAGGTTGCCCAAAGACGAAATGGGCTGAACAGTAGTGGTAGTGCGGCCATAGCCGCTGTAGGAGGAAGTTAGATAGTGTGTATGTGTGTGGTGGTATTCAAGGTGATCCGGAGTGAGCGTGTGTAAACAGTGGGGTTGGACACAGTGACAAAGGTTGGGATGTTCAGGCGCTGATGCGCCATAGCCTGTTGAAGAGAGCTTGCATCTGAACTGTGTTCTTGGTTTCCATATCTCTAAGCTTTCAGTGGGCGCCCTGCACCAGTGTGAATCTCCACCTGTTTGCATATGTGCGAAGTGGAAAGAAAGCGAGTCTGATTGCATGATGGCATGGTAGCCCAATCTCAGGTGGGCCATCACAGTGCATCATTGAGAAAGTTTCTTGGGGTTCTGCACCCAACACTCCCTGTCTATGGACAAGCGATGACATGGCTTGATCCAAAGTAAAGGTGTGTGTGTGTGCGCGCACACGCACACTTGCACACATGTAGAGTGGGTATGTGTGTGTGTGGGGGCGCGCGCGCGCATGAGAGAGAGAGAGAGAGAGAGAGAGAGAGAGAGAGAGAGAGAGAGAGAGACAGAGAGACAGAGAGACAGAGAGAGCAAAGACAGGTCGAAAGCAGGAGAAAGAGTATATGCATGTGCGAAGGCAAGGATGAAACCATGACCACTGGCAGCAGTAAGAGTACTACATCTTCCAAATTTCACACAATTTCGCACTAGCGCTGTCTAGCAGTGAAAAATGTTGCCTTCGACATGTGCTATTGAAATTTATTGCATTCAACCTGTGTGGCATGGAGATGGGGGTTCAAGCACCCCAGATCGATATGAAAATGATAACAACTGTAAACAGGGAAGACACCCCTGGAGACAGGAAGGCACAGGAAGCGCGAACATTCAGTGCCAGGCAGCACTGGATTGAAAAACAGCACCAGCAAACCTGGTATCAAAAAAAGTTTGAGGTGCCTGCATTCGGAACCAGGAAGCCACAACCGAAGTGTGCATGTGCAAGGACTTCAAACCTTCGACGTGTTTTTCAAACTTTAAATAGGTAAGATTTCGGGGTTGCTTAAGCGAACCCCGAGGATCAATGAAAGCTCCAACTTCCAAGTTTACTTCAAAAAAAAAAAAAGGAAAGGAAAAAAAAAGCAGATGAAGTGGGTGGTGGCCAGTGTGGTGCAAATTTGCAGCAGGACCAGGCACAACTGTTCTGGTGCCTATATTCAACCCACACACCTGGACAAAATGTGAACTTCGAAAGGGATAAGAAATAGAAGCCCGCTATGCAAGTACGTGGAGCCAAACATTTTCCCTCTGAAGAATTATTACTTTGTTCTACTTATCTGATTGGCTCCGGATTCGAACTCAGGTCTATATTTCAGCAGTTCATAGTGTACCAACCGAGCTAAGCTCGCCGGTGCGTGGAACCAAGCATGAAAAGACCACGAAAAGGAGTCAAAGTGACCAACTGCTCATACACAGATCAAACAACAGGAATGGAGCCGACAAACGGCTACCACAGACCCCATAATATTCAATGGCTGTGAGAGAGGAATGATGGCTTCAGAAACTGATCGAGTCACAATCGCATATGTGCAGCGTCATGGCAAAGGTCGTTCGATATGGGTTTTAGATAGGCCGAAAGTTTTCGAGGGGCGGCAGTCTGTTGGTCATTGTCCTTCACAGCAAATCTGCAAGGGATTCTGTGGTGATATCCAAAAGTTGAAAGAGGTGTCGCTGTGGTATACGCACTATGCAGCAAAATTTAAGAAAATCCATTTTTCTGTTTTTTTTCTGCTGACGAGGAAATTTGTTTGAGAAAAGAAGCTCAGGAAGACAAAGAGCAATGAAAATGCTGGTGCACTTCGTGAACTGCAATGCATTTGGCACACATTTCTACGACAATCAAGCTGAGGCCCAACAAATGCTATGTTCGGAGTGGAGCTCAGGAAGAGAAATAGCAATGAACATGCTGGTGCACTTTGTACACTGCACTGCACTTGGCACATGTCTCTGTGACCAATCAAGCTGAGGCGCAACTGATGCTGCATTTGCACTTACTACCCGCTAACCTGATTGGAAAAACTGGATATGTCCGTGCTAACCAAGTACGGCCTAACCTGGCTGGGAAACTCGTTAGGTTCATGCTAAGGGGGATGTACCATTCCCTCACTGTATGCGGATTATTGTGCAACTATCAGCTATTACAAATTTAGTAAGAAGCAATTAAAAGGGAAAAAAACAAGAAAAACGAAAAAAAGACTGGCAGATGGTTTTGTAGAGTGCTATACAGTTTGGGTTGCCCCATCGAAGCACGGCTACCAGTGCGGTGCGGAACCGTGGACAAGGGTCCACACCCTCCAGGGTTCAGGTTGCCCATTTAAGCATGGCTACTGGTCCGGACCCTGGATGCTGGTCCAGACGGCCCAGGGTCCAGCCTTTGGATTTCGGATGGTCGGAGCTGTCCAGATCAAATTCAAAATATTCTATTTTCTGAAAAATTCAAAAAATAATGAACTTTGCTTTTTCTAAGTTTTTCAAAAACAATCAAAAAAATCCTTTTTAGAAAAATGCTGTGCAATGTACAGTGCTGCAAACAAAGAACTATTGCCCGAGGGTCTTGTCGAAATTCACAATCATCCAATCCAACCCAATCAATCAATCAATGGCACTGTTCGTTCCTTCGCACCACCTTTGGGAACGAGGCGAAGAAACGAAGGAAGAGTATCAAGGGCGCCACTTTTATCCCCATGCCACAGCCCAGTCAGTCGTGTCCATGCTGC
The DNA here is from genome assembly GCA_003427395.1 of Chara braunii. Classification (NCBI taxonomy): domain Eukaryota; kingdom Viridiplantae; phylum Streptophyta; class Charophyceae; order Charales; family Characeae; genus Chara; species Chara braunii. The sequence goes on along the minus strand of BFEA01000074.1, from coordinate 2,599,558 downwards.
CCTCGAACCACCGGAACACGGCCCCAGCCTTGTGGAGCAATCGTTCGTCGCCTATGAAAATTTTGTAGGCTCGGGCCTACCGGATCACAATGGCTGGCGGTGCTCACAAAAAGGAAAAAAGGTGCGCCACTGGCAGTTAAGGCAAAGCTTGGCGCGCACTGGAAGGCCGGCCGGCCTGGGTGCACTGGTGGTTCAACACCACATTTGTAAGCTGACATTTTTTCTGGATGAAGAAGCAAATCACAAAGAAAGGCCAATTAAGATAAAGAAAAATAGTAAAACTAATGACCAATCGTTCATTCCTCAGATCTTGGGGGGAGGAAGAGGGAGGAGGACAAGGCAGTGGGAGAAGGGCGGCAACTAGCGACCACTTCTTTTCCCCCATTCTTTTAGTGATGTGATCTTGGGTGGGAAGAATGAAGAGCGGGGGTAAGAGGAGGTGGGAAGAGGGGGAGGAAGACGACGTGGGAAGAGGGGGAGGAAGACAAGGTGGGAAGAGGGGGAGGAAGGCAAGGTGGGAAGAGGGGAAGGAAGACAAGGTGTGAGGAGGGGGAGGAAGCAGCAATGGCGCCGATGTTTCCTTCATTCCTTCCTTCCCTCCCTCACTTCCTCCCTTCCTCCCTTCCTTCCTTCCTTCCTCCCTTCACTCATGCACGCATGCGTGCATGCAATCTGTATTTGTCAGTGCTTGTCCATCTCAGCACCAGGTGTATGTAGATGAAGCTAGTATAGACACCCTCCATCTAAAGCTTAACTCTGCAGTGCCTCTGCCTTGGCAACATGGATTCAGAATGCAGTAACTCGTACTAACTCCTACAATGCAAGGAATTGTTGACTGGGCTCAGGTCGCAGATCTCGATTGCAGGGCTGCTCTCACAAATCATAGAGAAAATGGAATCGAATAGAAGAAGATGACGTGAGTTGTACTTGACATGGCGCTATCACCTCCTCCCCAACACTCCGTGATTTCACAACATCAAGGATACTCGACTGTTTCACTCACACGCCACTCAGATTGAGGCTGATCTCTTTTTTTTACGTTATTATATTCTATTATTATCAACTTCCTAATACTACGTTTCCTTGCCATACTACTCGAAACACGCTGCATACCGCCTCAGGTGGCGAGCAAAAACAGGACCTGCACATATGTGGTTAAGCAAGATTGATGCTACTTCCCGTGCCGCTCTGTCATACACACCTGAAAAAAGGCAGGTCTCCTGCTTTTGCAGGATGCATACACCCAGCAAAATATCTGTCTACATCATACTTGCGGCGCATTAGTGCGGTGCGCGATGCGGTGCGCTGCGCCGTGCGGCATGCGCGGGGTGACTCCGCGCACGCGCACGCGGTGCGCCGTGCGCGCAGCGCATGGGGACGCGCTACCAGTGCAAGGTGCGCACTGTGCGCGATGCCTATTTTCAGTGTGTGTGTGTGTGTGTGTGTGTGTGTGTGTGTG
>BFEA01000074.1:2563379-2574007 GCA_003427395.1 Chara braunii | reverse complement strand
AGAGAGAGAGAGAGAGAGAGAGAGAGAGAGAGAGAGAGAGAGAGAGAGAGAGAGAGTCAACCTCTTTGGTTTTCTTGGTATTAATCCCTTCTTTATTGCGGGCATAGCTATGCAACAGGTCCGTTAGTCCAAGATTAAAAGCACAACATGCAACACATACAAGGCTAGGGTTACGGAGAGTGCTTCACTACACTCTGGCGGTTGACGATGCGCGTTGGTTGCAAAGTCCAGTCCTGTCTGCGTTATTTCCTTTTTTGGTTGCAGTTTATTCAAAAATTAGGAATTGCGGTACTCTCCATCTTTGTGAACAGTCGGAGTTGCTATTTTCTTTCTTTTCGCAATTCTGACTCATGCATTATCGTTTTTCTGTACTACTATTTTTACTAGTACTTTCGTCCACTTTATCTGCAGTGAAATTCCGAATTTTTTTTTGATTAGGGATTCAGGGAGGGAAATCTCGGATTTTGCTGAAATCAGGACTTGGCATCTGCATAATTTTTTTTCTGCCCCGAGTTTTTTCCCTTGCGAAAATCTGAACTTGTATTTTTCTGATTTCCCGAGTATCTGGGTGATCGTTTTGACCCCATGGCGGTGGGAAGTGCTGTCAGTCTGGTTGCAATTTTTTTTTCCCCTCCCTCCCATCCTCTTCTCTGTATAAATGCTTTTCTCCTCCGCCTCCTTCCTTCTGCTGTGGGCATTGGTACCTTGCCACATCAGAATGACATGTCAGCAGTGACACGTAACCATGACATGTCAGCCAGACACGTAAGCAACATGTCAGCGGGCCACATCGCCTGTGCCACATCAGGAGCAGTGGGGTGGTACATCAGCAGCCCTCCACTTGTAACCGGCTCCTGCAGTGTATGCCACCGGTCACATGTTCGTGGACCAAGGCAATGGGGCTGAAGCAGGGGGAGACTGAGGAAGCCTACGAGGCCGACATCCTCGTGCTATTGGCGACGACAAAGAAGGCTGCCGACACAGCAGTTGGAGCCTGGAAATAGGAGATGGAGGATGCAGCGAAAAATGTCAGCTTGCCGAAGAACAACGGAAGGCCGACGAAGCAGCAGCACAGAAGACTGCCGATGAGGAGAGACAGACACGCAGAGACATGCTGTTCAAGGAGGAGAGTAGCATTCGGCCACTGGGGCCGGTTTGGAGGAAGGCCGTGGGGAAGAAGGATGTGGTGGAGAAGGATCCCATCACCTGCGCGCAAAAGTTTGGGATCGTCATCAGCCGCATCACGGACCTGATCGCCACCCGCATCGCGCTGCCGGCGGACATTTACAGTCTGGACCAGACGGTCCTGCGGCTAACATCTCACGTGCAAGATTTGGAACAACGTCCACCCCCCAACACCGCCGCTGGCCCCTCCGACCTCGTGGATCACGTGAATGAATTGGAGGTGCACGTTGGTACTTTGAAGGACACCACGTGACAGCTTGCAGATGCCGACAAGCAGCTGCAGCAGCAGATCAGGACTGTCGCAGCATCTGGTCTGGCCACGTCACTTCCAAGCTGGACGAACAGTCTTCTGTGATGTATCAAAGACCGAACCGCAATCGTGGTTGTTGCAATTCATATTGCGTTTGGACATGCACCACGTGTTGCCTAAGGACTGGCATTGGATGTCTTTACCACCGGTCGGGTGGTGCATGTCGAGCTTGGCTTGACAACATGCTGGCCACCCATAAGGTGAGCGTCTCTCAGCTGCATATGAAGATCAGCTGGGATGATCTCGTAGCAGCATGGTTCAAGCGGTTCCAAGTGGAACCGCCCTAGCTCCAGGCAATGGACAAGTTGCATAGCTTCACACACGACACATTGCCAAGCGCGGATTGGATCGCTGAATGTCAGCGCTTGTCATCGACGTCGGAGTTGCTGATGACGTTTGCTGGTGTCAAGTATTTCATCACGAGATCGTGCCCGACATTGTAGAACGCCCTCACACAAGTCATGGAGACACTCACCACCAGCGAACAGTTGTTCGACAAGGCCTTGCAGATCGTCGTGACCAACATAGCAGCTCGCATTGATCACATTGGGTTATCTACTGGCCTGAAAAATGGACAGCACAGGCCAAATGTGGCCGTAGTCTCAGGAACTTCGCCGACCACACCTAGTGAGAAGGCTGCTTCTTCAGAAGAGGGAGACATGGTAGCAGCCGCCCACGGAGGCGGCCATCCGCCCAAGAAGGGCAAATCAAAGAAGACGTTCACCACTTCATCCTCCGGGACCAGACAACCAGCTCACAAACCTTGGCATCAATACGGCATCTCCGAGGTGACCTATTGGGTCCGATCGAAGTACTCTTATTGTTTATGGTGTAACAGCAATGCACATGAGGCCGCCGACGGCCCCACCAAGGCCAAGGGAAAGTCCCCTTAGGGAACTGAGCACCAATTGGAGTGATGGGACGACACTCTCGACATCGCCGGGGCCGGTTGCCTCACTAGCAGCCTCCTTTAGTTCCAAGACACATGCGGAAGTTGTGAGTCCTCACATTTCCACTTTTGACAACTATGCTGCCCGGCTCGTCCCACCATTGGGTTCTCTTGTTCAAGGACAAGTATCCATCGTTTGTGCGACTCCTCTCCTTCCGGTGGCAGTCCGAGTTCAACATCTTCGAGTTCGTCTTCAAGGGAGCCAGCACGGGAGTTCAACATGGAAGACTTTGGGACTGTTGATGCCCGCGGATTTTCTCGACGGATGAGGAAGTCTCGTGGATGGTGCCCCTTCCTTGCACTTCGATCCGGTCCCAAGTCGTCATGGCCAAGATTTTTCAGGCCACTTTGTGCATATGAGCGGATCAAGGAAGTTCGCACCATCGCTGCAACCGATTCGGCACCAATGGACACGTCTTCGGATCCTCACGTGTTTCGGCTACTTGACGAGTTGCGGATGTTTTTGAGAGTCGCACGGGTGTAGATCAAGACCACCTGATCCCTTACAAGACCATTCTTGAGGCCGGTGTCATCCTACCCAAGGGGTGCATTTATTGTACGAATGAGGAGGAGCTCACAGTTCTTCGTGCGCAACACGACGACTTACTTGAAAAGGGTCGGATCGGCCCTAGCAGCTCTCCTATGGTGCACTGGTTCTCTTCATTCGGATGAAGAACAAAGACCTTCGTCTTTGCGTTGACTAGGTCGGAGCCCCCCTAGAAGCTCACCTTATGGTGCACCGGTTCTCTTCGTTCGGATGAAGAACAAGGACCTCCGTCTTTGTGTTGACTACTGAAATCTCAACCAACACTTAGGCGCTACGCTGCTTATGGTGCGCCGGTTCTTTTCGTTCAGATGAAGCACAAGGACTTTGGTCTTTGCGTTGACTAAGTCGGAGGCGCCCTAGCAAGTCACCTTATGGTGCACCGGTTCTCTTTGTTCGGATGAAGAACAAGGACCTGTGTCTTTGCATTGACTACTGAAATCTCAACCAACACTTAGGCGCTACGGTGCTTGGTGGCAGTGCTATTCCAGCGGAGCAGAGGTAGAGTTAGAGGTAGCGGAGTAGGAGGTAGTAGCAGGAGCTGAGGCTGGAGAGCCTGGCCGCAGTGGGAGATGGTCTTACCTGGGCGCCATAGCTGGCCTTCACTCCAGCGACGTGCATCAGAGGACCACCATGGTTGCTGGTCAGCATCGCAGCATCAACCATATGAGAGAGCGAAGAGACTTCTTCTCGTCTTCCGTTTCTGCTTCTTCGGCCCGCCATAGTCAGTTCTTCTTCCTGTTCTTCTTATTCTCTCAGAGAGAGAGAGAGAGAGAGAGAGAGAGAGAGAGAGAGAGAGAGAGAGAGAGAGAGAGAGAGAGAGAGAGAGAGGTGTTACAGGCAGGGACTACTGTCGGGCCTTGAGTGCCAGCATCTGATTCGACATATGGAGGACAGCAGTTGATTGGACATTTGCAGGGGACTATTTTTGGACTACTTCGAGCTTCACTCTTGTCTTTTCTCCCCTCCTTCCTTCGTCTCTCCTCCCTCTCCAACATCTGTGGTCTTCTTCCCCATGTGTGTGCGCAAGGAGGGACCTGTCTTCTGTGGATGCTCCCCTCCTTCCTGTGTGATGATGAGTGTGAGTAGAGTCTGGGTCCTATGTATCAGGTCATATCTTTGAGTCTTCCTCTGAGCTACATTCTCTCTTTTGATTTGTATGGACGCACGTTGCTTCCTTGATGATGCGCTGTGTGTCTGAGTCCTTATCATCACCCTGCGGTTCCTTTGGTTCATCTGCATTGCTCACTTTCAAGTTAGCGTGTGTGTAATGTGTGTGTTATGCCATTTTGGATGTGTTCATGGCGCATGAATGTGGCCACCAATCTCCAAAGACTCTGTTGTATGATTTGGCACGACATGGATACCAGGGGTGGGTCTCAGGGGACAAAATTCGATGCTAGCAGCACTCGCCAGACCAGTCCTGAACGGTTTTCCAGTAAACCCAGTGGCCAGACAATACAAAAAAAAGGCCAAAAAAAGAAATGTGAATACGAAAGCCAAACAGCAAAGACCATGACCAACAAACGACAGCAGCATGGGTGGGTTGGATGGTACGGCAAGGTGACAAGGCAAAGGACAGCAAGTAACAACAATGGGAAAAGGCTGGAGGGCAAGGGGGAGGTGGGAGGGCAGACGCACAGCTCAATGCAACGGGGGAAGGGCATGACGCGGCAAGGGAGAGGATGACAAGTAATAACAACGACAAGGCAAAGAGCAAAGGCTGGAGGTCAGGGGGGAGGCGGGTGGGCACACAAAGGCACGAAACAACAACGCATAGGACAATAGGCAACCTCAAAGAACAAGGGCTGGAAGGCAGTGGGGAACAGGTGGGCAGCCGACACCCAAACACATGAAACAGACGCGCTTAAAAAACCCACAAGTCCTGGAAAATTTCCGAGGACTCAAAAAAACAAAACTGATGATAGATTGTTCCGTCGGAGTTGCACCCATTCATCAGGAGGCTGAACCCTCGACAATCTGCGGAATGGCCGTCTTGATGGTTTGGGTCATGAACCCTTCGACCCATGTTGAAGGCGACCGCACTGCAAGGGACGGGAGGGCAAGCGGATGAGCAGCAGAGCAACCATGCGGTAAAGCACAAGGCAACACCGACAAGGCTACCGAACTACGAGGTGAGCAAGCAAAGGACACGGAGGGGACTGCCCGCGGAAGGGCGGCAAGTCAACAGAGCAGCGAAGCGCAAGGCAACACCAACAACTCGGCCACACCACACAGCGAAGACAGCAGCTTGCCAAGAACGACCTGCGAAGCAAGCGGAACGGGCAGCAAGGCAGCAGCAGAGCATAGGCGAGGCCGCCCCACATCCAACACGGAGCAAAGCGGCACATCGCCTACTCACATCATGGTTGAACCACACAGACTGTTGGTTCCCACCACCCACTGAGCCAGGGAGTCACTCTGACGAGCACCCGTCATCACCCACAGGCAACACAGACATCCCGAACCAAGCGGCCCCCCTAAGAGCGCCGTGGGCACTCCAAATGAGGAATGACCGACTGTTTGGCACTACTTAAAGGTGCTCAGTTCGGCACACAAAAAGGCCTCGGAAGAAAACAGAGGACGACAAACGACAGGAGGACCGACATACACAAGACTGAGTGTGTGTGTGTGTGTGTGTGTGTGTGTGTGTGTGTGTGTGTGTGTGTGTGTGTGTGTGTGTGTTTTGGGTGTGTGCATAATACGCACGCCATGCCACGTTTCAAAACCGTGGATGGTTGAGCTCCGACGCTAGCTTGGCCGGCACACTGTGGAACCCTGGCAGGAGACGGATGCTACAGACGTGATGCGGGGATTCTGCGGGAAAAGAGAGAGCTCTGGGGGTTCTTTTTTTGGAGATCACGGTTCTATGGGCGTTGTTGTCGTATCAAAAAAGTTTTTCTCTACTGGCATTCATACAGCGTTTTATAGCGGGGTTTACGTATGGTTCCGAGAGACAGCGGGGGTTGATCCTGATCTGATGATAGGCGGTTGTCTTTCTCGGATTAGAAGTTACTACTACTTATTACACTAGTTGTGCCAGACTGGTTTTTCGCTGCCTAGGGTGGTCAGCGGATCAGGCAGGCTGACGTGCACACCGTCCGTGCTCAGAGTTAGCTGAGTGCTTCAGGTGGTGTGACCCGTCAGGGAGTGCCATGATCTCCAGTTTGGTGCATGCTTGAAGCCGGGGAAGTTGATCAGAAAAAGACGCAACGACAAGGTTTGGAGAGAGCTTTGAAAGGAATCATACTAGCATACTTCGATCTATCCCTCCTAAACGCCATGAGTGCTGCCATCAATGGTGGGAGAGAAGTACGAAAAAGAGAGAGAGAGCATGTTTGTGATGAATCTATAGGCATCGTAGGGGTGGTATATACTGCGCTGACTTGCACTTAATATTCCATTAAGAAGAGAAAAAAAGGAAAAAAGGAAAAAAGGAGGGGAAGAGAAAAGAAAAAAACGAAAAGGAAAAACGAAAAAAAGGAAAGAAAAAAAAAAAAAACAGCGGGGAAAACTTCAATGCTGTCACTCGACGATGTCGGGTGTGCTTTTTCATTAATAAGGGTGGGATTTATCTCTCAAAAGCACGCAATCACACATTCTAATTTCTAAGCTGCTATCGAACCATTCAGGATTTTACGAGCGACGGACGGATTCTCGATTAATTACGCATACCAAGAAATGAGATGGTCAATCGGATGATCGTACATACAAGAATACAATAGTGAAGCACAAACGAAATGCGTTGACAATCATTCATGTAACAATACGTGCAAGAGATGCATTGCGTGAGATCATAGAACAAGAAAGAAGGGGGGAGTGAGAGGAAGGGGGACAGAGGAAAGGAGGAGACGAACGAGAAAAAAATCATCAAAGCAGGAGAAAACTTTAGATTGCTAGAAAGCTCAAACCCACCGGATTGGAAATTCTCTTACAGAAAATTGTCGATGCATTGCACTCAAAAAGGACAGCAAGAACTGAAGCAGGGAGCTATGGAAGTGAGGTGTTCAGGAGAGGTATGTGTAAGACGGAGTGGAACCCGCATCAAGCCTTTTGCTGGACAGGAAGGGACGCATCTGCACGCCGCGTCCGCTGGCTGACTCGCGGGAGGGGGTGGCTTATCCCTGAGGCCTTTCTGCTGCGCCACCAGCAGCTTCATCAGAGGGGCATCTTTCGTAATTGAAAGATGCAGAACATTTGTGCATGGGAGGGGGGCGAGTGCGTGTCGGGAGGGAGGCATCGTGTTTCGTAGGGGCGGCGGTAGTTAATGAAGGTGAGGGTGAAGCCTGAGCGTGAGGTGGTGGGGAGGGTGGTTGGTTCGTGGAAGCCGGTGGTGCGGATAGGGAAGCTTGCGTGGGATAGCGGTGCTTGCATGGCTGCGGATTGGCTAAAGCAATGACACTGCTGCTGCGATGGTTGGGGAAGCGTGGCTATGAAGAGCATAAAGGCAAGGAAGGCCATGAAAGCGGTTAATGCTGTCAAAATGCAAATGGTGTCCGCGCTTGCTGCTGCGCCGTTCTCCTGCTTGTCCTCCATGGGTCGAGCTTCCTCCTTACGCCGTGGCTGCTGTAATTACGCCGGCTATGAATCCGAGCAAGACGAGATAGAGGGCTGAAGTTGCAATGGTCACGCAGGTGACGCTGACTAACGTGGAGAGGTATGCTTTGAGATAGCCAGCGGGTGCAAGGAGCGCTTGCTCCGACTGCCACCACTTGAAGAGGATGCGTAAGACAAGGAGACTGGGGAAAATTACGAGTGCGAAGACTGCCGAGAGAGCACAGAGGCTGAGAATGAGGGCAGGCGCAAGTGGGCAAGGGGAGGTTGCGAGAGACTGATGCGGCGCGTGAACTGCTGCCAGGTGTTCTCCGTTTGAGATGCTAAGCGGCGCTGGGCACTCCATGGCGCAGGGTCGAGTTACTGCGGGTAGATGAATACCGTCTCCTGGTCGTGTACTTCCCTCCGGGCCGCTAGTGTGTCCAAGTCCAAAGGAAAGTCCATTCTGGCCGCTGAGACCCTTTGCTGATCGTCCGCTTGCTGAAGAGTGCAGCGCAAAGTCCTCCGAGAATGCCGGTAGATAGCTGCTCCTGCTTCGATTGTGATGCTTGGTCTCACTACGCTAGCTCCTAAATACCACACCTGCTTACTACCTGGACTCAACAGACAGCCCTTAAAAATGCCCCGCGTTTTTTCTTGAACCGGATACAAGTGCCGGCCTGCTTATTCTGTCGAATCCGTATAGTTTGCTTCGGCCGAGCAGGGTAATGCCGGGTCTGATCGGGTCCTCCTGCATCTTGCCGACAAAATGGACCAAGGACGTTTTTGTAAAATCGACTCGGCAGGGTTGCAGGCGTCGTGGTTGGGCGCCAACTTCGGAAGAAGGTTTTCAAATGACAGGAGGGGGAATGGAGTCAAAGAAACGTCGAAAAGAAGAAACCAAAGGGACAGAAAGCAGGGAAGAAAAGGAAAGAAAAAGAAGAAAGAAAAAAGAACGAGAGAAGAAAAGAAAAAGGCAAAGAAGAAGAAAAAAAGAAAAGAGACAAAAGATGGGAAAAAAACGAAAAAGAAAAAGAGAAGAAAAAAGGGGGGAAAAAAGGGGAAAAAAAGAAAAGGGAAACGACAAGCGAGGGAAAGCGTCAAAGGTTCGATATAGAACAAGTGGTATGGGCCAGGGACACACGGTAAAGTAAAGATACAGGCGGAGGGTCTAGGGATCGATCCTTGGGTAGCAATATCTCCATCGGGTAAAGTGCGCGCTCGTTGATCTACGGAGGTTGTGAGGAGTTGTCGTTGTTCTGTTGATGCTGTCCTCATCCTTCCTGGTTTCAAGCTCTGTCCCTTCGACCTTCAGTTGCTCGCCTTCAATCCCTGTGAGCGAGTGTGTGTGTGTGTGTGTGTGTGTGTGTGTGTGTGCGTGTGTGTGTTTGTGTGTGTGTGTGTGTGCCCCACCCCTTGCCCTCCGAGGGGTTCCTCCTGGCCGCAAGGGAAGATGCCCGGGGGGGCAGCTGGCTTTGCAGCCGGCATACCCCCTCGGACGCCACACACACATATGCACGCCACACAGACACAGCCACTCAACGGTTAGTTAACGCCAAATCTTATCCGTAGTGCTTCCCTCACTCTGTTATTAGGGACTCTGCTGGGTTGGTACCTGTCTGGGTGAGCTAACACCTTCTTTACCACCGCCCAGCATATCCTTTCGTCGAACCCACTACCTGCCATAATAGACACTACGTCAAAGAGCTCATCAACCGCCTCCTGTGGATCTGTGCAGAGTACAAGGATGAGTGTGTGTGTGTGTGTGTGTGTATGTGTGTGTGTGTGTGTGTGTGTGTGTGTGTGTAATTTGATACGAAACCCCCACGTGAACAGATTTAGCGTGCTGCACAGAAACAGCACATCAAGCAACACACCAGGAAATAAATCGTCCACTCCATATGGCATGACCAAAACAAGCAAACAAAGAGAAGCTGAATGCCCTATTGTTGAAGCCAAACAGACTAGCACATGGTGAGGAGGCAGGGAAGAACAAACATCAGGAAATGCACACTGAGAAGACGTACAAGGCACATAAACGACACGCAACAACAAAACACATAGGCTGGAGGGCACGGGGGCGGCGGGCGGGCACAAAAACACAATAGGACGAGGCAAAGACAATGAGCTGAGAAAGAAGTAGCACCGACGGAAACAGGCAAACCGAAAAAAACAAGTCCCAAAAAAATTGAAGGACCGAAAAAAATAGAAACTGATGATAACAAGATTGTTTCGTCGGAATTGCACCGACTCATCAGGAGGCTGAACCCTCGACAATCTGCGGAGTACCGGTTTTGGATGTTTTGGGTCATGAACCCTTTGACCCTTGTTGAAGGCAGATTGCCCACAAGCGGAACATAGCAGCGAGCGGCACCCGTGTGAAGCACCAGGCAACACACCCGAAGCCACTCAACCGCACAACACCAAAGACGACTGCAAGGAACAACACGTCAAACGGCGGACGGCAGCAAGAAAACAACCCTGTGAAGCACCAGGCAACGCACCAGAAGTCACTCAACTGCAGAACGACACAGACGGCTGCAAGGAACAACACCGCAAGTGGAGGCACAGCACAGCCCCCGTGCAATGAAGCACACGGCAACAACCACACGACCACCACACTACACGACACACAAGCAAGGAACTCAAAAGGCACGACACATGAATGGACAGCTTGGAAGCAGCGCGGCGAAGCACAAGGCAACACGACTACCGCAACCAGACTGCACAGCGAACGCAACAGCACACAACAAACAGCACGTGACCCAAGCGGGATAGGCAGCAAGGCAACGGTGGCGCGCAGACAGCACAAGGCAGCCCACATATCCAACACGGAGCAAAGCAGCACATGACCTACTCACATCACGGGTGAACACCGCAGACTGTTGATTCCCACCACCCAATGAGCCAGGGAGTCACTCCGCCGAACATCCGTCATCACTGACAGGCAACACAGACACCCTGAACCGAGCAGCCCCCCTAGAGTGCAGTTGGCACTCCAAACGAGGGACCACCGACTGTTTGGCACTACTTAAGGGTGCTCAGTTGGGCACACAAAAGAAGTTAGAAAAAATCACAGGAAGAACAGACAACAGAGAAAAAGACTG
>BFEA01000074.1:2507254-2541799 GCA_003427395.1 Chara braunii | reverse complement strand
TGAACTCCTGGTTGTCGACCTTCATAAATGACGGTTTTCCCTCCTGCGAGATACCTGCTTCGGTCTGCTGAACCTGTCATATGTTCTTTCTTTCTGGTCATACCTTTCTTCGCAACACATAGTCAAACCAAAAAAAAATTGTCATTTTTTTTCTTCCTTGCTTTTGTAGCTTGCTTCTTTTTCATGTATGTGCATGCATACTGTGACCGCACCTCCACGACATGTTTCTATGTCGTTACGAAGACTCTGGGTATGTTACGGGCTTCCATATGTCATGAACACAGAATACGCACAATTTTCACCATTTTCTTTGAGCTGCCAAATGTTTTTACGGATGTCCGTTCAAGGCAGACGGTTGTCGAGGCAACACATGATGTGCTCAATTTTTTGGACGCCTTGCCCGACGATGTGCTTTGCATTAGTGATCGCTTTTGTCATGGTCCGCGTCCTTGGTTCAATCGCCTCACATGTCGTGCACTAGAAGGAGAGGATAGTTTTTACTGTCACTTTGACAATGAACGAGGACGAAGAGACTGTGTTTTTGTTGGAATGCACAACAAAATTTGGACTTGTTACCTTTTGTGGACTGCTTGTCTTTCTGCTGTTGACCCGGGATATCATTTCTTTGTATGTTCCTGTCATGACATATTGGTATCGCATTAATGCATGCGMGGTCATTTTTCTTTCTCCTCTGTCTTTATTTCACGCGCCCTTCTTTTCCTTCCCCTTGGATATTCGTCCCTCTTGTCATAGTCAATATACATTTCTGATATCATACGCGTGACATACGATGGACGCAGTACATAGATAATGCGTGTCTTATCATAACATAAGAAGTTGACTTCGATTCTTTGAAGCTTGACCATGTCGTCCTCCTAAGAGCGAACATATATCATGAGAACTAAAATAAGGTCTAAGAACTTTCTTAGTTTATAACGTTAGACAATGATTGCCCCGTTACTGTCTATGTAAATGTAAAAGTGTAATAATATCATATAAATGATAAAGCTCTTGTCCGACTCTGTGTATTGCAGCATGATTCACTACCACGATCAATGCTGTAATGACCATTTCTATAATTTGTCTACCGACAAAGTTGTTCCTTACTATATCATGTCTTCGCTTTTCATAACCTGGACTTCCTTTTTGCCACACACCGAGCTGCCCTCGGTTTGCTTATGGTCAGGCATTGTCATGTTTTTGCCTTGTTGTGCAGGTGTCGATTGTGCAACTCTGTTATCTCTTGTGACTCATTTTCTTTTCATTTTGTCCGTCTTCATCTCATGGATGCTTGTATGGGTTGCAGTCTACGATGTGCATACATGTCACTCCATGATACCAACTGGATGAGGAACACTTGTATTGACACTTACGTCGAGTTGCTGATGCAAAATTATAAGTCTGTTTTTATCGCTCCAAATTACACATACAGCTTTGGCATAGCCCGCAATGACTTTCGTCTAACTAATCAGATTATGAGTGCACAAACAAATGGCCGCTCCCTCTGCTCATACGAAGAATTTTTCTTGCCCCTGCATATACAAGGTGAACATTGGGGTTTTTTGTACATCGACATATGTTTGCGTAAAATATACAAGTACGAGAGCTGTAATAAACAGCATCCAACTCTCTTTGGTGACATTTTAGAGTGGCTTTATACTGTTCTAGAAGTTCCCATACTGTTCGTAAAACTAGTATGCATTTTCTTGCATGACCCACAACAACTGACAACTGACGATTGTGGTGTGTTTATGTTTTTTATGATGCGATATATGAGACTCTCTTCTTGGCTTTCTCATGTGCATGACTTCAGCCAAAATGATATTCCTTTTTATAGGCGACTACTCCATAATGATCTCGTATATTCTGCACTTTGTTCCATCACCCCACATCCTCATAGGACAAAGCCTCGGCTTCGTTGCGCATGTTTTTCCCCGCTCTGTTCGACGCAGATGAACCGTGACCACACACAGACTCGTAGTTGTTCGGCCTCGCCGCCTCGAGCTCGTAATGAATCGCTGACACCGTAATGTGCCTAAGCCAAATATTCCCTTCTCCTATCAAGCGTCGTACAAAGGTAGGAGTGTATTCTTATGTTTCGTACATCTTCTTTGTGGTTTTTCCCCCCCCGTCCCTTGTTCTTTCTTTTTCTTTGTGAGAGGAAAACTTCCTGTCTTCATGCTCCTTATGTTCACCTTCTGGTAGTCGGCCTTCATAAACGACGGTTTTCCCTCCTGCGAGATACCTGTTTCGGTCTCCTGATCCTGTCATATGTTCTTACTTTCTGGTCATACCTTTGTTCGCAGCACAAAGTTAATTAAAAAAAAAACTGTTTTTTTTTTCCTTCCTTGCTTTTATAACTTGCTTCTTTTTCATGTATGTGCATGCATACTGTGACCGTACTTCCACGACATGTTTCTATGTTGTTGCGACGACTCTCGGTATATTACGAGCTCCCATATGTCATGAGCCTAGAATACGCATATTTTTCACCATTTTCTTTCAGCTCCCAAATGCTTTTACTAATGTCCGTTCAAGGCAGATGATTGTCGAGGCAACACATGATGTGCTCGATGTTTTGGAGGTCTTGCCGAAGGATGTCCTTTGCATTAGCGATCGCTTCTGTCATATTTCACGTCCTCGGTTGAATCGCCTCACATGTCTTGCGTTGGAAGGAGAGGATAATTTTAGTTGTTACTTTGACAATGAACGGGGACGAAAGGGTCCTGTTTTTGTTGGGAGCAATAACGAAGTTTCGACTTGTTACCTTTTGTAGACTGTTTGTCTTTTCGCAGCTGACCCGAAATGCTATTTCTTTGTATGTTCCTGGCATGGCATACTGGTATCGCATTAATGCATGCGAGGTAATTCTTCTTTGTTCTCGGTCTTCATTTCACGTACCCTTCTTTTCCTTCGCCTTTGATATTCGTCCCTCTTGTTATAGACTTATAGTCAATATACATTTCTCATATCATACGCACGACATACGGTGGACGCAGTACGTAGATAATGCGTATTTTATCATGACATAAGAAGTTGACTTCGATTTTTTGAAGCTTGGCCATGTCGTCTTCCTACGAGCGAACATACATCATAAGAACTACAATAAGGGCTAAGAAAGTTCTTCGTTCATGACGCTAGACAATGATTGCCCCATTGTTGCCCATGTAAATGTAAAAGTGTAATAATATCCTATAAATGACAAAACTCATCTCTGGCTCTGTGTATTGCAGCATGATCCACTACCACGATGAATGTAATAATGGCCATTTCGTGCATTTGTTTACCGACAAAGTTGCTCCTTACCATATCATGTCTTCGCTTTTCTCAATTTTGACTAATTTTCTGCCACACACCCAGCTGCCCTCAGTTTGCTTATGGTCAGACATTGTCATGTTTTTGCCTGGTTATGAAGGTGTCAACTGTGCGGCTCTGTTATCTCTTGTGACCCATTTTCTTTTCATTTCGTCCGTCTTCATCTCATGAATGCTCGTATGGGTTGCAGTCTTCGATGTGCATACATGCCATTCCATGATACCAACTGGATCACAGACACTTGTATTGACGGTTACGCCGAGTTGCTGATGCAGAATCATTCGTCTGTTTTTATCGCTCCAAGTTACACATATAGCTTTAGTATAGCCCGCAATGACTTTCATCTAACTAATCAGATTATAAGTGCGCATACAAATGGTCGCTCCCTCTTCTCATACGCACAACTTTTCATGCCCCTTCATATACATGGTGAACATTGGGGTTTATTGTACATCGACATATGTTTGCGTAAAATATATAAGAACGAGAGCTGTAATAAACAACATCCAACTCTCTTTAATGACATTCTTGAGTGGATTGATACTTTTCCCGAAGTTTCCATACTGTTTGTAAAACCGGTATGCATTTTCTTGCATGGCCCACAACAGCTGACAACTGACGATTGTGGTGTGTTTATGTTTTTGATGATGCGGCATATAATTCTTTCTTCTTGGCTTTCTCATGTGCATGACTTCGGGCAAAACGATATTCTTTTTCATAGGCGGCTCCTGCATAATGATCTCGTATATTCTGCACTTTGTTCCATCACCCCACATCCTCATAGGACAAAGCCTCGACTTTGTTGCGCATGTTCTTCCCCGCTCTGTTCGACACAAATGAACCGTGACCACACACAGACTCGTACTTGCTTGGCCTCGCCGCCTCGAGCTCGTAATGAATCGCTGACCCCGTAATGTGCCCAAGCCAAATATTCCCTTCTCCTATCAAGCGTCGTACAAAAGTAGGAGTGTATTCTTATGTTTTGTACATCTTCTTCGTGGTTTTTTTCCCCCCGGCCCTTGTTCTTTCTTTTTCTTTGTGAGAGGAAAATTTCTGTCTTCATAGTCCTTATGTTCACCTTCTGGTTGTCGGCCTTCATAAACGACGGTTTTCCCTCCTGCGAGATACCTGCTTCTTTCTCCTGAACCTGTCATATGTTCTTACTTTCTGGTCATACCTTTGTTCACAATACAAAGTTAAACAAAAAAAAAACTGTCTTTTTTTTTTTCTTCCTTGCTTTTATAACTTGCTTCTTTTTCATGTATGTGCATGCATACTGTGACCGCACTTCCACGACATGTTTCTATGTTGTTGTGACGACTCTGGGTATGTTATGAGCTCCCATATATCATGAATCTAGAATACGCATATTTTTCACCATTTTCTTTCAGCTGCCAAATGCTTTTACTAATGTCCGTTCAAGGAAGATGCTTGTCGAGGCAACACATGATGTGCTCGATTTTTTGGAGGTCTTGCCAGAGGATGTCCTTTGCATTAGTGATCACTTCTATCATGGTTCACGTCCTCGGTTTAATCGCCTCACATGTCTTGCGTTGGAAGGAGAGGATAGTTTTAGTTGCCACTTTGACAATGAACGGGGACGAAGGGGTCTTGTTTTTGTTGGGAGCAATAATGAAGTTTCGACTTGTTACCTTTTGTAGACTGTTTGTCTTTTCGCAGCTGACCCGAAATGCTATTTCTTTGTATGTTTCTGGCATGGCATATTGGTATCACATTAATGTGTGTGAGGTAATTTTTCTTTGTTCTCAGTCGTCATTTCACGCTCCCTTCTTTTCCTTCGCCTTAAGTATTCGTCCCTCTTGTCATAGACTCATAGTCAATATACATTTCTCATATCATACTCACGACATACGGTGGACGCAGTACGTAGATAATGCGTGTCTTATCATGACATAAGAAGTTGACTTCGATTTTTTGAAGCTTGGCCATATCGTCGTCCTACGAGCGAACATACATCATAAGAACCACAATACTGTCCATGCAAATGTAAAAGTGTAATAATATCCTATAAATGACAAAGCTCATCTTTGGCTCTGTGTATTGCAGCATAATCCACTACCACGATCAATGTAATAATGACCATTTCGTGCATTTGTTTACCGACAAAGTTGCTCCTTACCATATCATGTGTTCGTTTTTCTCAATTTTGACTCATTTTTTGCCACACACCCAGCTGCCCTCAGTTTGCTTATGGTCAGACATTGTCATGTTTTTGCCTGGTTATGCAGGTGTCAACTGTGCGGCTCTGTTATCTCTTGTGACCCATTTTCTTTTCATTTCGCCCGTCTTCATCTCATGGATGCTCGTATGGGTTGCAGTCTTCGATGTGCATACATGCCATTCCATAACACCAACTGGATCACAGACACTTGTATTGACGGTTATGCCGAGTTGCTGATGCAGAATCATTCGTCTGTTTTTATCGCTCCAAGTTACACATATAGCTTTATTATAGCCCGCAATGACTTTCGTCTAACTAATCAGATTATAAGTGCGCATACAAATGACCACTCCCTCTTCTCATACAAACAACTTTTCTTGCCCCTGCATATACATGGTGAACATTGGGGTTTATTGTACATCGACATACGTCTGTGTAAAATATATAAGAACGAGAGCTGTAATAAACAACATCCAACTCTCTTTAATGACATTCTTGAGTGGATTGATACTTTTCTCGAAGTTTGCATACTGTTTGTAAAACCGGTATGCATTTTCTTGCATGATCCACAACAGCTGACAACTGACGATTCTGATGTGTTTATGTTTTTTATGATTCGGCATATAGTTCTCTCTTCTTGGCTTTCTCATGTGCATGACTTCGGGCAAAACGATATTCGTTTTCATAGATGGCTCCTGCATAATGAGCTCGTACATTCTGCACTTTGTTCCATCACCCCGCATCCTCATAGGACAAAGCCTCGGCTTCGTTGCACATGTTTTCCCCCGCTGTGTTCGACGCAGATGAACCGTGACCACATACAGACTCGTACTTGTTCGGCCTCGCCGCCTCGAACGAGTAATGAATCGCCGACCGGTACTTGTTCGGCCTCGCCGCCTCGAGCGAGTTATGAATCGTCGACACCGTAATGTGCCCAAGCCAAATATTCCCTTCTCCTATCAAGCGTCATACAAAAGTAGGAGTGTATTCTTATGTTTTGTACGTCTTTTTTGTGTTTTTTTTTCCCTCAGACCTTGTTTTTTCTTTTTCTTTGTGAGAGGAAAACTTCTTGTGTTCATGCTCCTTATGTTCATCTTCTAGTTGTCGGACTTCAAAAATGACGGTTTTCCCTCCTGCGAGATACCTGTTTCGGTCTCCTGAACCTGTCATATGTTCTTTCTTTCTGGTCATACCTTTGTTCGCAACACAGAGTCAAAAAAAAAAAAAATCTGTCTTTTTTTTTCTTCCTTACTTTTATAACTTGCTTCTTTTTCATGTATTTGTATGCATACTGTGATCGCACTTCCACGGTATGTTTCTATGTTGTTGTCACGACTCTGGGTATGTTACGAGCTTCCATATGTCATGAACATAGAATACGCATATTTTTGACCATTTTCTTTGAGCTGCCAAATGCTTTTACTGATGTCCGTTCAAGGCAGATGGTTGTCGAGGCAACACATGATGTGCTTTTTGGAGGTCTTGCCGGAGGATGTCCTTTGCATTAGCGATCGCTTCTGTCATGGTTCACGTCCTCGGTTGAATCGCCTCACATGTCTTGCGTTGGAAGGAGAGGATAGTTTTAGTTGTTACTTTAACAATGAACGGGGATGAAGGGGTCCTGTTTTTGTTGGGAGCAACAATGAAGTTTTGACTTGTTACCTTTTGTAGACTGTTTGTCTTTTCGCAACTGACCCGAAATGCTATTTCTTTGTATATTCCTGGCCTGGCATATTGGTATCGCATTAATGCATGCGAGGTAGTTCTTCTTTGTTCTTGGTCTTCATTTCACGCTCCCTTCGTTTCCTTCGCCTTGGATTTTTTAAAGTTTGGCCATGTCGTCGTCCTACGAGCGAATATACATCATGAGAACTACAATAAGGTCTAAGAAAGTTATTCGTTCATGACGCCTGACAATGATTGCCCCATTACTGCCAATGTAAATGTAAAAGTGTAATAGTATCCTATAAATGACAAAGCTCGTCTCTAGGTCTGTGTATTGCAGCATGATCCACTACCACGATTAATGCAATAGTGATCATTTCGTGCATTTGTTTACCGACAAAGTTGCTCCTTACCGTATCATGTCTTCGCTTTTCACAATTTTGACTCTTTTTTTGCCACACATGCAGCTGCCCTCAGTTTGCTTATGGACACACATTGTCATGTTTTTGCCTTGTTGTGGAGGTGTCGATTGTGCGGCTGTGTTATCTTTTGTGACTCATTTTCTTTTCATTTCGCCTGTCTTCATCACATGGATGCTCGTACGGGTTGCAGTCTTCGATGTTCATACATGCCATTCCATGATACCAACTGGATCACAAACACTTGTATGGACGCTTACGCCGAGTTGCTGATGCAGAATCATTCGTTTGTTTTTATCGCTCCAAGTTACACATATAGCTTTGGCATAGCCCGCAATGACTTTCGTCTAACTAAGGTCGCATACAAATGGTCGCTCCCTCTTCTCATACGAACAACGTTTCTTGCCCCTGCATATACATGGTGAACATTGGGGTTTTTTGTACAGCGACATACGTTTACGTAAAATATATAAGGACAAAAGCTGTAATAAACAGCATCCAACTCTCTTTAATGACATTTTCGAGTGGATTGATACTTTTGCTGAAGTTTCCATACTGTTTGTAAAACCGGTATGCATTTTCTTGCATGGCCCACAACAGCTGACAACTGACGATTCTGGTGTGTTTATGTTTTTGATGATGCGACATATAATTCTCTCTTCTTGGCTTTCTAATGTGCATGACTTGAGGCAAAACGATATTCCTTTTCATAGGTGGCTCCTGCATAATGAGCTCGTACATTCTGCACTTTGTTCAATCACCCCACATCCTCATAGGACAAAACCTCGGCTTTGTTGCACATGTTTTCCCCCGATGTGTTCGACGCAGAGGAACCGTAACCACACACAGACTCGTACTTGTTTGGACTTGCCGCCTCGAGGGAGTAATGAATCGCCGACATCGTAATGTGCCCAAGCCAAATATTCCCTTCTCCTATCAAGCGTCGTACAAAAGTAGGAGTGTATTCTTATATTTTGTACATCTTCTTTGTGTTTTTTTTTCCCCAGACCTTGTTCTTTCTTTTTCTTTGTGAGAGAAAAACTTCCTGTCTTCATGCTCCTTATGTTCACCTTCTAGTTGTCGGCCTTCATAAACGACGGTTTTCCCTCCCGCGATATACCTGCTTCGGTCTCCTGAACCTGTCATATGTTCTTTCTTTCTAGTCATACCTTTATTCGCAACACATAGTCAAACGAAAAAAAAACTATATTTTCTTTTCTTCCTTGCTTTTATAACTTGGTTCTTTTTCATGTATATGCATGCATAATGTGATCGCACTTCCAAGGCATGTTTGTATGTTGTTGCAACGACTCTGGGTATGTAACGAGGTCCCATATGTCATGAACATAGAATACGCATATTTTTCACCATTTTCTTTGAGCTGCTAAATGCTTTTACTGATGTCTGTTAAAAGCAGATGGTTGTCGAGGCAACACATAATGTGCTCAATGTTTTGGAGGTTTTGTCCGAGGATGTGCGTTGCATTAGCCATGGCTTTTGTCATGGTTCATGTCCCTGGTTCAATCGCCTTACCTGTCTTGCGGTGGAAGGAGATGATAGTTTTAGTTGTCAGTTTGACAACGAACGGGGACGAAGGGCCCTATTTTTGTTGGGATGCACAACGAAGTTTCTACTTGTTACCTTTTGTAGACTGTTTGTTTTTTCGCTGCTGACCCGAAATGCTATTTCTTTGTATGTTTTTGGCATGGCATATTGGTATCGCATTAATGCATGCGAGGTAATTCTTCTTTGTCCTCTGTCTTCATTCACGCTCCCTTCTTTCCTTCGCCTTTGCTATTTGTCCCGCTTATCATAGTCAATATACATTTTTGATATCATACGCGCGACATACGGTGGACGCAGTACGTAGATAATGCGTGTCTTATCATGACATAAGAAGTTGACTTCGATTCTTTGAAGCTTAACCATGTCGTCGTCCTAAGAGCGAACATATATCATGGGAAGTAAAATAAGGTCTAAGAACTTTCTTCGTTCATGACGCCTGATAATAATTGGCCCATTACTGTCAATGTAAATGTAAAAGTGTAATAATATCCTATAAATGACGAAGCTTATCTCCGACTTTATGTTTTGCAGCATGATCCACTACCATGATCAATGCAATAGTGGCCATTTCGTGCATTTGTTTACCGACAAAGTTGCTCCTTACTATATCACGTCTTTGCTTTATCGGTCCAAGTTACACATATAGCTTTGGCATAGCCCGCAATGACTTTTGTCTACCTAATCTGATTATAAGTGCGCATACAAATGGTCGTTCCCTCTTCTCATACGAAGAACTTTTCTTGCCGCTGCATATACACGGTGAACATTGGAGTCTTTTGTACATTGACATACGTTTGTGTAAAATATATGTGTACGAGAAGTGTAATAAACAGCATCTCACTCTCTTCCATGACATTCTCGAGTGGCTTAACACTATTCCCGAAGTTTCCATATTGTTTGTAAAATCGATATGCACTTTCTTGCATGGCCCACAACAGCTGACAACTGACGATTGTGGTGTGTTTATGCTTTTGATGATGCGGCATATAATTCTCGCTTCTTGGCATTCTCATGTGTATGACTTCGGGCAAAAGGATAATCCTTTTCTTAGGCGGCTCCTGCATAATGAGGTCGTACATTCTGCACTTTGTTCCATCAACCCGCATCCTCATAGGACAAAGCCCCTGCTTCGTCATACATGTTTCCCCCCCTCTGTTCGACGCTGATGAAACGTGACCATACACAGACTCGTTGTTGTTTGCCATCGCCGCCTCAAGCGAGTAATGAATCGTCGACACTGTAATGTGCCCAAGCTAAATATTCCCGTCTCTTCTCAAGCGCCGTATAAAAATAGAAGTGTATTTTTATGTTTTGTACGTCTTCTTTTTGTGTTTTTTTTTTTCCCTTGTTCTTTTTTTTTCTTTGTAAGAGGAAAGCTTCCTCTCTTCATGCTCGTTATGTTGACCTTCTGGTTGTCGGCCTTCATAAACGACGGTTTTTTCTACTGCGAGAAACTTGTTTTGGTCTCTTGAACTTGTCATATATTCTTTCTTTCTGGTCATACCCTTCTTTGCAACATAGAGAAAAAAAAAAAAAAATTGTCTTTTATTTTTTTCCTTGCTTTTATAATTTATTTCTTTTTTATGTGTGTGCATGCACATTGTGACCGAACGGTCCTGGGATATTTCTATGTTGTTGTGACGACTCTGGGTATGTTACAACT
Source organism: Chara braunii (assembly GCA_003427395.1). NCBI lineage: Eukaryota > Viridiplantae > Streptophyta > Charophyceae > Charales > Characeae > Chara > Chara braunii. The sequence goes on along the minus strand of BFEA01000074.1, from coordinate 2,530,989 downwards.
CTCATACGTTATGAACAGAAAAGACGCATATTTTTCACAATTTTCTTTGAGCTGCCAAATGTTTTTACTGATGTCCGTTCAAGGCAGATGGTTGTCGAGGCAGCACATGATGTGCTCGATTTTTTGGAGGTCTTGTCTGAGAATGTGCTTTGCATTAGCGATCGCTTTTGTCATGGTCCACATCCTTGGTTCAATCGCCTGACATGTCTTGCGCTGGAAGGAGAGGATTATTTTAGTTGTCACTTTGACAATGAAACGAGACAAAGGGGCCGTGTTTTTGTTGGGATGCACAACGAAGCTTCGACTTGTTACCTTTTGTAAACGTTTTGTCTTTCTGCTGCAGACCCGGAATGTCATTTCTTTGTAGGTTCCGAGAATGGCATATTGGTATCGCATTAATGCATGCGAGGTCATTCTGCTTTATCCTCTTTCTTCATTTCACGCTCCCTTATTTTTCTTCCCCTTGGATATTCGTCACTCTTGTCATAGTCAATATACATTTCTGATATTATACGCGCGATATACGGTGGACATAGTACGTACATAATGCTTGTCTTACCATGACAGAAGAAGTTGACTTCGATTCTTTGAAGCTTGTCCATGCTATCGTCCTAAGAACGAACATATATCATGAGAACTAAAATAAGGTCTAAGAACTTTCTTTGTTCATGACACCAGCCAATGATTGCCCCGTTACTGTCCATGTAAATGTAAAAGTGTAATAATATCATTAATATCCTATAAATGACAAAGCTCATCTCTGACTCTGTGCATTGCAGCATGATCCACTACCATGATCAATGCAATTGTGACCATTTCTTGCATTTCTTTACCGACAAAGTTGCTCCTAACCATATCATGTCTTCTCTTTTATCAATTTGGACTCATTTTTTGCCACACACCCAGCTGCCCTCGGTTTGCTTATGGTCAGGCATTGTTTTTGCCTTGTTGTGTAAGTGTCGATTGTGCGTCTCTTTTATCGCTTGTGATTCATTTTCTTTTCATTTCGCCCATCTTCATCTCATGGATGCTCGTATGGGCTGCAGTCTTCGATGTGCATTGTGTATACATGCCATTCCATGATACGAAATGGATTATAGATACTTGTATTGACGCTTACGCCGAGTTACTGATGTAGAATCATTTGTCTATTTTTATCGCTCCAACTTACACATATAGCTTTGACATAGTCCACAATGACTTTCGTCTAACTAATCAGATTATAAATGTGTACAAATGGCCGCTCCCTCTTCTCATACGAACAAATTTTCTTGCCCCTGCATATACATGGTGAACATTGGGGTTTGTTGTACATCGACATACGTTTGCGTAAAATATATAAGGACGAGAGTTGTAATAAACAACATCCAACTCTCTTTAATGACATTCTCGAGTGGATTGATACTTTTCCATAAGATTCCATACTGTTTGTAAAACCGGTATGCATTTTCTTGCATGGCCCATAGCAGCTGACAACTGACGATTCTAGTGTGTTTATGTTTTTGATGATGCGACATATAATTCTCTCTTCTTGGCTTTCTCATGTGCATGACTTCAGGTAAAACGATATTCCTTTTCATAGGTGACTCCTGCATAATGAGCTCGTACATTCTGCACTTTGTTTCATCACCTCGCATCCTCATAGGACAAAGCCTCCGCTTTGTTGCACATGTTTTCCCCCGCTGTGTTCGACGCAGATGAACCGTGACCACACACAGACTCGTACTTGTTCGGCCTTACCGCCTCGAGCGAGTAATGAATCGCCGACATCGTAATGTGCCCAAGCCAAATATTCCCTTCTCCTATCAAGCGCCGTACAAAAGTAGGAGTGTAAAAATATTCCCTTCTCCTATCAAGCGCCATACAAAAGTAGGAGTGTATTCCTATGTTTTGTACGTCTTCTTTGTGTTTTTTTTCCCCTCCTTATACTTTTTTTTTTCTTTATGAGAGGAAAGTTTCCTCTCTTCATGCTCCTTTTGTTGACCTTTTGGTTATCCGCGTTCATAAACGACGGTTTTTCTTTTTCCGAAAAACCTGCTTCGGTCTCGTGAACCTGTCATATGTTATTTATTTCTGGTCATACCCTTCTTTGCAACATAGAGCCAAACCAAAAAAAAAACTGTCTTTTCTTTTTATGCTTACTTTTATAACTTGCTTCTTTTTCATGTATGTGTATGCATACTGTAACCGCACGGCCACGACATGTTTCTATGTTGTTGCGATGATTCTGGGTATGTTACGAGCTCCCATATGTCATGAACACATAATATGCATATTTTTTACCATTTTCTTTGAGCTGCCAAATGCTTTTACTGATGTCCGTTCAAGGCAGATGGTTGTCGAGGCAACACATGACGTGCTCGATTTTTTGAAGGCCTTGCTTGAGGCTGTGCTTTGCATTAGCGATTGCTTTTGTTATGGTCTGCGTCCTTGGTTCAATCGCCTCACATGTCTTGCGCTGGAAGGACATAACAATTTTAGCTGCCACTTTGACAATGAACGGGGACGAAGGGGCCGTGTTTTTGTTGGGATGCACAACGAAGTCTCGACTTGTTACCTTTTATAGACTTTTTTTCTTTCCGCTGCTGACCGGGAATGTCATTTCTTTGTGTGTTCCAAGCATGACATATTGGTATCGCATTAATGCATGCGAAGTCATTCTTCTTTGTCCTTTGTCTTCATTTCACGCTCCCTTATTTTCCTTCCTTTTGGATATTCGTCCCTCTTGTCATAGTCAATATACATTTCTGATATCATACGCGCGACATAGGGTGGACGCAGTACGTAGATAATGCGTGTCTTATCGTGACATAAGAAGTTGACTTCGATTCTTTGAAGCTTGAACATGTTGTCGTCCTAAGAGTGAACATAAATCATGAGAACTAAACTAAGGTCGAAAAACTTTCTTCGTTCATGACGCCAGACAATGATTGCCCCGTTGTGAGGAAACCCAGGGAGGGGTGCCTACAGTTAGCTGAAGCCAAGGGCCACGACGCCTGTCACTCGCCGCGACCGCTTCCGAGGTCCTCAGCGACCCGCTGGGTGATTTGATTTCAGCCCAGCCTGTCAATCCCCTCTGATTGATTGCCTGAGGGTTCCCCCTTCTCCCTGATTAACCTCACATCGAAAAGATAAAGAAGTGTTCAATCAGGGTAGACTGGTTCAAGCACGAAACACAATGCCAATCGAGGCTCAACGGACGAAAATTACATGTCCCTCCAAGGTTTTATGGAGACTCAATGAAAAGTCAATTACTCCGGAAAACAGCCGAATATTGTATCTGACGGGCGAAGGTTTTTAGCACAAGTTTCGTTCCCCTCTCACTGTGCCCACTTATCCAGAATTAGCTCGGATTGGCTGTCCAATCCCAATAGCCCGTTTCAGTTAATTTATCCGAGCTCTGTTACTAGGAATAATTTAAAAGAAAAATTCAAGAAAAAGCTGAAAAGAATAAATCGCCTCAATGCCGGACAAAATTACCCTCACGCTTTTTCCCCGCGCTGAACTCCCATCTCTTCTCACACTGATTCTCATTGTCCACGCGGCGCACAGATTCACGTTTGCAAGCAAAAGTGAAACTAAATGCAATTATTCCACTCTCCGGCTTCTCTCATTTCTCATTCCCAACCCTTGCTCTTTCCTGTCCTTCTCAATCCCACTCATCCAGTCACTTTGCGCAGTCCATCACTCTCTCACTCGCTTTCTCTCTCGGAGTACGCAGGATCTCTTTCTCTCACACTTTGTTATTCTCGCAGCAAATGGCATAGGTGTCATTGAATCATTCACAGCCTTATTCCCCCCCCGTTAACAAGGGCGTCGCTTTCTTAAAACAAGGCTCAGATTATACTTCTCAGCGAGCGCGGCAGGGAGCCAAGGTGAGGTCAGAATTCAGAAGTTCCGATAGCTTCCCTTCCCTGACCGTTAGTAAAGCGCCGTATCAGGAGCATTGAACTGGCGGATTTACCACATCTATGTCGACGTCTTTTGCCCACTAGATCATAACATTATTCATAATAGTAATTATTAAAAGTGATTTGTTCAAGATATAGAAAAAAGGAGGAAATTGAACAGAAGAATAATCTTTCATAGAAGGGCAACGTTCGTGCGAGTTCAGGGTACTCCTGGTTCAACCATGGCTCGCTCGACATTCACTTTCACAAAAGACCAAACACTTTGCTCTTAAGTTTACAGCCAACGGTTTTCGAGGAGTGAAGGTCAACCGGTACAATCAGAGATCAAATTCCTTCGGCTTTTCAAGAGTAGCCCTCCTCTAAAATAACGGCCATTCTCGACGTGGTACAATGCCCTTACGCTGTTCTCCCAATTATATGAACACCTAATCACCCAGTCCCTCTTCACTCTCGCTCTCTTCCTCTTCTCTCTCCCCCTCACTATTCTCTGACCCTGGACTTTCTCTCTGGTGCCCTCCTCTTACTGGTTTTCCTTTCTCCTCACTCTTGGTTCCTCCTCTCCCTCTCGAACCCTCTCTGCTATCTCACGCCCCTGCTCACTTTGTAAAGCAGCTAGAGAGCAACCAGATGGCTCAAGGGATGCAATTTCTAAAGTATTTCCCCCCCCCTCGATGCATAAGTCAGCAGACAAACGGCGTGTATTCGAGATAGCCACCGAGCCACATCACGCGTTTATAATTGTTTATGCTTATGTATGATCAATTATAAGAAAGAAAGGAATAAAAAAAAGAGGAAAGGAAAAAAAAAAAAAAACAGACGGTACAGACTCTCACGCCACATTTAGATACATGTGTTTACGCTAGACACTCGTTTCCTGAGAGACTTCGATTCATCGCAGTCACCCTCGCTACTGATTCTGTCTCTAGAGAGAACTCATGGTCTGTGAAGCTTGAGCGTCAGAAGTGCCCAATGAGATAGTTGACAATGACTTGTCCCGTCTATCTGATTTTTTAATGCGGTTCACACTTACGAAAACCCAGTTTTCGGGCGGCTGCTCAGGAAGTCGTTGCACGCTCAGAGATGTCTTTCTCTCGAAAACGGCTTTTCTCACAGATGATCAGTGTTTGTTTCCCGAGGAAATGTCCGGGTTTACATCCCATTATCTCGCTCTCTCACACCAGCCCTTCTTTCGGCTCTCGTGACTCTCAGCTCATAGACAATTGGTCGCAAACCTACCTAGCCGCATAAGTTGGTCTTTCAAATGAGGCCCGGAGATGTCCTGCTTCTTGCGCAGATGACCAGTGACGCAGTTCTGCTTCCGAAGATGGTGGCTCGGGCGGGTTCCTGATGACTGATTTCGCTTGTCAGTCCTACAACGAATCACGTGCACTCCCTTGGCGGACTCCGTCAATCACACACTTCGCACTGAGCGTCAAGAGGGGGTAGGCACATCATGTGCGCCCCCTCCCGCTGTAGTCGTCCCTGGCAGCCCGTTTCCATGATCAAGTTCCAGCGCGCAGCGTACACCACCCTGTCCTCCTCTTCCTCTTCCGTTTGTCTCGCCAACGGTGACAAATGTTCCCTGTTAGTAAGCCTGGCACGCTGAGCCCGTTCTCTTGCCGACTGCCTTCCCCTGTTGCATGTGCTGGGCACACCGTGCATGCTTCCCTCACTTGTCACTCCCTTCTCACGCGGAGTAACCGCCTGAGCGTCCAGGTGTCGCGGGGGCACCTTGTTCGCGCTCTGCTCTCCCCTCACTCCCGGTGTAAGCGTCTGAGCCCGATGTCTCCACCCTGAGCTTGCTTGCACTCCGCAACAGCTTGACGCCGGGCACACCTGGCATGCGATCCCACTCTCTTCGTTGTTCTCCCCTATATCCCCTTCAGTCCTGTGGCCTAACCGACCAGAGCTTCGCGGAGAGCAAGTGCGCAGGAAGTAATTTGACGCGCCACGGAAAAAAAACATTGGTACCGGTCCCACAAACTCGGCGTCCACAGTACCATGCACCAGCTTCGGTCCACTAGTGCGGTCATCTCCAATGAGTTTCGCAATGGTACCGAGCCGAGATAGTCCCCTGCATTCCCCCCTTTGCCATGGGCCCTAGCGGGTCAGCGATGCCTGAGCGACTAAGCCCTTAGGCCCGGAGTGGCCATGGCGTCGGGGCAGGGGACCCCATGTGAATCCACCGGTACTGCCAATATCCGCATGGTACCTTGCGAAGCCGTGTGGCCCTTCAGACCCTGCAACACCAGCCTCATAGAACGCAGTCAGGTAGCAAAATTAGTCCCTTGAGCCAGCCAAACTGAGCCCAATTCCATAGATTTGAAAAAAAACAGATCAACGGCCAACTCCCCCTTAGTCAGCATATATCCACAGGTTAACACTTCTATCTGCCGCTGACCACATTGTCGATAGAGAGCCCTTACCGGCAGTTGACGGTACCATACAGTACCATAGAACCGGAGTAACTGTAGCAATCTTTGACCAATCGCTTGATCAACGTGCGTAAGTGTCCCAGGCTAGTACACACACCAAAATAGTGGTACCGAGTTGCGGTGTGCCATGGGAATGCCGAATCAAGGAATGTAAGAAGGTAGACAGAGTCTTTCAGCAGCATTACCCATCCGTACCGTACTGAACCGAACCGTGAATAATAGCCTGTCCCGGACCGGAAATCAACAAGTTGTGGCGTCACCATACCAATTCCGAAACCTTGAACTAGCCAATTTGAACTTGTCGCGACGTTATATCTCAGCAATCTGTACCATTCAATGCCAAACCCGGAACACTCAGTCAGGCTCGCTCTAACTCGTACCATACCGAAGCCGAACCTGAAATAATCATCCGGGGTCCCCGTGACTCATGCCGTGTCGATACCGATCCAGTACCGAGCCTGAAAATGATGCCGTACAGTGTACCATGACGACGTCGAACCAATATCGAGCCTGGAACACGTCGTCCATCATTGAATCCCGAAAAACGTGAATGTCGCCGAACCTCCCGGAACCATGTATCCGGAGTCCGGACTAAACGAGATACCGGGGTCATACCAAGATAATATCGTCCCATGCTGGCGATGCAGCCTCCTCTCGCACACTCAGTCGGTAAGGTTAGTGATCAGGCAAATCAGGTAAGTGACGCAGGGAATTCCGATTATCGGGGAGTAGGATAAACTGTTAGAATCCAGAGAAAATGATCAATCTGGGGTCAGAGTTGATGGCGGGTAATCGAGGCGAAATTAGGCCGATCTCCCAATAGTCATGGGTTCCCGTCCCTTTCATCGCTTTTAATCATTCTTCCTTTTCCTTAATTCTATCGTCAGAAATAGTAAATTAACCGTAAATTCCCCAAAATTAAATTCTAAGAAAGTTTAAATAAATGGCCGAATTCCTTTTGTTTCTTTCTCTTTTACCATTTTTAATCTTTTTCTATGTTTTTAACTTCATTGCCAGGAACATAAAATTACAAGGGTATCCCCTCTAGAATTAAATGCCGTGAAAAATAAAAAAATTAAGGGATATTATGTTTTTCTCTTCTCCCCTTCCGGTCTTAATCCCTCTTCCCCATCTTTAATTATGGTACTAAAATAGACAAAAATGCAAGGCCTCATTTCGGCCCCGGTCGTATGCTGCAAAAACGTTGCGGCGAGGTCAGTTCCCGCGATGCCTCTCCGTGGCAGGCCAATCCGGGTCTAACCCTCTGAACGGCTGGAAATGACGGTCCCTAGAAGCGCCGAGTGCGGCCACCCATCTCGCCGTCTTTGAGGGTTACTCGTAAGGTTCAGTGCGCCCAAAATCAGGGGCGCCCTGAGTTCCCCTAAGTTCTGCTGCCTGGTCTTAGCAGAGTACCGTCAAAACACGAACTTGTCCATGAGCCTAAGCCCCAAAGCCGCAAATTTCAAGCGGGGCATTGCTTGTGGCCGCCTGACAGTTAGCCCGGACCACTTCTTGACGCCCCCGTCGAGCCCTATCCACTTTCGTCAAACGAAGCGGACGAGTTTCAGGGTGATTGTCCGTAAAGGATGCCCACGTCGGCGTTTAATTGTCTTATGTTTCAGTTTGTTATGAGTTCCGGGGCTAAGAGGATGTTTCTTGACTTTCCTTTTCCTTCGGGATTTCGCCCTTGGTAGAATCCCCCTTTTCTTCCGACGTTGGTCCGAGAAAGGTGCCGACCCTCCAGTTTGTCTAATGCAAACTCTCCGTCTGGCCCTCTTGAGCACGAATAACCATTTCTTCTTTCTTCCTAATGCTAACCCTTTGACCTTCCTTCTCTCCACCCTTTTCCTCTTCTTAGAACTCTTCCCTGCCTCGAACCGTCTCAAGGGGGCTCCATCCTCCATTTTGGCCTTCCCTTTCCCTTTCGGGCATGTCAGCGATAAGGTGGGTGCAAGCCTGGGTCTAAACAGCCTTAACCTAGCACCCGCCATTGGGTCCTTCCACTTGGATCCGTCTAATTCTGCTATCATATACGCCCCCCAGTCGAGCGCCTCAACCACTCTCTAAGGTCCCATCCATCTGTTGGCGAGATTTCCGGTCCAGATCCTCTCCAGTGTTGCGTCGTAGAGAAGGACCATATTTCCTACGCTCACCCTCTCTTTCCTGATCCGCACGCTCTTATCCCATCTCTCTTTACCTTTGTCCCTCTCCACTGCCAGACGATCTGCTGCTGTCATAAGGTTGTCTTCCAGACCGTAGGCTATCTGTCTTGTGCGGGCAGCTATGAGTTCCTCTCAAGACATCCTTTCCGCCCAGTCGACGGTTGTCCAGCTGTCGGCGTGAAACTCTATGGGGAGCGGACAATGCCGCCCAAACCACAAGGTGTATGACGGGTATCCAGTGCTAGCCCGGACCGTGACGTTGTCCGCCCATATTGCGTATCGGAAATATCGTGGTCAATCACTGTCCTTACCTTTGCGCCACTTGGATAGTGACGCTATCAGAGTCTGGTGTCCCCTTTCTACTGGAGAGTTCGATTGTGGGTGGTAGGCGGTGGCTATCGAAAATCTCGCCCCGGCTATCTTGAATACACTCTGAACCTCGTCAGGTAGAAATTCCGCCCCTCTGTCCATCACTATCTTGCCGACACAACCATACCTAGATAAGTACTCTAGGACGAAGTTCTTCACTTCCCTTGCCGTCTTACTCCTGATAGGTCTACCGTCCACGAACCCAGTGAAGTCGTCTCGTATGTTCACAACGTAGTTCATATTGCCTACTCCTTTCGGCATCTTCACCAGATCGATGTGTACCTTCTCTTCCGGCCTGGTCGGATAGGATGGATGAAGTGGCTCTTTGTATTTCACAAGAGCTCTCTTCTGACACTCCTCGCAGGTTATACAGTATCTCTCGACGTCCTTATACTGTCCTTCCCACCAGTACAACCTGCGTACCTTTTCATAGGTCCCTTTGACTCCCCTATGTCCTCTGACTACCCCGTCGTGAAGCTCCGCAACTATCGTCTGTCTCTCCTCAGGATCACAGACTACTCGTAAGGGCATCCCCGAGCCGACTGGCCTTCGGAATAGACGGCCCGCTCTAAGTCAGTACTGGGACGCTTGTCTCCGGATATCTGAATCCTGACTCTCCTCACCCGACAAATGTAGCCTGATCGTTCGGTATTTGCCTTCGTAGAGGTTAACCAGAAATCGATCGGCGCGTCTCGACTCCGCCAATGTCAGGGCTCCAGCTACTATCGAGCGCTCGGCCTCAAGAGGGATCCGCGAAAGCCCATCTACCACGACATTTTTAGTGCCAGATATCTCTCAACTGTGTAATCATATAGCCGAATCCGTATTAACCATCGTGCAATGGTCGGGTCCGTCAGGCTAAAGTCCTTCTGGAGGACAGAGGCGACCGCTGTGGGATCTACTCTTAAGATGAACCGCCGTCCATAGATATAATATCTGAACGTGTCTAGACACCACAGAACAGCTAACACTTCGTTCTTGAATTGACTGTAGTTTTGCTCAGCCGTATTAAGCGTCCTACTCTCAAATCTCAACGGCCTTTCCTTCCCTTCAGCGTCCTTCTGAAACAGCAATCCACCTACTGAACAAGGTCCAACATCCGTGGATACTATGAAGGGTCTCTCAGCCTCATCGTCAAAGAATGGCACGCCCAGTACGCGCCCTCCCTCCTTAAATTCGTCTTTAAGCTCTTGCATAGCGAGTTCCTGCGAAGAATCCCAGTAGAATTTCTCTGTCTTTCGAAGGAGTAGCCTCAATGGCTCATCCTTCTCCACATACCTCCGTATGAATATCCGCCAGTAACCGACTACTCTCAGAAATTGTCGGACCTCGGTAGCACTATGTAACAGGAACGGTCAGTTTCGGAGTTTGTCCAGCTTCGCAGGATCTGCTCGGCGTCCTCTCGAGTCGCAGATAAAGCCTAAGATCTTAATAATCGATACGGTCCATCGACTCTTTGTTCCGCTGACTGTCAAATTTGCGTTGTCTAGCTGCTTAAGTATCGCGCAGATATCAGTTAGGTGTTGTTCGACGAATCTTCTAACCCCTGACACGACCTCTGTCTCATCTTTCTTTGCTGGTCCTTTTATAAGAAAGTCATCCAGGAAAACTTCAACCTTGTCAGGTATAAAGTTTTTGAGGACGGTCACCATGGCTCTCTGAAAAACGGCTACCCCATTAGTACAACCCATAGGGACGACCATCATCTGTATGAGTCCCAATGACGTGTGCATAGCCGTGAGGTGCCTGTCCCTGGGATCGAGCGGTACTTCGTCATAACCTGAGAACAGATCACAAACTGAATAAATCGACCTGCCCGTGGCGCCCTCAGCCAAAAAGTCAACGTGTGGCACGGAGCCCACGTCTCGAATCGTCACCGCGTTGACCTTCTGAAGGTCCTGGATCCACCGGATCTTGCCATTTGACTTTCGTAGGAAGAACCATCGATTAGCATAAGCGTTGTCAGATGACTCTGCAACATGAGAAACCATCTTCTCTTTCAGGAAAGCGATAACCTCTTCCTTCTCCTTCTGGGCGTATTTCCATCATGCGTCATTCCAAGGAACATGTGGAATTGTGTAAATCCTTGCTGGCTTAGCGTATCGAGGGTCAACCCTACCGCGCTCCGCGTCGCTCAAAGTTATAGCCTTATCACATGTCTTTAGGATTTCTATCACACGTTCTCGCTCCTGTGGGGTCAGGTTTCCATCTTCGATGTCCATCCCTGCTATTCTCTCTTCCGTTAGGCTTTGCGGCTCCTTTTTCTTTCTTTCTTTGATTTCCTTTGCAATCTCCTCTTCCGATATCCCTTCCAGCGCAGATCGCTCGCGGCCCACCGCCGCTGGCTTAACTTTTTGAGCTACTCGCTTGTGTCGCTTGGGTAGCCCCCCATAGGGGGCTGTGCCCTTAAAAAAGACACAAATACCACGCCGCCAAATTCCTCATCTGCCTCCTTTGGATACGAGTTGTCGTCCACCATCAGCCGACTCCCTAAATCCTCCACTTCTACAATCCTGCCTTCTTCTTCTGTGAGTAGAGGTCCATACTTCTTCACGCGAAATCGCACCGCGCGACCGGAGATAGGGGATGACTTAATGTGATCACTGGGTCTTGCACCCACAGCGAGAACTGCTCTGTTCCTCAGATCTCGAGGCTCCACTGTCTCAATCATAATCCGTGCCCCATCTAACTTCTTGATGGACAATGTCTGGTTCCCGTCCGGTCGCTCTATCGTCCCCACATGCACATGGCTCAACCACGTTCGTCCCAAGAGCAGGTCAGAGCTGCAGTTCTTGACTGCAAAGACTGGCAGGGTCACACGTACCCCTTGGACCTCTATGGCTGCCTTGTGACAAACCCCTGTGATCTGTTGCTTTCTCCCATCAGTCATCTCTATCTCGAATAAGTATGACCTATTGAGTCCCAGCCCAACTTGCTCTACCAGATCCTCGTCTATAATGACATCCTCGCTGCCATTATCGATCACAACATCTAGTACCGCTCCGTCGTTTAGGATCGCCTCCACGGTCCCACTACCAAGTATGTAAAACTTGTCTGGAGGCACACCTTCCATCCCATCAAGAAGGACTGTCGCCATGCGATCTGCTCTAGCAGTCACCTCCGATACTGCTACAGTAGGAGCATCCGCCTTAGGAGTCACCTGAGCCTCCTCCGATAGAGGTAGTATGCGAGTTTTCCGCATGATCATCTGTAACTCGTCGCAAGTCGGCTTGGATGCCGCNGCCTTAGGAGTCACCTGAGCCTCCTCCGATAGAGGTAGTATGCGAGTTTTCCGCATGATCATCTGTAACTCGTCGCAAGTCGGCTTGGATGCCGCCAGATATTCCAAAATAGAGCACTGCATGGGCTGCCGAAGGGCCCGTCTCAGTGGCTCGACCGTGTCAATCTCATCCAGCGAACTCTTCATCAAGAACTTATTCACTCCCCGCTTTCGCGGTGAAAGAATAACCTCCTCTCCATCGATCCGTTGTCCGTCCTTCTCCGTCATCACGTAATCCGTGTCAGTCTTCTTCGATGTTGACCCCTTTGCCGACTTGGTAGCTGCCACCTTTATGGGTGTGGTTGCCATATCTCCTTCGAAAGTTATCTTGATGCTCTGGCTCCTAACCGGTTCCTTTCCTCTACTCGACTTTACTCTCCTTGCTTCAACATTCTCCTTCATCGAACGGAACATCGATACGTCTCCCAGATCATCTGCCCATTTGACGTACTTGCGGTCATCAAGCACGACAAGTCCCTTATCTATTGCCCGTTTGAGATCTGGGCAGTCTCTCTTGATATGATCATCCCCTCTACAGTAGACGCAAGAGTTCCTGGGAGTGGGTGGCGTGTCGTCTGCGCTCCTGGAGGTCGAACCCCTCGCTGCTCTGGGGTCTGGGGACTTTGTATGTGGATCGGATGACGCGCCATATCCCCTTCTCTCATTACGGCCGCGCGAATCATTGCGGCGGTCTCCTCCGGATCCTCCTTGCTGATATCGTCCCCGTGAGTCATTCCGGCGGTCCCCATGGTCGTATCGCCCGCGTGACTCATCGCGTCGATCTCCTCGGTCGTACCACCCCCGCGAATCGTCACGCTTCCCCGCAGTCATACCATCCGCGCGAGTCATCTCGTCGGTCTCCGTCTCGATCTCCTCTCTCATACCTGCCACCCCTATATCCATCTCGATCCGACCTCTCATATCTGTCGTCCCTATATCCATCTCGGTCTGATCTCTCATGTCTGTCGTCCCTGTATCCGTCTTGCCGACCCTGATCTGACTCCCACCGGCCTCGAGTGTCGCCTCTACTCTCATCAACCTCATAGTGAGGGCTACGCGAGTAATCATCTAGTCTCTTAGCTCGCCCATACGTCTCGCGAGCCCTGCGCTCCCTGTCTATATCATCATCCCTACGTCGCCATGACTCATCGCCTCTCTCCCTTTCCCTTGCACGATAATCTGTCAGCGTTCAAGGATTTCTATCCTCGACACTCCTCCAGGAATCGATGTTCCTCCGGTCCCAGCGAAGTGAATAGGGCCCTCCGGGTTTGTCCCGGTAAGTCGCGGCTCCTGTGGTGGTCACAATCTCTGTAACTTGTCTTGTCAATCCCTTTACCATGTCCCTTATCTCCTTCACTTCTTCAGCCACGGCTTCATTCTTTTTCGACCAGGGATAGTACTTGAAATCAGGACATCTATCAGTGACATATTCCTTATAGAGAGAGAAGTCACGTCTCCTCATTCCTCTCCATACCAAGTCCTTGTAGTCGTCTGCCTTTGCCTTTATCGTGAGCTTTAGGACTTCAGGGAAATCAAGTTTATCGCGCGGGAGATCTCTAAGTATACTCTTTTGTCTACCTTTGAACAGGTGTCCAATGAAGATAGTACAACGCTCGACCTCTGAGATCTTTCCCTTCTTCATCAGCATGTCAGAGATCTTCTGGAAACGCATCCCAAATGCCCGCACGCTCTCATCTTCATCTTAAGTCATTGTCTCAAGGTCCTTAATGGAGTACTTGTTATCCTCTAATTTGTAAAGCTCAATGAGGTTCTTCTTATACGTTGTCCATTTCCCATCCTTCGGTCGGGCTTCCTTAACTTCCTTGCCGAGACTTGGATCCACGTTAAATAGGAAATTTTCTATAATCTCTTCCTCCGACCACTGACTCTGGCTAGCATGAAGCTCCCACTTCTCCAGATATTCTGTGATACCGTAGCCCCTGAAAGTGGGAGGCTCCGAGGCCTTGTGCGTAATAATGTAGCGATCCTTGTTCTCGTAAGGGAGTGGATGAGACTCCCCCGTCAGGGGGTCGAAGGCACGCCGGGGCGGTGCTCTATCCCTATCTTTGTCCCTCCAATAGGAATCTCGTGAACTCTCTCTCCAGTCGTCCCCGTGCCTATCCGCCCTGATTTCCCTCCGTTCATACTTGGGGGAACGTCGTGTCATCGCTTCTCGTCGAGCGTTGGAGGTTCCAGTCTTCAGAGCCTCCTGCGGCTCTGTCATGACCGACTCACCCATTACATCGGGCTCTCCGTCATTGGTTTGGTCGGCCCATCTCAGCGGTGCCCCCTGCCTAATTCGCCTCTTCAGATCCCTCAGTGCTCAGTCGGGCGATGTCATGTACTCCTCTCCTGTTTCGACCGTGGTCGGTTGTGGCCCTATCGTGTCTGGTTCCATAGGCTACCAGAAGCTGTAGTTGGGCTCGCCGGGCGTTACAGCCCGGACCTATGACAGTTGCAGTAGCCCGAACCTGGGACAGAACTCGCAGCCCGTACCTATGACAGTTGCAGCAGCCCGGACTTGTTTACTTATCACGGTTCGCGCTCGTCTCCAGTCCTAGCCCTCGACTGCTCTGATTACCGCCAACAGTACTCCGTTCCAGTCGCGGACCTCGTGCTCTCCTTTTATCCCAAGAATCCCGGTGTCTATGTAAACCTTTCTCTCGGGCTCTGCCAACAAGGTCGCGCCTCTCCTGATCTGCACTACTCCCGTGACAGGATCTCTACTCCTGCTGCAGATCGCAGTCCCAAGCCTAACTAATGTCTCCCGACTCGCACTCCTCAAAAGTCCTCGAGCGTCTATCTCCGTCCTCCTTGCTAGATCATCTAGTCCGTTCTGAATCGGGTAGCCCGCAAAAGGAGGAAACTCTCCTCCTACTGCCATCTAAAGCGGCCCCTCTGACCTTACTGACCTCCACTATCTTTCCAAGAGCTTTCAATTTCTATTTTTCCTTCTCTAACTCCCAGACAGCTATAAGGTCACCTGTCTAGTATCTGAGGGTAGTCAGTGCTATAGTTGCTCGTAGTCTCATTGCCGACAACTCCAATATATCATAGAACGTCTCAAAATCCTCCTCATCTCCACTATCCTTTATGACCTCTAAAGTCTTTATCGATTCCCTATAGTATCGGTCGTGAGCGGCTAGCACCCTGAGTATTGCTCCGTCTACTACAACTCTCCCTAGCTCTCCAGCTTTCCTGGCTTCACTTATCTTCAGCCTCTCACCCTCTCTGGTCGTCTCGTACCATGCCCTTATCTGAGACCGTTCTTCAAAAGGTGCTACTCACAATACGTATTTTATCCTTCGTCCTCCTTCCACTCCGATTCAAAGTCCTGTTCCCCTAACCTCACGCAATGCACGGCGAACATACTCTGCCTCCTCAACTATATACAACCTGGTATGGAGCTGGAGCTCTGCGATCACTAACACCAATGGTCCGTCCAGTCTCCCTACCACATGCAACGAGTACCTTTCCGTAGTGCGTAGGGCAGTCTCGCTCATGTCTTGTTGCTATCTCCCTTCGTTACCTTGTCCTCTGTTGCTACGTCCTCTACAGACTTTTTCCTAGCTCCCTCGCGCGACAGGTTCCTTGCCTTACTCTTTCCAGAAGTCTGATCTCCACGCCTGGATAATCTCTCTATCCTCCCTGAACAAACTCCCTAACTCTTTCGTCGCGAGCTCAACCCTACGCAACTTGCGTTCGTCCTGGCTCGACTCGATCTCCCTTATCTTGTTCCCTAACTCCTTTACCTGGTTCAAGAATGGTTCTTTAATGCGTTTTCTCACTCTTCGGACCGCCTCACTCTCCTCTTCCATACTCAGTCCACATCTCCTTCCATCTCATCCTCACACCCTTGCTCTAGCCTCCGCTACCGTCTCATCGTGGTAGTGTTCCGCGCGCATATAACCATGAGACCATATCATCACATCATAGGCAATCGAGGTCTGGAAGGTCACCTGCGCCAGTACATCAGTTGTATGCTCGTGGATCAAATCCCTGGCTCGTAGTCGGCACTCCCTCACCGTCAAGTCCTCATCTATGTACGTTCGGAGAAGTACCGTCACAGTGTACCCTGTGCTTACCAGTTGCTTATCTACGCGCATCACAGTTGTCGTCCTTCCCGGCATTCCCTAAGCTGCGGCCTCGAAGAGAAACCTCACATCCTCTAGCCCCACGTAATCTATCTCCGCTCGTCTCCTTAATCAGATCGACTGACCTCAGACAGTCCACCCAGGAAGTAACGTCTATGATGTCGTAAAGCTGCTCTCTGCTGGGTGGCCCCCACCTCACACAAATGGCATAGTATGCTTAAGCCCTCCCAAAGCGCGTAAGGTGTGTGGTCGACTGCTATACTCAGACGATCTACGCTCCTATAGGCCTGCCCTATCACGGACGCAGGAAGTCCAAATCGCCAACCCTCTCTCGGGTAGTGGGTCGGATGCGGAGGTCCGTATACCAGGCAACTCTAATACGACCTTCCTTCAGAGAGTCTCGCCAGTTGCTGATTAACGATCACTCGGGCCAACGACTCGTTTCTCCACCAAGCCCTACTAGCCCCTGCGAGTGTCAGTCCTATGTCTAAATCATGAGCTTTGCCCGTTATCAGATGTCCGAACCCTTCTAGGTCATGAGTCATTTTGGGTCGTCTATCTTTTAGTATCACCGTCCAAAGGAAAAGTCCCTCTGCCAGCCACGTCCCAAGGTAACGTATCGGGACACAGCCAGTCTCCTCTAACCCCATAGGAAGAGGAATATCGTATCCAATAACCGTCTCTCTGGGTCTTACAAGTTTCCTCACGCTATAGGATTCGGACTCTCGTGAGAGGACATAAGCTAGCCAAGCCGCCGAGTCACTCCTCATCTCCACTTTGCCACTCGATTTGTGTCACCCTACTCCCTTCGACACTCCCTATCTCTCGACGTTGCTAACTCCTTAGACAACTCTCCCACTCAGGTCCAGTATGGTCGAGTAGGTGTTGTGCGCTCTCCCATCTGCTCCAAGGTAGTAGATAGTAAACCCGACGTATCTCTGGCTTCTCCGTATCTCCAGGGCGTGCTCCGTCATAAGTCTGATCTGTCGCTCAACAATATCGAACGCCTCTCCTTCCCAGCCGCCCGTCCTATCTCGTCGTAGGAAAACAGTCACCCTTAGTGTATCCCTGTTCGCCATCCCTTCCTGCTCTTACTGCCACTCTCGTCTCGCCTAAAGATATCTACTTACCGTCTCTCTACTACTCCCTTTTCTAAGCCACACCCGGATATGCCCTGCCTCTAGTCGTCTCGAGCATCTGACATATCCTCGTCTCCGTCTTCATCTACCCTCTGGCCCCATGGGATATCCTCCTGTCCCTCGGCCTGAAGGAGATGTCCCCAGCCCTCGTCCTCGTCGTCCTGGGGGTCTACGTCATCGAAGTCCTCCCAATCCCGATCCTCAGCGTACCATGCAAGATCGTCAGCCTCTAGATATACTTGCCGGTAATACTCCTCAACCTCCCCGGTCGAGATGAGATGGCCCGGCCTCTCCTCACGAGTCTCGGCTAACAGCTGTCCGACTCCAACTAATTGATTTGTAGGCCTCTGAGCCTCTCTTTCTAGTGCCGTCCAGAAAGCTAGGGGCTGGTACAGAGAGTATAGGTCAGGGCTCCCGGTAGGTACAATGTCCCGCAGGAACTCGATCAACTGGAGCCCTCGCTCGCCTACAAACGGCCCCGCTACAAACTGCGCATACAGCACCCAGTCCCTATCATCGTATCCTCGGCAGAGGCCGTCCAAGTCAAGAGCCGCAAAGTAGATCTCACCCAGACGCCTCAGTCCCCAAAGCTCCCCCGCCACGAAGCATGGAAGTGTGACACGCAGTCGAATGCTAGGATATGGGAAGTGTCCTCCAATCCTGAAGGTCGTCGTCACTCTCCGAACTTCCCCGTGCAACCGCTCTACCTCGCCGCGCGCGGAGTCCGCTCGAGCCAGTAAAATCCTCCTCACGGTCTGCTCCTCTCGCCAATGATCGTGCACGAGGCCGTGAAAATAGACCGTTGCTAGCACCTCCGGCGAGTAGTAGATGTGCCCCACTACCTCTATACTAGTCGTGCCAGGTCGTCGCCACCTCTGACTGTCCAGCTCGAATGTCTCGATGACGTACGTCCACAAGTGTACGTCTAGGGCTAACACCGTCGAGGACCATCGGCTCACTATCGCATCCGCGAAAACCCCTCTGGCCGGCAGATCTAACACCACCCTGCCTGGCGCTACTGTATCTGGAGGTCTAGGCCATCTGGCGTCGTCGATCTGAAGCTCCACTCCACTGACCTGCTCTACCATCGAATCGCTCTCCACTATCGGTCGATATCAGTCGCTAAGCTCACTCAATCGTCGCACCTAATGTGCTCCTCCGCCTCCTATGCCCGAACTACTACTCCTATCCTGGGGAAATGGGTGTCCGTAACGTCGATCTCCTCCTCGTCAACCTCACTCTCTGGGTCAACCCAGTCTGCCTCCCAGGCGTCCTCGTCGTCGTCTCGCTCCCATCCCTCGTTGTCAAACTCGTCCTCGACGAGGTATGGCGTCTGTCCTATAACCTCGTAGTACTCCGCCAACTGATAGCCGTATATCAGAGGTCGCCCAGCGTCCTCACTCCACCAGCTTCCCCAGTCAACTGAGAAGAGCCACCCGATGCAAGTCACGTACTCGGGGCCTGCTCGAATCTCACGGTCTAGCCAATCCCAATCGCACGGAGACTGGGGCCACTCGCCGTCTATCGATCGGATCAGCTCTATAAGCTGAACCCTCTCGTCACCCTAACGAGGCCCGCCGGTCGCAAGCGAATAATAGAGGTAGTCGAGGTCGTCAGGCCCTCTCGCGAGGACCTTGAGATCCTGATAGGTTAAGTATGCCTCGACCACTCCGCCAATACCTTCAAAGATACCCTCTACAACGAACGCAGGGACTATCGCCCGCAGACTCCGAACGCTGTATGGAAAAAACCGATCTCGCGCCACCACGAGCTCGCTCGTGATATCAAGAGGAGGGCGCCCGTGAAGTAATGTCAACAGGTCGCTCGAGTCCTCCGCTCGAAAGGCGGCGACCTCATCCCTCACGTAGCGTAGGGCCCTGCTAACCGCGTCACTAGTCTCTGTCGTCACGAGGTTCAGCACGGCCTTCTTGACCGCGTCCGGTCCTAAGTACAGGTAGGCTCTCACTACACCCGCTCCTTGTCCAGGCCGCGGTGCTCTCTGTGCGTTCAAAGCCACACGTCCGCAGACAAGACTATGGACCTCCACGCAAACTGGCCGTCAGCATATCGGATGCTGCGCGCAGGAATCGTGAGCTCCACCAGATCCCCTTCTATGAGTTCAGGGGGCTCCACGTCCCAAGCGCTGCTGGCCTCATAGACCTCTACTTGCGCTTGCGGCCACATCCAACTGATGGCTAGAGAGAACGTAGTAAGAGGGAAGGATAGAGAAGGTGAAAGATAGTAAAAAAAACTGTCCTTTCTAGGAAAAATTTGGTACCGCTTCGCCTCCCTTCGTTGGGAACCCCGATTTTACGTTGTCGAGCTATCTCCTATCTTTCCCAAGAGTCTCCTATAATACCACCGGCGGAATCCCGGCCCTAAACAAGGCAAACAGGCCCTATAGTCGAGTTCCCTCAAATACAAGCCGTTCGAGGGAACGCTGCCTGCGACTGTTCCGGTCACCCCTCCTGAGTGATGTCAACCCTCTATCTAAGTACCCAAATTAGGAGGCCTTAACCCTTTTCCCGCTATTTTTCTACGCCATTTTAATATTTTTTTAAGAAATTTTAATTATTTTAAATTAATAAAAATTACTTTTAATATACAAGAACCTACTGGCCCTCCACCACTGCCTAGGGGCATACAAGGTCTCCCCCAGAGAGTGTTGCAGCAATTACTTTTAATCTTCAAAAACCTACTTTCCGTTTCTCTTTCCGCTGCCCGCTAACTATTTATTTGGAATTTATATTAAATAAATACCAAATAAATAAAATTTAATTAGGAAGAATGCCCGTTACTGGTCCCAACCCTTAAGAGGGGGTAAGGGAACAACCGTATTCTTTTTCTACTCCAATTCCCTTCCCCTTTTCCTACCTAGGAAATTTTTCTGTATTTAACTGTATTTAATTTACAAAAACTACGTTTACGTAAGTTACACCCTCCTTCTTATTTTACATATAGTTATATTCCTTGTATATGTCTTTAGGTGAAATTGATAGACTCCAAGGGTCCCCGACAGATTTTAAAAAATTTTGGCGGCACTTCGCCTACCCCCATGGGGATGGGGTGTGGCCGAAGGCCTCAAAATAGCCGCCGAAGGAGTATAGAAAAAGATAAAAAATATCATATATTTTTTTTAATTTTTAACCACTTTTTGACTATTTTCTCTACTTATTTCCTAATTAATCCGAAATAATATACAAAATGTCAAGAAAATTTTGGCAGTATTTCCCCTCCCCCCGTTGGGATGGGGTTGGGGGCTCCCGCCCCTAACTCAATAACCCGAAAGAAAAAACGCCTGAATATAAAAATGAAATAAAACAAGATTTAATTATTATTTTTTTATTATTTTTAGTATTTTCTTTAAATTAATTATAAAAAAAAAGAGAACGCCGAAGAAAACAAAAGGCAGAGTATTTCCTGTATATTATCCTTCCTCTTCGAGGTTATTATCCAACCCCAAAACCCTGAATAAGACTTCCCCTAATTAGCATTTCCCCTAATTAGGGCTTAACTAACTAGGTTTTTGAGAGCTTTGCGCGCAACCGCACGCTCTCCTCCAAAACTCGTTTCGTCCCAAATTTTTCCCATTAACTTCACTCAAAATCTGCAAAAACTTTGACGGAACACTTTGTCTTAATCCTTTTTACGATATTTTACACGAAATTATATAAAAATTAAATATTTAATTTTGTTTTATTTCGTTTTTCTTTGCTGTTACGTTCTGTTCTGGCCTCTAACTGCCTCCGTCCGCCCCGTCCAAGGTGTCAAAACGACGGAAAAAGTAAACCAAACAAATTTGGTCCAAGGGGTTATTCCAACAATATGAACCAATTTTCCGCAAAAATTTAAAAAAGAAAACTGAAAATTCTGAATTAATAAATAGGAAATCGAAGAAACTACCCTCTACACCCGAATAACGACATACTCGGCTCTCGACATGATTGCTGTCAGATTCATTTACGTCAGACCGCAATTGCAGTCGAACACTTTAACATAATGACAAGCATACCTTCGACATAGGGCATGTGGAGCTCTCAAACACCCCCGTCTCAATTTCGCCGCCTGTTTCCGTTCCTCGTCTTTAACATAATGACAAGCATACCTTCGACATAGGGCATGTGGAGCTCTCAGACACCCCCGTCTCAATTTCATCGCCCGTTTCCGTTGCCCGTCGCTTTATCTTCCTGTGCCTGACCCCCGGTGCTCCCTTGGCTGCGCTACCGCGCCTGGCTCGGTCTATCAGTCAAAGTCAAAATCAAAGGAGTCGCAAGAACACTTGCCGCACACTCAAAGGACAACAGTTGGGTTCGATGATATAAAGACGAAAGACGAAGGCGTCGGCCTCCTTCCTACTTGGACTGAAGCAGCCCGGAAACACTGTTCCAGGGGCCAAAAATACGCGAGCCGTAGTCTGGTCCTCTGCCTCCCCGAGCTTTGCCGCGCACTACCAGTAGCCCGAGAAAGCCAGGACCGAATAACATTTTTTGCGCCAGGATGATCCAAAACTGGTCGTACCTAAGGGACGAAAGACTCATTCAATAAAAGCGGGATGAGGGAGGCCGAGACTCGTCAATTCGTCATCAAATCTTTTCCGTTTCTGTTTCCGTATGGTTTCTGTATATCTTCATGAAGCTCTTCATCCAATCTAGGAAGACTACGGCAGACCCCCCCCCCCCAATAAACAGCAAAAAAAACCCAGGGAGTCTAAGCCCCCGCTGATGCAAATGCATATGGACCCACCGATTCCGCTTCTGCGTTAACGTCTTAAAAGTTTAACGCGGTGGACTTGGGCAGAACCCGAGAGCTTGTTTGTCAAAGCAACAAAAAATATAGGGATTGTCCGGGGTTGGGAAGAAGACCGAAAGAAAACTGCTCCTTAGGCTGGGGACAAAAGGACCCAAAGTAGGGTCAAATTTTGGGACCCAGTGCCAAAGTAGGGTCAAAGTAGGGTCCCTAAATTTGACCGAGCCGGGCGACCATTTGCCAGCCAAAGACAGGACCGAACACATGTCCCCTCATTCCTGTGCCACGATGGCCCAAAACTCGTGTTTTTTTTTTTTTTTTTTTTTTAATTTAATAAGTGGGCTGAACTATAGGGGACCGAGGACTGATCCACGGCCCACGGGTCCAGCCTAAGTGGGCCCTCACTACATGGAACAGTGTAAATATATCGTCGAGTGATGTTGTGAAGCCATAAGGAACAGTGTAAATATAATAAAGGGGTAATTTCAAAATATTGCTGTTTCCAAGTTTGGCAGCAAAAATGTCGTACGTTCAAAGTTTCCTTCGCAAAAATAGAGTTTCCGGTCGGGTTCCCGTAGTTTGCCAGCAAAAATACCGCGTTTTGCCAAGTTTCACAGCAAAAGACCCCTAGGCCCCTGGCCTTAGGGACTCAGAGACTCAGAGTTCTGGCCGCGGGCGTAGCCTAGACATATCGTATCTATCAGTCAACCAAAGACAAGTGATAGCAGAGTTTCAACACAACCACAACGAGACCATCAAGAGAGGAAGCCGACAACCAAGGAAACGGAGAAGAGAAAGGAGGGAGGGAGAGAGGCAATGAAGCAAGACAGCAGTAGTACCAGTAACCCGAACACGACTTGTTTCGAAAAATATGAAGGAAATCACGACTGACGGAAGAATCCGTCTGGCGATGGACCCTACCGGTTTCACCTGGACGCCAAACCAGGATCATCAGGGGTCTTGTCGCTAAGAGCGAATGATACTAGCCATATATCTTGCGTAGACTAAACTAAGAGAAACAACAACTATTAATCGTAATAAAAACGAAAAATGTGTGAAAAAACGTGACAACAGCTAATCCCTACTACAGCTAATAAGTGACCAAATACACGGGCATATATACTAAGTACCGGGTCGTAAAGCCCCAAGCCCAACCTCCGTACATGCTTCCTCAAAAACGCCACCGAATCCAGACAGCAGCCCGTCTTCATTCCAACCTCTTAATCTGGTCTGA
This sequence comes from Chara braunii, assembly GCA_003427395.1. NCBI lineage: Eukaryota > Viridiplantae > Streptophyta > Charophyceae > Charales > Characeae > Chara > Chara braunii. Next base: position 2,507,619 of record BFEA01000074.1, on the reverse strand, counting down.
ATACCTCACAGGTCACCAACGTAACTCCTACTTCATCTTATGACACGTAACTGAACCACACCAGGACCACACCAAAGTCGCATTCTCATTTTGTTTAAAAACAGCTGCATCCGGTCAATGCGTATGACTGCAACCGGTAGTCTTAATCCGGCCTAAGGTAACGCTCAATTCGCATAAAAAATGGGCCAACAGACCCTTCGGCAAACTCCAGGGTTAAAAAAAAGCCTAGTTTCTGCCGGTGTACGAAAAAACAAATTACCACATCTACAACCCAGTGTGCTAACTATATAACCACCCCCAGCACATCGGCCTAGGCATCTCGGCCGTGGCCTAGCCGAGATGCCTCGGCCACGTTTCTTTTTTTT
>BFEA01000074.1:2490455-2502890 GCA_003427395.1 Chara braunii | reverse complement strand
CTCCCCCCCCGTCCACTTCCTTAGACCCCATACTGGCAGCTGAAGCGGTCATGGTGAATTAAGTCTCACTTGAATCTTGATGCGTGTGTCACAAGTCATTCTTCCCCTACGTCATCGCCCACCGAATGGAAAGGACGTATCACCTGCTTCTCTGTGGACGATAGGACAGCCTCCTCCTTCAGAAGAAGAGTGCTTCACGGCCTTCACTTACTTCTAGCTTTTCTCGTCCCTCGAATCTTCCCCACCTGCTTGTCGATCGAATGCACCAACGGATCACCTGTTTCTCCTTTGAGAATTTGAGTTTGAAATCCCAGTTCGGAAACCCAAAGGGTCCTCTACGCAAAAACTGTCCTTGACGCCAAGAAAAACTGCCTCCTCCTCCATCCACAAGAATCTTCCTTCTGCCACTTGGAATTTGAAAAGGGCTCATCGCGCGACGTTTCTCGTTGACGTTGGAACATCCTCCTCCTCCTCCTCCTCCTCCTCCTCCTCCTCACTCGCTGAGTCGCTGTCTGTGCGACATTGAGAGGGACCGGTGCTATATCGCACGCAAACACACAGTAAGAAAGAGAACGAATGGAGAATAACCCAAGGACAGGTAGCAGCTCCTTCTCACTCGCTGTTTGTGGCTGACGGTGGAGCATCCTCCTCCTCCTCCTCCTCCTACTCGAGAAGACTAAGGTTAACTTGATATTCTTGCCTTCCTCGTCGCTTTTGGTCTATATGATTTCCGGTCGAATGGAAGTCCCAACAGAAGGAAGGAAGGAAGGAAGGAAGGAAGGAAGGAAGGAAGGACTGCCACGAATCCAATGCGGCTTCGAGATGGCGGTGCCACGTATTCCACAAAAGGCTGTCGGGTTCCATCGGACTCATGCTCATTGCTCATTGCTCACCATCGCGGTATCCATGTGCCTACCCAGTAGGACGTGAGGTAGGGTTTCGCTTCTTTAGCCGAGAGAGACTTGGACCACCACACGCGCTTAGAGCGATTGGCACCAGGGCCGTAGCACTGGTACTCTGCGAAGAAAACCTTCTTCCTTCTGCTGGGATCGTCCCAATCGAACCAACCTTGGGGCTTGATGACATTGGCCAGGTAGACCTTCGCGAATACGGTGAGCGCCTTCGGTCCCCACGCCCTTCCAAGGAAGCTCCCCAGGTAGATGTCTTTTGCACCAGACTCCCCGAGTACTTTGCCCCCAAGGAACACAAATCCTGTGTCATCAGAAACTCCAGCTGCACCTCCCTTCTGCGCAGAGATCGAGCCCGGGCCACGAGTGTACAAAATGCAGTTGCGGAAGAGCGCTTTGGCGCTCCCGCAAATGAAATCGATGCTCCCGTGGATCCAGCAGTCCTTGTAGAATTGCCTCCCTTTATGCGCATACAAAGTCTACAACCGCCAACGCCAGGGGAATGGTGCAAATCAACAGACGGAGAAGCAACAGAGTTAGCGGTGAGGGAAAAAAAGGAACTACAGAACACACACACACACACACACACACACACAGAGTCGGGGTAACTTCCGTAGAGTCACAAAAACGAGTTATAATTGCACTATGGGGCAAGATACAGTTTGCAATTGCCAATTGCACTTCGGGCACCCTACCTGGCCGAAAAACTGGGTTGTATACATTGCCCAAACTGCAATTGCAAACTGTATCTTGGCCCATACTGCAATTACAACTCGTTTTTGTGACTCCGGCATAGATTCCCCTTTTGGTATTGTGCCCTGCTGAGCACCTTCAAGCAGTGCCAATTAGTCGGGCATTCCTCGGTTGGAGGGAGGGCCTGCAGCACTCTCAAGGGGGTCGGCTCACTTCGGGATGTCTGCGTTTTTGTTCATCTTGGTGACTCTCTGGCTTAGCGGGAACCAAGTTCAACCAACAGTCTGTGGGGTTCACTCGTAATGTGAGTAGGTGATGTGCTGCGTCACTCCCTGTTGGATGTGTAGACTGCCTCAAACGCACCCGCAGTGACCCGCTTGCTTTGCGTGTCATGCTTTGCAAGGTGCTCTGTTCACGAATCACAATGTCATGTGGCTGTGTTGTTGGTATTGCCTTGTGCTTTGCTACTCTGCTGCCTCACCGCCCATTGGCATGCCATGCCTTCTGTGATGACTGTCCTTTCCTTGTGTTTCGTGTATTTCAGCTGCTTTGTTGGTGTTGCCTTGTGCTTCACTGCGCTGTTGCAGTGCTGCACGTCCGCTTGCCCTGTCCTCCATGCCGTTGCTTTGCGGTTATGCATTCGTGTTGGCTCTTCCTGTATAGTCTACCTTCAACAAGTGTTAACCGTCCAAGGGTTCATGACCCAAACCGGGCTTTCTGCGCAGACTGTTGAGGGTTCAGCCTCCTGATGAGTTAGGGCAACTCTGACGAAACAATCTTGTTATCATCACTTGTTTTTTCCCCTTTTTTTGAACTTGTTATTTGTTCCGCTCTTCCATCTTTTGTTTTTTGGCCTCCTTCTTCAGGCACTTGTAGTCTTGTACTTGGTGAAGGTGGTGTTGCATTGTTGCTAGCTTGCCCACCTGGCACACGCCTGCCTCTTGCCCACCAGCCTATGCGTCTTGCTAACTCCTTGCGGTTCAATGCTTGGTCGCCTGGCTACTACCCCTCACCTCTCGGGGACAAAAGCAACCGAAAATGGAACGGGGATTATACAATTTTTTTTAACAAACACGGTTTTTATTTTTATTTTTTTTATAAAAGCTACACTCTTCTCTTAATTTCACCTCACAGGCTCACACTAACATGGTTTTTATTTTTATTTTTTTTATAAAAGCTACACTCTTCTCTCAATTTCACCTCACAGGCTCACACTACCTACCTACCACTACTCCTAATTGTAGGCATACGGGGAACCCCGTAACAGCCAGAACCGTGTTCACGAGAGAACATGCGGGGGCTGCTCCCGACCTGCAGGTGGGCGATACCGGCTAGGGGTTCATGACCTTGGGACACAGGACAACCCCACAAAAGATTTAAAAAAAAAAGGGTAGCATACCCAAATTCCTTTCTTTTTTACTGTGGACAAAGGGCCTCTACAGTGGCGAGAATGAATGCATCTGCCGCAGAAAGTGGTAAGATGCGCATCTATTGCTATTCATTGTAACGGATGCATCTTGCCCTCCTCCGCAGGAAGATACATTCTCTCCTTTTTCGTTTCTACAGTGGTATGGCGAGGCCCAACAGGCCAACACCACAACATTGTATTGCGAAAATATTAAGTGAGGCCAGGATCCTCAGAGGCTACTCCGGGTCTGGTCCCATTAGCAAAGAGGATTAGATTTAATTCGGGAATCTGGACCTGTTTGGCGGACAGATGCAGAAAAGCTGATCAATCTCAATTTTCCGCATCTTTCCACAAACACGTCCAGATTCAGGAACTAAATCCAATCCTCTTTGCTAATGGGACCACGCCCCGGAGTACAACATCAATTCCGAATTTCTTGGGGCCGGTCAGGTCAATCATCCTAGGTCAAGGCCATCGCACTTTGGAGACCTTAGGAGTTAGAGGTTGGATGCATTTTCACTATTTTTATTGTTTTCACAAAAAAATGAAAAAAACCTGCTGATTTATTTCGAAAACGCAAATATAAACAAAAAACCTGCTGGCTGCTGTAGACCAGAACAATCTGAGTGTTTCAGAAATTTTGAAAAAAATAAATAAAACAAGAACGTAAGACAGAAGGGTGTGAGAGGTAGTTTGCCCTCTTTTTCCTTTCCTTTCTTTCTTCTTCTTCCTGTCCTTTTTAAAAGGGCAACGGCAAAATGACCGGCCCCAGGCAGGCAATTCAGAATGATGTTGGGTAAATTGCAGAAATACCAGCGTGGACAAGAATCGTAGCAAAAATACAGGTCCACCCCTGTATGGCCACAAATATATCTGGAAAGTTGCAGAAATACCCTTTTTGCAAAGTTTCGAAGCAGATTTACGGGGCGCACGCACTTCCTTTCGTGACAGAGACGCTGTCCGTCTGGGTAAGACGGTGGTCCTCCGAAGCAAACATAATCATTAAATGGTCAATCAAGCGACAACCTCAAGAGAAGGAGAAAGTAAGAAGAGAAAGAGGAAAAGGAAGAGGAAGAAGAAGAAGAAGAAGAAGAAGAAGAAAGTAGGAAGGGGAAGAAGGAAAACCACAGTAAGCCAGAGAAGTCAGAGAAGAGATCACACGTCCAGATTTCCCGAAACGCGACCAAAATGGCTGTCAGAATTTCAACGTAAAGCACCGCCAAGTACATCGAATAATCATCGTGAATCTCATGGCGCAGCGACCCTACGCTGCGTTTCATCCGGCCGCCACACCGGAATCATCAGGGGTCTTAGTTCAATCGCGAAATTAAGGCAAGCACTCCGAGCGCCAGCAGGTCCTCTGTTGCAAAAGGAGGTACCGCCTGTCTGTTTGCCGCAAAAGAAAGAACAGGCGCTTAAATCTGCTTACAAACTTTTGAACAAGGGTATGTCTGCAACTTTGCAGGCATATTGGTCAGTGGTCACAATACACGGGCAGACCGGTATTTTTGCTACGGTACTTGTCTGAACGGGGGGTACATCTGCAATTTGCCCTTTTGATGCTCTTAAATTAATCTGAGGGTGGTATCTGGCTTCGAACTCGAGTCTGGATTTCAACAGTTTCGGGGTGTACCAACAGAGCCACCTTCTTCTCCCGAATACAACGTACGGTAATTACAGCTGTATCTGGGGTTCTTCTTTGTCACTCGTCTTGATCTCTTCTCCTTCTTATTCACTGCATTAAGTGCTTGCACTCATGCTTGTGTGTTGCTTCACTGTATCTGGGGTATCTTTCAGTCCGAATACAGCTATAATGACGGTACGTTGTATTCCGGGAAAGAAAGAAGTTAGCACCGTTGGTGTGCGAGAGGTAGTTTGTCACTCACATCTTGCAAAGAAGGAAAAAATGGGAAAAAGAAGAAAAAAAAATGGCGCAACTTGGGTAGAGTCACGAAAACAAGTTATACTTGCACTATGGCCCAAGGCCCCAAGATACAGTTTGCAATTGCACTTCAGGCGGGGCCACCCTACACCTGGCCAGAAAGCTGGGTTGTATACATTGCCCCAACTGCAGTTGGAAACGTTATCCTGGCCCATAGCGCAATTACAACTCTTTTCTTTTTGTGACTCCCACGTAGTTTCCCCAAGAGTGAAAACAACAACAAAAAACAGATGGGTGTGACAACAGTGAGAGCATTGAGAGGTAGCTTTTTTGTCACACTCACATCCTGCCAAGAAAATAGGGCGACCCTGTGTAAAGCCACCATGTCGCCAGACACCCGCAGTGCTACGGCTTGCATTCCCACGGCGCCGTTGGGAGCTCGAGGCGCAGTGTTCTGAATCGTCAGATCTTCTGCGGTGAAGTGATCAGCACTCACTGCAACGCTGGCAGACTCGAAGGTCCCAAGAGTCCCATACTCGTTGGTTCCACCTTTCCCTCCCTTTACGGGTGCTTTGTCCTTGGTCCGCGCATTATCACCCCATGTCAGAACGGTCTTCCCCACCCCGTCACCCCTGCATTTCCGCCACATTAGCACCACAACGTGAGTCCCCAACTCAGAACATTTTTTTATTAAGAAGAAAAAAGACAAAAACAGAAAAAAGACCGCAATTTTCGACCACATCAACACCACAACGTGAGTCCCCAACTCAGAACATTTTTTTATTAAGAAGAAAAAAAACAAAAACAGAAAAAAGAGCACAATTTTCGACCACATTAACACCACAACGTGAGTCCCCAACTCAGAACATTTTTTATTAAGAAGGAAAAAAAACAAAAACAGAAAAAAGACCGCAATTTTCGACCACATTAACACCACAACGTGAGTCCCCAACTCGGAACATTTTTTTATTAAGAAGAAAAAAAACAAAAACAGAAAAAAGAGCGCAACATGATTCCCAAATTCGAAATTGTACACGAAGGAAGAAAATTGACAATTTTTTTTTTTTTTCGGCGGCAAAAGTAAGGTCAGTATTTATGTTACCGGAGTGGAACCGGGCCGCTTGACTGGCCGAGCTAAAATTGAATTAAGAAACAAAGGAAAGGGAAAAAAACAAAATTCAGAAATTCTTTTTCTTATCCTATTATTTTATTTGGCGAGGAGTTTCAGTCCGACCGTCAGGCAAAAGTTGTTCTGTTTATTTTTCTCCACAACAGTGACAACACAGTTTTTCTCTCGGATTTTTTATTTTTTTTTTCCTTTCTTTTTTTTTTTTTTTTGTGTGTGTGTGTGTGTGTGCTTGTCGTAATTTCGGGTTTGTGTGTGTGTTCCTGCATACCTGTTGCTGAGGACAACATTAGGGCCGCACAAAATTTTCTCCTTTTTTTGAGGGTCGGACCGTTTTTCTTTTTCTGAAAATTTTTCTCCTTTTTTTTACGGGGGAACAAAATTATCCCAATGCCGCACAGAGCCGCAAACGGAATCATTGAGCCATTAATTAAAGGGGGTCAACTCACATTCTCGAGGACTTTTTTTTGTGTTTAGTTTTTTTTTTCCTTTTCTTTTCTTTTCTTGGGGGTCTGTTTCCAGTAGATGTAGATGTAGAAGATGAAGTCAGCGAGAGTGACGGGTAACAAGCACACAACCCGGGGCAAGGTCCCACTTGCGCAAATTAGGAGATTTCGAGATTTCGGCCGTCGATCTTTGCTATCTACGGTCAGTATCTCTAAATTTGTGCAAGTGGGACCTAGCCCCCGGTTAGCACGATGACCATAGATATGTGGATGAGCAATCTCTTTTTTTGTTGTGTTTTTTTTCTCGAAAATTAACGATCAAAAGATCACAACAAGAAAAAGGGGATGAGTACATTGAGTGGTATTTCCAGTGTGTCCACCCCCAATACCGTGATTTTCCCAACGGTGTTTAAAGAAGAAAAAAGGGAAAGATTATTCAATCTGTTCTTGCTGGGTTTACGAAGGGCATTCTATTTCTTCTTTCTTTTTTGGAGCCATGGTAGCCTTCTCTTCCTCTTTCTCTGTATCGTTCTAGTCTTACCGGATATCCCCAAGGACTGGAATTTTTTTTTGGGTATCAAGTTTAAACGTCGGGAAACTTCTGTATCTGGTCCGTTTTCATGAATTTCCCTTGTTGAAAATGGGCCACAGGTATTCTTGCTCAGTTTATCGTCCGGGGGAAGATTACACTAAGTATTGTTCTCTCCGATTGTATTGAATTCCCTTTGATCATTGGCGTTCTTTCTTTTTTGGAGAAAACACGGTTTCTTATTAAACGACACATTGGCGTTTAATGGGGTAGGTCTACCAGGCTACCAGCATTTGTTCCCCGCGGCAAATGTGCAAATTAGTGTGCGGATAACACACACACACACACACACACACACACACACACACACACACACACACACACACACAGGGGCAGACCCAGCCACCTGCAGGGTAGGGGTCTGCACCCACAGGCCCCAAATGCAGGTGCAGAGTCTGGAGACGCAGCAAAACTCACCCACCTGCTCCCGATTCAGAGCAGACTACACGTCTAATCTGCACTCGCCCTTTCCAAGGACACCAACGCCCTCCATGACGATGACTTCGCAGAGCAAATGCTCCCTCTTCCCATCTCCCAACTAGTACCTAGCCCAGCAGAACTATCACCCGCACGGCAGGGGTCCGCCCAAGGCCCCGCAAAACACACCCACCTCCTCACATATCTACATTGTAAACAGATCACATATCTACATTCTAAACAGAAAACGAGACAACACATAGAGAGCTTCGGCACAGACTGGCTGGGTGGGGACACTGGGGGGCAAGGGGGTTGGATCGCCAAGGTAAAATGGAAGGAAGGGGAGGAGGGGGAAGACGTAGAGGAAGGGAAATGGACTACCACCTAGTATGCTTCCAGGACTGGACAAACATCGACCCCTCCATCCCACTTCGGCCCCTCCCTTAGCTTTGCTGAACTTTTCCCGCCCCCTCCCTTGAGTCCCTTAGCTCTGCTTGAGATGGAAAAAGTCAATTGCATGGCCAGCTAAAAGCATGGTCGTAAAAAAGAAAAAAGAAAAAAAGATGTTCCCCTTTGTGAGTATGAGGCTACATGTAAATCGATAGGCGATTGGGGTTGGGAGGTCATGGCTTGAGGGTCATGCGCTCGCCGCTCGATGGAGCAAGTGTGCGACAAGTGCCGGTGCTGAGTTATTCGTGTGACAGTCTGTGTGCAAGGTATATAAAGTGCAGCCATGCAGGCCTTGATTCCACGTGTGCGACAAGTGTCGGTGCTGCGTTATTCGTGTGACAGTCTGTGTGCAAGGTATATATAGTGCAGACATGCAGGGCTTGATTCCACGTGTCCCCCCCCCCCACCAACACCCCCCCCTCTCCACTTTCGTACTGTGTGGTCCTCGCTCCAGTCCAACACACTACACCTCGCTCCACTGCAACATACTCTTCATGCATTTGGACGCTTCCTGGGCCAGGTGCATTCGGAGTCGTCCAACATTTCTTATGCATCCGGTCCAGAAAAAAAATCCAAATGCATGCAGACTGCTGTGTAGTGGAGCGAGTCCCCTGCGTCATCATGGCTGCAGTATTTGCGCTGCTCGTCTGTTGTTGCTCTCTTCAGTGTTCACACCAAGGATGCCGGCTCAAATCCGTGCGTAGTCACGCAGGTTATAGTACTGACCAAACCGCCCATGCACTTATCGGAATCCAAAAATAGACGTGGATCGCACCGCTACGTACTACGTACTACGTACTTAAACGTCTGACTGGGCCTTCGACACAACGGTCCAACTTCCAAATACGTCAACTCCCCAAAAAAAAAAAAAAAAAAAAAAAAACGGCGACGACCTCTACGTATCATCATTGAACTGACCGCCCCCCAGGCACTTTAGAATGATTTCATTCTTTTCAGTTTTTTAAGGTATCTGGATTCGAAGACGAGTCTGTATATCAACACCAAAGAGGTGTACGCCCGTCGGTAAATACGTAAACATTGTATAAAGGAACGATCACGACCACGGATTGGGGCCATCGACATAGCTTAGGATCCAAATTATGGGCTTAGACCTCAATTAGTAACACCCATCAACTGTAGAAAACAAATACAGACCCAAGTTCGATTCCAGATGCAACAAATGATGACCAGAATAAAATCATTAAAATCATTTAAATGATTGTGAATTACCTGGGGGGCGGGGCCTGGTCCAATTAGCAAAGAGGATTGAATGTCGGGGGAAAACTAGGAGGGAGTCACAGAAAAATGAGTTGTAGTTGCACTATGGACCAACTTGGCCAAGATACAGTTTCGAATTGCAGTTGGGGGAATGTATACAACCCAGCTTTCTGGCCAGATAAGGTGCCCGAAGTGCAATTGCAAACTGTATCTTGGCCCATGATATAAGTCGTTTTTTAAGTCGTTTTTGAATTCAATTCCTGAATCTGGGTGTGTTTTGTGCAGACTCTGCAGAGATGCACGAAAGCAGATCAATCTCAATTTTCTGCATCTTTCCACGGTTCAGGAATTCAATCAAATCCTCTATGCGAATGGAATCAGGCCCCCGGTCAGGTCAATGATGATGATATCTCAAAGCCGTCGCCCTTTCACCAAAAAGAAGAGGGGGGAAAAAATAAAAAAATGGTAAATATTTTAAAGCAACAATCAGGAAAGATTGGAGCCATCATAATTTGGGAGTGCTAACTGTCCTAGGGCTCCCAACTCTGGAAAAAAGAAAAAAAAAGAAAGGAAAAAAAAAAAAACTCCTACCTCTCTGGAAGGATCCTCGTATCATCTTCCTGGAGTAGGACGCCAGACGAAGCGAAGATTGATTTCCCTCAGTTCTTTTCTTTTTTTTTTCCGTTTTTACATTCAAAAATTAGCTCCGGCAGTGCTTTGCACTCACTGATGCGTAGCGTAACAGGGGAAAAAAAACAAAAAAAAAGTTGACGACAACAAAAACTTCATCGTGTATGTAACGAGCTTGACGGAAAGATCAACAACAGAGAAAAAAAAGTTGACGACAACAAAAACTCCATCATGTACGCAACGAGCTTGACGGAAAGATCAACAACAGGGAAAAAAAAAAACAAAAAAGGTTGACGACAACAAAAACTCCATCATGTATGTAACGAGCTTGACGGAAAGATCAACAACAGAGGGAAAAAAAAAAAAGTTGACGACAACAAAAAAAGTTAAAAAAAAACATCATGCTTGACGGAAAGATCAACGACAGTGCCAAAGCGCGGATGCACACCGATGAACAAGAACAGAGGAGGTCACCGCGGGACGTACTTAGAGTGAGTGTACACTACCAATATTTTGGGCTAGATACACACCACTGGTCCCCAACAGTCCGTCCGGATTTCGGTTAGCTTTTGAGCCTTTTGTCTACCAGGTCTAGGAAATGTACGAGCCACTACAGAAGCGCCCAAATTCATCCGAGTAGAAACGTTTCTACTCTAGTTTTTTTTCCACCTTGGATAGCTGGGCCAAGTACTTACTGGTGGCTTAAGCAGCTTGACTGCACGGGATTTGGGGTCTCGCTGTCGTCGTGATTCGTGCGAGGCTCGCCTTTAGTTGTGTCTACCGGGTAGTAGCCTTATTTTCTGTCTCGAGGGACTATCTTCACGGGTCTGTCTGTCCGTATACTTCTCTCTCCTTCTCCCTCCCTTCCTCTCTCCTTCTCTCCTCCTCTCGTCCTCGTTGCGCATGAGTTCTGTTGCCCTTTGCGCCGACTGCTTGTTTCCCTACTCGTGCGTTGCATGATGACTCCGAGAACTGCCGTTACAATGCAGTCTTACGCTTTTTCGAAGCTCATACGCTCGTAGGTGGAAAGTGTAGGCTTGTCCTTCGGGACATCCGTTAAAATTGGAACGATACAGAGAAAATTAGCATGGCCCCTCCGCACGGATGACACGCATAAATCGATTAATGGTTCAATTCAAAAAACAAAAACAAAAAATAAAGTGTAGGCGAGTGAGCCGTAAGGCGCTGGGCAAGTGGCTTGTCTCCTGATGAGACCGGTGCGCACCGGTTGGTTGAAACATGTAGAGGAATGCGTGCGCGTTTCCGACGAGCTTGTGTACACGCTGGTTACTTCTTTTTTTTTTTTTTTTTTTTTCGCTGGTTACTTCTTTGCAATTAATGTACTGTACTGTTTGCGTGCGTGTACAGAGCAATTGGTCATTGCTGGTCTTATATCTAATCCATCCATATGCTACTCACTCAATCGCTATAAATGTAATTTTTTTCGCTCATTTGACTCATCTAAGTGCGTCGCCGCACGGGCACACGAAACGAAAAACGAAACGAGTGCATATTCCCAAGGAAAATGGCCAGGTTCATCCGTTTGCTATAAATAGTAACGAGTGTAAAAACAAATAAATAGTAACGAGTGTATGCCGCCACCTTCCGTGGGCAGATGCACTCGTTTCGTTTTCGTTTCGTGCGCCGTGGGGCGAGGCCCTAACTCATCCGCTCTCTAGTATTAAAAGTTAAAAACCATTTCGAGGGAACAGTAACCAACCCGGATCTATCACCCGCATTTTTTCCCACCGGGTAAGTTTGCTCCCCGGCAGTGGCGTGAGAGCAAGGCTGTACCAGCCCCTCATCAAGGCAGTAGTCTTATGCTTCGAGACCTAGTCCAAGTAAAAAAAAAAAAAAAAAAAAAGAAGAAGAAGAAGAAAGAAGAAGAAGAAGATGAAGAGAAGAAACCACCATCTCCAGACACCAATTTATCACAATCCGAACCGACATAGTACAAGGCGTTCTACCCGTGCCAACGCTCCAGTCAGTGGATGCCCTGTTACCTCTGCGTTGGTGCCCGGTCCGTAGGCATGTTTAAAAAAAAAAAAAAAAACAGAACTGGGGAAGACCACATGACTGATGATGACGTCAACGACAAACGGTCAGGATTTCCTTGCGAAATACCGTGTTGGTTGGTGCACACTGAAGTTACCTTCCCTTGTTTCCCCGAATACAACGCACAGTCATTTAGCTGTATTTAGACTGAGAGGTACGCCAAATACATACAGACAGCTATAATTAACGTACGTTGTATTTGGGGGAAGAAGGTGGTCTGCGTGGCTGACAAAGTTACGCTTGTCTGAGCAAGCCCGTGCTCACTTAGGGCTTTCCTTACGAAACAACGCGATGGAGCACAATTGGCCTAGACTCGTTAGGCGACCAGGTTCATGTTTCGTCTAAGCACGCCCCGTGCTCACTAAGGTCTTCCCGCGAACACTGCGCACTAAGGTCTTCATGACTGCATCGGATCCGAAAGCTGGGTTGCATACATTCGTGATCAGATGTGTTATCGTCCGCGGGGGACGGAAGAACGTTGTGTGCTACGATGTATCTTCTTCCCCCGAATACAACGTACGATCATTATAGCTGTATTTAGACTCAAAGATACCCCAGATACAGCTATAGGTACCGTACGTTGTATTCGGGGGAAGAAGGTAGGCGTGGGCAG
>BFEA01000074.1:2460409-2471838 GCA_003427395.1 Chara braunii | reverse complement strand
AAAAAAAAAAAAAAAAAGGGAAGGAGATAAGGAGACATCAAAGGAAGCAAAGGAAAACCAATGAGGTAGGAATTTGAAAACAAAATCATTATAAACTCAGTTTTTACTCTATTTTCTTTAATCAACTGTTTTTCGAGTGAGCCAAGTCTGCCAACTTTTTTTGCTTAACAAGGGCACTCTTGAACACGTGTGCAGATGGACCCATTGCTAAACACCTTCCTCGCCGCCTCTGGTCCTCAGTCAGTAATCGGAGCGGAAGTCTATGCCGTATTCCCCATCCTACCCCCTGTCGTCACCCCAGCAAGAATCATTGATTGCCTCAACCCAACCTTTCATAACCTCAACGAACTCCTATTTAATGTCAGAACTGAAACTACAAATGAGATCTTCAGAGTCCATGTACACGCCATAAAACTCAAAAAACCCCTCTCCCCCCCACCCACCCAACCGCCACCCCCCAATACACCCCCCTCACCAACTCTACTCTCTATCCCACCCCAAAATCTTCCTCCCTTTGCAACCCCCTCCTCCTCCTCAACCCAACTCAACCAAGCCACGATCGACGCCTTCGAGCAGCTAAAGAGGCAAATGGCCAGCAAGTTGGAAGAAAACCGAGTCTCCATTGAGCAGCTCAAGAAGCAACTAATTGAGAAGCAAGAAGAGAGCGCCAACCTAAACCAACTTTACCAGAACCTCCAATCGGAAATGTACGGCATTCAGCAAACCATCAGTGACAAGTCCAAGCCTGCTTACGACGAATTGGCAGCCTGGAGATCACAAGTCCAAGCCTGCTTACGACGAATTGTCAGCCTAGAGATCGACTTTTGCATCGCCATGCTATTTCTCTCAGATTGAGGCCTACATCCGTTTTTTGGAGATCAACATGAACTACTCCTATCCCATTGGAAAGGCCTTCGCCGCAGATTTCACCGCAAGAGTTGCATCGGTGGCCAAAGACTGCACTGAACCACTTGTACCCAAGCAAGTTAAGCAACAGCTAGACAAGGCTTTGAGGCAGGCTATGGACAAGGTTGTTCCAATAATCAAGTCCGCGTACAACTACTGCATGAGCCTCGTCAGAAGGGAAGCTCACAGGTAAGCAAGGGTCGTCGCCCGATTTAAAAAATTAATTTTATCCCCCTAGACTGCAAATAGGTCCACGCCATCACGTTATGGGGCTTATCATCTATCTTGTGTATCCTTGCAGATTGGGCATTCCCGAATGGAAGCACTCCTCTTATCGCAAGAAGGATGACAACTCCAAGTCGGACGACAGCAAGCGATCTTCAAATAGGCACTACGAAGACTCCAAAGATAGAGGCTATGACTACCACAGAATGACCAAGAAGTCTCACTCGGACCACTCCCATGCCTCAGGCACCGATCCTGCCAGACCTTCCCAGTAACGATTCGCCTTTTGTCATTCCCGATGTACCCTCTATCCTCTCCGACCTACAAAGCCCCCCCTCCACCTCTGATCTCCGCCTCGCAACTTTCGCCTTGCAAGAACACGCATTATGGCTCAGAAACCCGGATAACTTCACCGCCGCTAATCCCTCAAGACATTTCTCCAACTGGTCGCTTCTACTCTCATCATCCTCTAGAAGATATTCACACTCCGTCCTCCAATGGATCAATCATGGAGTCACCCTCCAATTCAAGGGCACCTCCCACATCACAACCCCTAAGATTATCGAAGTCAGAAGAATGGTAAAGAGTGTACTTCCCGCCTCCCGCTTCAAGCAAGCTCTCAAGCTTCAATCACCACCCCAACTTGCTATCCCAAACCACAACAGTCCGCCTCATCACATTAGCCTCATCTCCTCAACTGTCTCTCAACTCCTTTCTACTGGCGTCATCGAACACTCTCCCAACCCCATCGTCATTAATCCAATCTTCGCAACAGAGAGTTCCTCCAAAACCCGCTTTATCCTGGACGTGCGTTTCGTCAATCTTTTCGTAACTTTCCCCGCTTTCCACTACGAATCAATAGACGATGTCACCGCCCACCTCTCCGGCAGTCCCTCTCAAGATTTCCTTACTTGCTTTGACATCAAGAACGGATACTACCATATACCAATTCACCCTAAATCCATACCTTATCTCGCATTCAACTGGAACGGATCTAACTTCCAATTTACAACTCTCTGCTTTGGCCTATCTTCAGCATGCTGGATATTCACAACAATTATGCAAGAAATTATGGCAGAGCTGCGTTCACATAACGTTTTCACCACTTCATATATTGACGATTCTGCCCTAGCAAACAAAGAATTACCTCTGCTAATCTGGCAAACTTTCAATTATTTTGCGCTACTTCACAACCTCGTTTTTTTTCTTAGCTCACAAAAATGCACTTTTCTACCTTCTCAATCCATCCGTTTCCTCGGTTTCACCCTGGATTCCCATCTTAAGCAAATCACGATACCGCAGGATAAAATAACCAAGATAACCTCTCTCATCCGTAGCTCAAAAACCCCTTCTAGCAGAACTATCGCAAGGATAGCAGGTAAGCTCGCTTGTCTCTCAAGGGCATTTTTACCTACCCATCTCTACCTCTCTTCCCTTTACAAAGCAATCACTCCTACCAACTGGGATTCTCCGATCATTACCACCACCAACCTCACCGAAGACCTCATTTAGTGGGTTACCCACTTACCACACCTTCCCGGCAGGTTTTGGACCCTCCGGCCCATCTCACTCTCAATCTCCACAGATGCTTCATCCACCCAAATCGCAGCCTTAATTTACACTTCACATAGTTCTCCCATTACCTTAAACCAATGCCTGCCCTCAAAACTCCTGGACTCCTCTTCCACACACAGGGAACTTTTCGCTATCCTTGAAACTTTCAGATTTCTTGCCTCAAACCACCCACAATTCCTCTTCTCATCCTCCGTCAAACTCCACTCAGACAGTCAGGCAGCTATAGCGCTTCTCCTTCACTTAAAATCCACAGACGACTCCTTCAATCCTTGGCTTCGGAATATCACCTCCACACTTCTCTCCTTCGACACACTCCTTAGTCCGGTTTGGATACCTCGAAACTTAAACCAATCAGCCGACGCCTTATCCAAGGTAGAAGACAATACAGATTGGGGTCTTGCAGGCCACGTCATCACCGAGATTTTTGCCATAATCGGAACCCCCGCAATAGACCTTTTCGCCTCAGATTACCACCACGTTTGCCCTGTATTTGTATCAAGATTTTGGTCGACAAAGGCCTCACACATCGACGCCCTCTCACTTGACTGGAGTAACCTCCCCCACCTTCCCTATAGATGGTTTTTTCCTCCCACCTCCCTTCTGCACCAAGTTCTCACCAAAGCACTAGCATCCCCGACATCCTACTTACTCATCCTTCCTTCCTCCCAACGCACCCCCTGGTATCCCCGTATCCTCTCCCTCGCTATCAAGCACCGGTTCACAATCCCCGGATCCAAGTTCTCCTGCCTCCCCAGCCCCAGGGTCGATTTCGCAACCCCCAACCCCGCAATCCTTAGCCTCACAGCCATCTTCTTTGTCACCTAACCCACCACCCCTCTGCCTTTTCCACCCTCGCTTCATACCATAACCATACCTCATAAACGTCCCAACACTGCTCCAGGTTCCTTGCCGCATTATCTCACCAAGACTCCAACCCTCCCCTATGCCCGCCTGAACCCCCCCTACTCGAAAGTTGTGCCCGCTCTCCCCAGCATACACCCCCGCCTCCCCAAACCATTTTTCGATCCCTTTGTTAAAAGCACCGCCACTTATAGCACCACCCCCGCGCATCGGTCGAAACAAGAACCCTTGCCTTACATCCTGCCCCACCCGATCATAACTATCTACCATTTTCGGAGGCCACCCCAAGAAGGTCTCCCCCTCACTCGAAACCTCTCGCAACCTTATCATAAATCTGCCACCATGGCGATCAGTTTTAGTATAACCTGGTCGTACAACCTTTTTCTAAAAATCTATCTCCTTGTACTGCAAGCGCAAACCCTCTCCGCATCTCTGCCAACTCTCCCACAGATATAAGAACGCACCGTCATCCCGATATGCTTGAGCCTCGTAATATCCCTTTAGCACCTTTACTTTTTCTCTAATATACTTCAGAACACTCCAATTTTTCCCACCTCAACGGCACCGCTGATTCTTCAACTACTCCTCTCTGCAGAGAATACTCCCTGTATGCTCTCCGGAATGACCGCACACGGCTACTCTGGCAAGGATCGACTTCTCCATCCCTTCCAAGCAAGCGAAAGCACGCACTCAGGCAGTTCAGCGCAACATCTGCCATCGACGGAGACACAAGCGGCAGGCCTGCAGCATCAGAAGTCCGGCATCGGCTCTCCACCTCGACCAACCATTGGCTGCTCACAAAGGACAAGACATCAAGATCATTGCAACCCATGCAGCCGCGACCTACATTGTTCCGCTTCAGCCACTCATTCAAGGCAAGAAGAAGCTTCTTCATTCCACCTCTCCATCTTCTTCCGGCTCCATACGTTCCTACCAAGGCGCTGCTCCACTCAAGACCTGCCTCGTATCCGCCTTCAAACTCTGGAGTGTCTCTCTTCTGCCGCCAGCCGCCATCGCTCAAGCGTTCGTTCCACCATTCCCTGCAAAAAGACGATGTCACTTGCGGGACGCTGGGGGGAGTTGGGCGGTCTAGGAGGTGTGCGGGCCTGCGACCCACTTTCCCGACTCACTTCTGAGCTATCTGGCAACATCTGTGGATCTTTTTTTTGTTATTTATTTGGAACAGACCTGTGTAACATTGTGCCAGTTCTCGGCCCAGATGACGATCCATTATTCTACGGTTCAGAAGCCTCATGCAGGGATCACAACCCAACTACATCGTCAGCAACCTGCGTGGCAACCACGGGCAGCGGTGGTTGGATTTTCAGTTCTCGTTTCCGTATCTTTAGCAACCGTCGATCCCTACCCATCTAAGATCTGCGCTCATCTGGTCATGAGGGGTAATTGTGCAAATTGGGAATTGTGAAACTCACCCAGGTTGGAGTACGGCTTCGCTGGCCCTCCCGGTCCCGCTGCTCTGGCCAGCGACTGTATAAGTCACAGGCGCCTGCCCAGCCACAATGGCTTGAGTGGTCTCCCGTGTTGCGCCTTCCAGGCCTCGGCTGTCCGCGACATTCATCGCGAATGCGTACCTGCGTGCACGCCACACAGGAGTCAGGTTCCTCTGAGGTCGAGTCTTTCTCCTCGCCTGATCTTGGCGAAGCCGTCCCACCCGCCCTCGATTTTCCCGCGGTGTGCGGGCCTGCGGCCCACTTTCCCGACTCACTTCTGAGCTATCTGGCAACATTTGTGGATCTCTTTTTTGTTATTTATTTGGAACAGACCTGTGTAACTGCTGGTGCTGTGGGGCCTGGAGAAAATGAAGGAATTGAAAGGGTTAAGGGTAGACAGCAAGAGGACAACAGTAACAACGCAAAAACAGACGGGGAGGGGGAACAAGGGTTTGGACAAGGGTTGGACAACGGTTTGGGCGATACTGAACAGAGGGCGATAAGGAGACTAATGCTGACAGGTTCCAAGGGGCTGAGGGCATCAGACAAGAGGGTTTAACGCTAGGTTTTGAGGGTTTTAGACATGAGATTTAACAAAAACTCTCAAATGAGCTTACTCACTGAGTGAACCTGCAGACGAAATTCGTAGAATCGCAGGTACTAATGCGGGGTGGTTACCCCGACAACAATGCAACAAAAGGCTCTCAAGTGTGGCTGACATTGTTTCAAAGTTCTATAAAATGTATGATGGGACACTGGACCCGCTTTCCAGCAGGTGCGGCTCCCCAACAATAGATGGAGCCATCCAAAAGTGGGTCTGCTAATGGGGGATGCTCCTATCACCTCCATTAGCATGATCCACGACAGAGCGATGTTTCTACTTAAAAAAAAAAAAAAAAAAAAAAAAAAAAAAAAAAAAACCCTGTCTGGTCAGGAAGGGTTACGTGGGGGGGTGTTATGTTCGGAGAAATGCCTGAAGTGTAATTCCAAACTGTTTTTATGATTGTACAAAAGTTACCCCCACCTTTCTTTTTTACCAATGCAGGGGAGGTATACCGCCCTACATCAGTGGGGTCATCAGCAGATGCTGGACACAGTTACAGAAACTTCCACTGATCATGCACAGGTCTTGTCCAGATAAAATAGTGGATTTTCATGCCCTTGATGATGCCAGATTGATTAGGAGAGTCCTGGAGTTGGGGGCTAGAGGCCCACACAACGCGGGAAGATCGTGGGCGGGTGGGACCGCTTCGCCAAAATTGGCGAAGGAGAAAATGACTCTCCTCAAACCGGCTGATGATATGACTGAGTGCCTGCAGATTCGCGTACGCACTGAGTTCTGCTGGCGGACGCGCAACCGAAGGAGGTTCAAGGGAAGTCCAGCAGATCCAACAAGTCCAGCAACCTGCCTCAACTGCCGCACTGCCGGTAACTATACCGTAGCAAGCAGTGGGAGCAGTGTCATCAGGGCTAGTGACGTCCAGATGCACCCTGGCTGAGTTCCGCAGCCCTTGGTCCCGATCGATCTCCAACCGAATGACTTGAATCTCTGCTGATGGTCCGGTCCCAAGTCCAACCTCCAATACAACTAGTCCTTGGTCCCGATCCGTTGTCCACCCGAATGACTTGAACCTCTGCTGATGGTCTAGTCCCAAGTCCAGTCGCCGATATTATAAACAGCAAAGACTGGCAAAAGCATGTACCGTAGATCTCGAGAACCTATGGATGCGGATAAGTCGAACGGAGGGGCATAGACAAGGAAAGTCGTATTTGTCTGAAGTAAATTGTTCACCTAACAAAACGGACCGGTAATTGTCAGTACCTGCTCATGTGACCGAGAATTAGAAAGGCCAATTGAAAACAGTCGTAGGATAATTGTTGCACAAGTCTTCTCCAAATAAAATAACGGATTTTCATGCCCTTGATAATGGCGAGTTAAATAGGAGAGTCCTGGAGTTGGGGGCAGCGGGCCCACACACCTCTTGGACCATCTCATCTCCCCCATCGTCCCGTAAGTGACATAGTCGTCTTGCAGGGAATGGTAGAATGAGCGAATGAGTGATGGAAGCTGGCGACAGAAGACAAACACTCTGGAGCACGAAGGAGATTACGAGAGCGGGTTTGACCATTGGAGTGGTGTAACAATGTGATTGATGAGTTTGGATGTGGGCAGCGATGGCCCAGTGGGATGAAAAAATTGTTACTTGGATTGAATGAGTGGTTGAAAAGGAGTAATCTGGGTCGGGATTGCATGAGATGCATGGATCTGGATATCCTATCCTTTATAAGCCGTCAGACTATCAGTGGTTGATTGAGGTAGAAGGTCGACGCCAAACAGCATATTGCGAGGCGAGTCATGGGACTCCTATTGTATCACCATCTACTGTTGAAGCAGCCATAAATTATTTGAGTAATAGTTTCCGATTGTCAGGAAGGGAAAATGACGGTCCTTGCCAGAGCAGTCTTGTGAAGGAAGTTTGAAAAGCCTATCGAAAGTATGCATTACAAAGCGGGGTGACGGAGGAATCAGCATGACCTTTGCGATGGGAAAAATTGAAAATTATTATAAATTACATTAGAAATAAAATTTTGACATTGAAGGGGGTGATGGAAACTGACACATATAGAGATGCTGCAATATTTCTATATCTACGAGAAAGTTGACAACAATCCGGAAAAGGATTACGTTTGCATATACAAAGATCAATATAGGGCAGACCTGGGAGAGGACAATAAGATCAAGGTATAGTAAGACTGATCGGCAAGGGGGAAGATTCTTGAAAAGATTGCACGAGCCTGTTGAGGGAGAGGAGACGTTTTTAGGTATTCTAAGTGAGTTGATGGTTGCTCTATGTGACACCCGCCGCGGGCATTTCGACCGCTGCAGCCGCGGCCTATGAGGCCCAGTCCGCTACCTGTTTTTTTTATTATTTTTTTTTACCACTATATATATATATATATATATATATATATATATATATTATATATAGGGATGTAGGGTTTGGAAAACCCTACAATCCTACGTTTTTTATTTCGGAATCCGACTTTGTCGAAGATTTTTAAAAAATGAAAAACAAAATTCGATTTAGACAAAACATTAAAAAAAAAAAAAAACGGGAATTTTCTTTTTGCATTTTTTATCATGAGGGATATGGTCCCTGAGTCGTGCTGTATTTTTTTTTTAAATGATTTTTGGTTTTTTGTTGGCAAATTAGGTGTTTAAAAAAAATGAAGATGCAAAAATTTAAAACAAATCAAAAAAAAAAGTGGGTCAAGCTGGGGTTGGTGTGTGTGTGTGTGTGTATGTGTGCGTGTGTGTATGTGTGCATGTGTGTGTGTGTGCGTGTGTGTGTGTGTGCGAGAGAGAGAGAGACAGAAAGAGAGAGAGAGAGAGAGAGAATCAATCAATCAATCAATCAATCAATCAACCAATCAACCAATCAATCAATCAATCAAACGAATCAAGATCCTATCTATTCGATAGGATCTTGATTCGTTTGATTGATTGATTGATTGATTGATTGATTGATTGGTTGATTGAATGATTGATCGATTGATCGATTGATCGATTGATTGATTAATTGATCGATTGATCGATTGATTGATTAATTGATCGATTGATCGATTGATTGATTAATTGATCGATTGATCGATTGATTGATTGATTTAATTGATTTGATTGATTGATTGATTGATTGATTGTGTGTTTGTGTGTGTGTATATGTGTGTGTGTATGAGAGAGAGAGAGAGAAAGAGAGAGAGAGAGAGAGAGCGCGAGAGAAAGAAAGTAGAGAGAGAGAGAGTGTGCACGTGCAGGTGTCTGTGTGTGTATGTGTATGTGTGTGTGTGTGTGTGCGCGCGCGCGACTGTGTGTGTGGGTGTGTGCGTGTGGGAGTTGCTGCGCGGGAGCGTGCGGGAGCTGCTGTGCGGGAGCTGCTGTGTGGGAGTGTGTGGGAGCAACAGCGCGGGAGAGTGCGGGAGCTGCGCGCGTACGAGAGAGAGAGAGGTGTGTGTATGTATGTGTGTGTATGTGTGTGTGTGTGGCAACGGGGGGGGGGGCGACACTCCCCCAACCAACCAACCAATCAATCAATTAATCAATCAATCAATCAATCAATCAATCAATCATCAATCAATCAATCAATCAATCAATCAATCAATCAATAAAAAAAACAATGAATAAATGATTTTTTTTTAATTTTTTTTTTGCTACCTATAAAAAACAACCTCAAAAAAAAAAAAAAAAAAACTATTTTTTTAAATTTTTTTATTTTTACGCAGGCCGATAGCGACCGGCGTGCGCGCCAATTTTGAGCACGCGCCCCCGTCTGGGCGTGGTGCGGCCACGCGCAGACTCGGTCGCGGGCCCGCGGTCGATGGTGTCACGTAGTAGTTGCTTATGAACGGATAGGGCAAGATATCAGAATTGTCTACTTGTTCTCATGTCGTTGCGGCGGTGCTCCATTGGGTGGGAGTGGATTCAATACTGGATTTAGAAGTGGTCTGGGGAGGCAGGATGTTAGAAGAGGAGACAAGACATAGTTTCTAAATAGGTGGTGTTCAAGCTGGTATTGAGGAAGGTTGGAGTTTGGGAGAGATGATGCGTCAGGGTAATTGGAAGAGTGTGGGGACATTCATACGGTATGGGTAAGGAATGAAACGCGATTGGAAAAGGAAAGGTGGAAATTGGGTTTGAAATAGGAAATTCAATGCTTTCAAACCAAAAAGTGTTTGGCTGGAGCGGGAAGGATGAATTCTCAGACTAGGGATACGGGGGAAAGAAGATTGGATAACGTTGAAAGACCAAAGTATCCTTTGTTGCAAAGTTCTTGGGAACCAGATAGGTTTAGGGAAGTCGGGTACAATAAGGAGATAGAAAGCACGGGAAAGTGTTGCGCGAGAGATGATAGCGTTTATGAGAGATGAAGGGGGAAAGATCCATCTGTAGGTTTTTTTTTTTAGGGTGTTTTAATCTAGAGAGAGAGCTTCAATGTTTAAAGCGTTGTTTGACAATGTTTTGGAAATAAATGCTAGGACAGTTGGGCATACGTAGTGGTAATATAAAGCAAAGAGATCGATGATCAAAATGTTTAGTTCTTCGAAGATAGTTTTCAGAACATGAGAGGAAATGCCCCAATATGAGTTGTCCTCCGTTTTGAAGATGTGATCCGTATATTGGTTGAGTTCTTGGGGAATCCAGATAGGGTTGAGGAGAGTGTCACAAGTGACTATTATAAAAGCAATATTCCTAAGTCAGGGATTGAAGAATGGGTCTTAGGAACGCATGTCGGCATGGAGGAATGAGGCTGCTTGGTTGTCGAGGTGGAGTTTAATAGAGGTAGATAGTAGGAGGTCCTTGTGGTTGAGAAAGAGGAAGATGGGGGTTTGAAAAATTACGAAACGTTTGTGGTGAGTGGATTGGGAGGCATTCATTGAATATGATTTCGTCATTGAGAAGAGGTTTTATAATTGTTGCAATTTACGTAGACGAGGCATCCGTTGCGATGAAAAGGGTGGTTTTTCTAACTGCCCAAAGATGACCTCGGGGATAAGGTAAGTGGTGAAGCCACAAAGTCAGGTCAAGGACAAGATCGTTGGAGTTGGTGATGATTGAATCTCAATTTTCTAGTGGGATAGCAACATAAAGGGAGGAAATAAGAAGCGGAGCAAGAAGGAAGGTTTTGGAGGGAGAGGCTAGTTTCTCTGTGACTCTTGTTAAGGATCGTCTTGTAATTGAGAAAGAGGAGAGTTGGTTTATAAATTCTATAATTTTTTTGGTCTTATCCACAAGGACTTTTATTCTTTTGTTGTGAAAGTCTAATATGAATCCTAGAAACTTCATGGATTGAGAAGGTAGAAATGAGTATTTGTTGATGTTGAGGAAGAAACCCAAGTTGTTGTGTGTCTATTCAACGTGCAATGAAAAAGTTTCAACGTCGTTGTACCCGTTAAATAGCCCACGGACCCCCCTTGACTCCCCGTTGAATGCTTTTCAACGGGGAAGGCGCATTGGGCCTCGGACAGATCGTTGGACGCGCCTGGAGCAAAAAAAAATTGCCATCCCATTCAATCCCGTTAAATCTCGTTGAATCTTGTTCAATCTCCGTTGAATCCCCGTTGAATCCTGTTGACTCCCGTTGAATCTCGTTGACTCCCCGTTCAATCCCCGTTCAATCCCGTTGAGTCCTGTTGGACAAAAAAAAAATGGGCGTCAGGGTTGGTTTTTTATTTTTTTATATTTTTTTTAATGAATGAAAAAAAAATGGGCGTGTGGTGTTTAAAAAACCCTACACGCCCAAATTGTTTTTTCTAATTTTGACTGTTTTTTTTTAATACAAAACTGAAAAAAAAAAAAACATTATATTCTACAACCCTGTGTGTGTGTGTGTGTGTGTGATTGGGGGGGGGGGG
>BFEA01000074.1:2415140-2436253 GCA_003427395.1 Chara braunii | reverse complement strand
TTTTTTTTATCCCATACTCCTTTCCTGTCCATCTCCCCTCCACCCCCCCCCTTTCTTTTCTTCTTTATTGAAAGATGCGTTAAACAAACAAATGATGAATTATAACATTGCAAAATTGCGAATATGGGCAAAAGTAGGAGGGGAGACATCATGGATAGTATGCAGAAAGAAAGGGTGTTTGGTTTTATGGTCATTATTCCTAGATTTGTTGGTCCTATAAGCCTTGTCCCCCATTCTTTACATTCCCTCCCACTTGACCCTCTCGCCCCTGCCCCTTTTGTTTGTTTTTCTCCCTCTTTTTTTTCTTTTCTTTTTGAGTGGAGATGCTCGAACATGCGATAGCTCTGGAAATCCCCCCCCCCCCCCCCCCCCCCCCCCTCCTCCTCCCCCTTTCGCCCTCTGCACTCTCCTTTCTTTGGTCATGTGTAATGTTTGAAATTTTGTGAGAGAAGAATTGAGAAAGGAGATGAAGAATGCAGGGGTAGGGGTAAGAGATTTCTTGCAATGCTAGATTGAACATTTGGGTCTATCAAAGAGATGAGTGAGGGATGTTGTATTGGTTACTTCCTGTCTTTTCTGATTTTTATTTTTATTTTTTTTTAGTCAGTCTTATCGTAGATTATTCTGCATTGTCCTTCCTTTTGTTTTGTCTAAGATGCGCAATGATAGGGTTTTTTTTTGTTTTTTTTTTTATAGATGAGACAAGAGGTTGAAGGGATCTTGCGGTCATTATATAAACATTGCAACCTGCAACAAGAGGTTGAGTGGGCAAGCTGTTGAGAGGTGATTTGTCATGCAATAATGAGACAGTAAAATTTGAGTGTAAGAAGATTTTCGTCCCTCCCCCCCTTTCTTTGTGGTGCCTTTTTTTTTTTTTTTTACAATTTTTCTTCTCCTTGTTCTCTTCCCCCCTTGGGTTACTGTTTTGAATTTTTTTTTTTTTTTTTTTTTTTTTGGAAAGGCTCAGAATGCGACAGAAAAATAATCCTAGGATGTTGCGCAGTGATGTATAGTTCGGATGAGGGAATGGGTATTCATCGGTCGAGAGGCGGGGTGTGGGATTAAGATCCTAGCAAATTTTGATTAATTGTTCTCAGTCTTTTAATTGTTTTTCTGCTCAAACGTAAGATAGCTCTGGAGATGACCCCCCCCCGCCCGCCCGCACCTTCGTTATTTTGGGTAAGTTTGGGTATGATGTGGGAAAGGGGATGAAGAATACAGGAGTAGGGTAAGAAATTTCTTGCAAGTACTACATATAATATTAGAATTTATTAAAGAGATGAGTGAGGGATGCTGAGTTGATGACTCGGTGTCTCCTTCATTTCCTTCCCTCCTTTTTTTTTTTTTTTTTTTTTAGGGAGATAAATCTCTATTGTCCCTCTTTTTCCACTCGCCTGAGATGCGTTGTGATAGGGTTCCCTGTTCTATCTTTTTTTTTTTTTAATAAAAAGGTGAGACATGAGGAAACTAATACAACTATTGGGTGCTTTAACAGCAAGCGATGAGTCAATTAATTGCTCAATCTATCAATTTATCGATTGATAAAAACTAAAGATAAGCGATCTATCGATCTATCAAGCAATCAAACAATCGGGTAGGAAAATTGATCGGTTAATTAATCGAAAAAGGTCAATCAGGAGGATTGATCAATCGGTCAGTTGGTCAATCAATGAACAATGAATCGAGTAATCGGCCAATCGATTAATTTACGAAAAATATTGGGATTAATAGGTGAATGATCAGTCGATGAATGTATCAATCTATCGATCAATTGGACGATCGATCAATTTTTCAATCGAATACAACTGATGGGTAATCGATCGGTCGATCGAATTGCCAATGAAATAACATTATTAGTAAACGATTGGTCAGTTGATCTATGCAATCAATCGATAAGTCGAACAGTCAGTCGAAGGTTTTGGTACTGGAATCGTTTGATCTAGCCCATAGTTAATGAGTTGGTTGATCAGTTGGACAACAAATCGATTACTAATCGAACAAATTGGTCGATCCGATTAGTTGATCGAAGAT
The DNA here is from genome assembly GCA_003427395.1 of Chara braunii. Lineage (NCBI taxonomy): Eukaryota > Viridiplantae > Streptophyta > Charophyceae > Charales > Characeae > Chara > Chara braunii. Next base: position 2,434,222 of record BFEA01000074.1, on the reverse strand, counting down.
TCACCAATCGGTCGGTTGATGGGTAGAGAGATCTTGTTACCTAGTCGATTAATTAACTAGTGAGGAAGTAGGGAGAAGGGGAAGTTAGCCTAGGTCGGTGATATTAGTCGGAAGGTCCTTGGTCTCGGTCGATCTCCAACCAACTGACTTGAATCTCTGCTGATGGTTCAACCAACCTCTGATATAACTAGTCATTGGTCTCGATCCAATATCCACCCGAATGACTTAAACCTCTGCTGATGACCTTGTCCCAAGTCCAACCTCTGATATTGTAAACTGCAAGGATTGGGAAAAGCATGTACCGTAGATCTCGAGAATCCATGGATGTGAATAAGTCGAGCGAAAGGGTGTAGACAAGGAAAGTCGTGAGTGTTTGAAGTGAACTGTTCACCTAATGAAACGGGTCGGTACCTCCTGATGTGACCAGGAAGTAGAAAGGCCAACTGAAAGCAGTCATAGGACAATTGCGGGCCACGAACTTGGTTCAGTTGTTGTCAATGCTATCTACACCTTCAGCAAAGTGCCTATGCGAGTCAAGATTCCTTGCATGAGGTGTCGCTCGCGGTTTGAATCTACAGTACATCTTTGGCTCTCGTCCAATCTAGACTTGGTGGGATTATCCCTTGGGGCCATATCAGCGGCCCTGTGTTCCCATGGGACGGCCCCTGGATATTTTTCATTAGCGTCCCCGAAGATTTTCACCGCCTTGGAAAAAGGTTGCGGTTATGTAGCCCCAAGCACTCAGAGTTAGTTTTTTTTTTTTTTTTTTTTTGGCCTTATGCAAGGCCTCTATCCCGGTGCTGGAAACCGGGTCCAACATCCCTTGGATACAACATCTAAACATTGTCTTTGTAGGGGGACTATGAGCCTAGAGCATCATCTTTCCTTTGGGGCTGTGACGTACCAGCTTCCTTACCTAAACGAACTTATGAAGCCCTGAGTTTTGTTATCTGTGCTTTTCGATCTTTAACGGGCTTTAAGGGTACCCACCGTACCCTTCCTTTTTGTTTGCGATATGCATGAAATCGATGGTCAGTGAGGCCCTGCTTTTTTTCAAGATTTGTTTTTCCTCCTTTTTCCGATAACGTTCTTGCGATTTTCGTTCGGGGATCCATAAATTTACGTAGGACTTACGCACACCTTAGCGAGTGCGCTATGAATTTTGAAAGGCTGTTCAGAATACCGGAGCTTACCGCCCCTGGAAACTTTATGAATTTCCAGGAGGATCTGAATAGGCATAGAATTTTCCCTCGTCTAATCTCACGCGCATATATCGTTTTAGAATTTCTCAATCTTGAATTGATATTAGAATAGGATGGGCAAGACATAATTGTTTTGGTGCCTTTTTGTTTCTGTGTCCACGCCATGTATGCAAGTTTCCACCCCCCCAACCCCTGTTTCCTATTATTCCATGCCATCCTCGCCTCTCCTTTCTTCGCGCATTTTTCTCTCCATCTGTAATTGTTTTTCATCCCCTCTCACCACACACTTCTCTGCCTCTCCTTCATGTCTGGAACTTGGTTATGCCTTACACTACTTTCCGCACTTTCCTTCTTCCTGCCTTCCTCCCCGTACATGAACTCCCTACCAATCCCCCCATCCCCAGATTACTCGAGTCATCAAGTGACATCGTCCAAGGAGGATACTCCTCTCACGCTGATTGGCTGCAAAGATACTCGCCAAGATCAATATGGTTTTTCATGGGCGATTAACCCGAACCCTTTCCTCACCCCTTCCAACCTTTGTCCCGTTCCCTCCCACCTTCTATCTCCCTCATCGCAACTATAAAATCCGCAAGCGCATCCAAAAAACTCTCTCTCAACCCATCTGCCAGCTTCCGGGAAGTTGTGGCTAGTAGATAACGTGTATGCATGGCGAGTCGGAATGTCTTGACAAGCTGACTGCGGTTTTGCAAGGTTGTGCGTCGGGTGGCTGCGATGGATTGCGATATATGGGTAAACCGATGTAGAAGCTGAGTTGGCGGGGTGACGATCGCTGTGGTGTGGAGGTTGGGGTACTCTCTGGTGGCCGGGATCACCAACACCAAGGTAAGGAAAGTGCATGTAAACGAGTGGTTATATGGTCTAGGGGCCTTGGGCCGTAGTCAGAGAGCAAAAGGGTTGAGGACGAGTATCGTCGAATCTAGAGAGATCAGCGGGAACTGGCGATCTTATTTAGTCCCTCTCTCTGCTCCTCTGTATTTTATGGTTAATGTATGAGTGATCTCTCACACACATGTACCGATTAAGTTTTTTTCCTAATGAAGGGAACAAAGCCGAAATATGAGGTGATTACTTCGATGCATGCTTACTACTCGCGCAAATAAGGAATGGTTGTTCTCCTTACTGATTGGATTACATGAACTTATGCTTCGATTGGTTTGCATGATGGTTGGAAGATAATGCATTTCAGGGTATCGATTTGTTTTTCTGATCGAATAACTGATCGATTTGACATCCACGACCAACCTCGCATGTGTCATGTGGACCGATTTCCCCGATCCAACTGGGCGTCGAATTCCCGTGCCTCCACCACGCCCATTCCCATACAACGAGGAAAGGACATATGCATGTGAGTGTGATGTGGGCGCTACTATTTTCCTCCCGAAACAAAGTGCTCGGGATTCGTAGGCGCTGGTTTTGTCTTTATCGATACGACGATACCTATTTCCCCCTGTACTCATTGCTATGACCTTTTAAGGAGTTGATTGTCATCCCGTGGACGGCGATAGCCCCTCACTAGTTTAACACTTTGTGATTCAAATATATTTTTTGGATTAACGGACGTTTAAAAGCAGCACTTGTTATTTCTTTCTCACGCGACTATACCCTTCCTCACTAAAACTAGAACCATACTGGGGATTTCAGTTTCGTCTGTGTCCCCATACTCAATTTCCCCAAAAATCATTGGCACGCCCCATTTTGTTGTCTCCACTGGAAGACATTTACAAGGCATTTACACTCCGACTGGAAGACATTTACAAGGCATGAGATTTACACATAATTTATCACTCCGACTGGAAGACATTTACAAGGCATGAGATTGGTATCGGAGCCAACACGAGTCGATTCTGGTAATAGTGAGACGAGTTGGCGAGAGGACGAGTACCCACTCGAACAGATGAACGAAGTCCTCCAGACACTCAAAACAGTTACATAGAGACAAGATAAGAGGCAACCATGGAGCATGCTAACGCGCATGCCCCTCATGTGATGGTAAGCATCCAAACCACCTTTCCACTATATCCAATCACACGTATTCTGAAGCATGGCTCGAAGTTGTGGAGGCTCAGGGCTATGACGGGACTGATCTCCTCGAGTCATCACTTTGCTAGTAAGAAACACTACTCCCGATTGATTTAGGTGTCATAGATGGGTAGATTGGGCTACGTTCAAAAAAAACTTTTTGGCAATATTTGATGACGTGAGTGAAGACACTGTCTGGTTTGTACTGAAAATGTGTCCTTAAGAACCCGGAGAGTTGTTACCAGATTTAGTAGATAGATTTCAACCCGCGTTGGATAAGTCTAGAAGGGAGGAAAATGCTGCTCATGATTGATTTATAGACCATCTTCGCAATCCAGTTTTAAAGGCAAAGCTGCAAAAGAAAGTTTTCCCAAGACAACTCAATTGTTGACGATCATTGCAAGGCACTTGAGCTGGATTCGCAGGATACACGTGATTATATGGTTCACAGCGAGGATAATATAGCGGATACGATAGAAGACGTGGCTACAAAACAATGATTTTCAAGTTGGCTCAAATTGATTGGACAATTTTATCATCGTCAAAGGCTCCAAAACCCAGACGGACCATCACCGAGTCATGTTCCTCGTTTTTCCCCTCCTATAGCCTCCCCTTCCTCCTCTTCTCCCCCTTCCAAAACAGCCCCAGTAAACGTAGTTCTACCTCAGTCCACAACGCAAGTACCCATCACCAACCTGCATTTTGCTCAATGACATATGATTCACACGGCTACTTCTTGATAATCGAAATGGATGAACCACTTGATACAAACTCAGACTTCACAGATGGATCGATTAAAGCAAGTCTTGCGGGAGTTTATGAGTGTGAGTCCAAAAACGGCACGTGCTCATCCTTCTCCTTCGTACCCTTTACTACCTGCCCCTCAAGCGCAAGCTGCTCTCCTCGCTCCCCCTGTACCCCACCCAACTTTCGTCCACACAGGAAGAGTGGAATGCTATAACTGCAAACAACCCGGACACTTCGTTCGAGACAGCCCCCTCCCAAAGAGGAATCAACCCCCACCAGTAGCAGCACCTGTGGCTATGAATCAGGGTCGGACAGCTACCATACTCACAGGAGCAGGAGAGCTAGGAAAGGGTTTCCCTTCTCCCCCTTCACCTTCACTATTTGAAATGACTGCGTCAGCTTCTACAGCTTCCATTGAAGCTGCAGACATCGTGGATCCGAATGAGTACCTCTAGTTGGCAGGCCTGATAAGAGCTATTCGACCTGGTAAAGACAAGTTTGAATGGGAGAGCGAGAATCAAAATCCGATCCTCAGTTCTGGACGAGAGAGATTGATGTGTTACAACCATTAAGAATATTAGATATCCAAGTCCCTGTTCCGGTTGGTCACCTCTTAACCATCTTCGAGACTGCAAAGGATAAGCTCCTTCAACAATGTTAGGAAAACCAGAAATGATTCACCTATCAGCGTATTCAGGAAATGCTAAAGAAAAAGGAGGAGATGACGGAGCCATCACCTTCCCTGTCCGAACCCATAGCCATCATTAACCCTCCTGCTAAGTAGGACGTATTTGAAACCACCCGAGTTGCAACTATTGCGTACGCGAAAAAAAATCACTTCGTACAGGTTCGACTAGTACTATGGAAATGTGTGGAATGTGACTGTGAGGTGTGGGAAAAGTCGTTTCATGCTTTAATCGATACCGGATCATCCACCGTGGCGTTGTCCCTTCACACGGTTCGAAAAACCGGACAATTCAACTTCATTTTTCCTTCACTACGTCTTTGCAGATGACGAAACCATGAATATTGTAAGGATGATCGAAAATGTAGCAGCAAAGGTTAGACGAATGCATGAGTTAGTACATGTGCTAGTAATAGACGTGCAATAGTATTCCGTATTGTTAGGATTGCCCTAGGCTATGGCGGTAGGCGCACATTTACAATCTGATTCCAAGCAACTCATTCTCACCCACACCGGAGGAAAACCACAGATCGTTCCTTTGCACATTTCCAAGCAACTATCTGAAATCACTTCATCAACGTCCACAGCTTCCTTTGAAGCTGCAGACATCGTCGATCCGAATGAGTACCTCCAGTTGGCAGGCCTGATTGAAGCTATTCGACCTGGTAAAGACAAGTTTGAATGGGAGAGCGAGAATCAGAATCCGATCCTCAATTCCAGACGGGGGAGATTGATGTGTTACAACCACTAAAAATATTAGATATCCAAGTCCCTGTTTCGGTTGGTCACCTCTTAACCATCTCCGAAACTGCAAACGATAAGCTCCTTTAGCAATGTCAGGAAAAACAGAAACGATTCACCTATCAGCGCATTCAGGAAATGCTCAGTTCCTGGCGGGGGAGGTTGATGTGTTACAACCATTAAAAATATTAGATATCCAAGTCCCTGTTCCGGTTGGTCACCTCTTAACCATCTCCAAGACTGCAAACGATAAGCTCCTTCAGCAATGTCAGAAAAACCAGAATCAATTCACCTATCAGCGTATTCAGGAAATGCTACAGAAAAACGAGGAGATGACGGAGCCATCACCTTCCCTGTCCGAACCCATAGCCATCACTAACCCTCCTGCTAAGCATGATGTATCTGAAACCACCCGAGTTGCAACTATTGCGTACGCAGAAAACAATACTTCGTACGGGTTCGACTAGTACTATGGAAATGTGCGGAATGTGACAGTGAGGTGTGGGGAAAGTCGTTTCATTCTTTAATCGTCCGCCGTGGCGTTGTCCCTTCACACGGTTCGAAAAAACGGACAATTCAACTTCATTCTTTCTTCATCCGAGAAGGATTATTATGTCTCTGCAGATGACGAAACCATGAATATTGTAAGGATGATCGAAAATGTAGCAGTAAAGGTTAGACGGATGCATCTGTTAGTAAATGTGCTAGTAATAGATGTGCAATCGTATTCCGTATTGTTAGGATTCCCCTAGGCTATGCCGATAGGTGCACGATTACAATTTGATTGCAAGCAACTCATTCTCACCCACACCGGAGAAAAACCACAAACCGTTCCCTTGCACATTTCGATGCGACCTTTGAAGAACACACTAGGAACGGCAGACAAGGCAGAACGGGTAGGAATAATCGGGGCAAAGGAAATGAGATGAAAGAAAATCATGGGAAACTCCTCGACGGAAAGCAACGAAAAACCTCTCCCTTCGGAGGAAGATGAGTATGATGAGAGAGATTACGCGAAACTGTTGGATCGTATGCCAACAGAAGAAGAATGGAGCGAGTTGGTTCGACTTGTTAGTATGTTGGAAACCAAGGAGGAATTCAGAATGATTCTTAGAATCACGAAGTATCTCTGTTTGGATATGGACAGTACAAGTTGAACCAGGGCCCCCCAACTCTGTTATCGTTTCTGTCCCTTACGAAAACTCAAGTCTATGCAGTCTGTGTGTCCTAACAACGGGCAGCGGATGGAACTAAACGTTGTTATACCCGTTGAATAGCCCCCAGGACCCCCGTTGAATCCGAAAAAACGAATTGGGGGCGTTGAGCCTCGGATACATGCGGCCCTACGCGCCCAAACACTAAAACCAAAAAAAAAAATAATAATAACAACCCCCCCCTACGAGTCCCCAAACCTACCCAGAAGCCCTTTATACCTCTACTAGCCCCAAATTCCCCTTCCCTCGCACTCCCCATCATGCCGCCCGCCCCATCTTGTCATCCCCAAACCTACCCAGAAGTATGTATTTTCGTGCGTGTATGTGTGTGTGCGCGTGATTGTTAGTGTGTGTGTGTGTGTGTGTGTGCATGTGTGTTTGTGTTCATGTGTGTTTGTGTTTATATGTGTTTGTGCATTGTGTGTCTGTCTGTGTGTGTGTGTGCCTGTCACTTTTTTTTTTTTAAACAGTACATTAAACTTCAGAAAAAAACATGTTGTACATCTTTGAAAGATCTACAACCTTTTTTTTTTCTTTGTTTCTTCTTTAGCCCTAAATAAATCTCTGTGAAAAAAAGAAAAAAATCATCTTTTGTTTTATTTTTTTTACTGTGTTCAGGGTTGCCGGCATTCGGGACGGGCCGAGCACCCGAACCCGAACGCCCGAACGTTTGGGAACCCCTCTCGACGCGTTCGGACGTTCGGCCGAACATGGAACCCAAAAAAAAAAAAAAAAAAAGGTTTCCAAAAATTCTGAAAAAAAACTATGTCATGTAGAAGAATAAACTAAACAACATTTGCCTCAACAGTACATCCAAATTTCTTACCAAATTTGAAATAAAAACTAAATACGAAAAATAAATAATATTAATGAAAAAAAAAAAAACGAGAATGAAATTATTGTGTGGGCGAGCAAGTTTTTGACACCACCATCTTTGGCGATTTTTCATTTTTTTTTGGATTTGTCAAATGCCATGAAAATTTATACATATGTATCTTACATCATAGAGAACCTACAAATAAAGTTTGAAAAAATAATATTTTTTCATGCCCCGAAATAAAGGGAAAACAAAAAGTGAAACGAGAAAAAAAACAAATTAGCAAGTGGGAAAGCACGTTTTGACACCACCATCTTTGCCGATTTTTCATTATTGTTTGGCTCCACAGAAAGACTTCAAAATTGAGAAACAGGTAGCTTACATAACAGAGAACTCGCAGAAACAAAATCAGAAAAAAATAATATTTTTTAGGTACCAAAATAAGTTTTTGCGGGGTCCGAACCCCTTCGAGTTCGGGCCCCGTACGGGGACCCGAACGCCCGAACGTTAGGGGGTCAGCTTAGGGGCCTCCGTTCGTTCGGCCTGGCAACTCTGACTGTGTTCACATTTTTTGTTTTTTTAATATTTTCAAAGCTCAAAAAATCAAAATCAAAATAAAAATAAAAAAATGGGGTTGTAAACCTCAAAAATATTTACAATCTTGTATTTTTTATTGTTTTTTTGGATTATTTTCAGCCCACGAGAAAAATGTCCGCGAAACTCGTAACCCGTCCAACGGGTTTTTAACGGGGATTTAACGTTGATTCAACGCAAGTTGAATTTTCAATGCCGAACCTGCATTGAATCAATTTTCGGACACACGGCATGCGGCCTCTTTCCTCGACGAACCAATACTGCAGATTGCAAACATGGCTGATCTTTTGGAACCCCCTTGTACCTTGTACGAGGGTGCACTTTCTCTTCGAAAAAGATACCAACAGCCTCAGCAGACGGCTCAATATCTAGACCTATCTGCCTCTCCGCCAAGACCTTTGCTCACAAACAGCACAATGATAGGACTAATTAAGGGAAATGTAGAGGGGAGAAATGCAGATTGCGACTAGTTTCCTAGGGAAATGCAGAGAGGAGAAATGTAAATTCTTTCGATCTCATTTCCCTTAATTCACTGCGATGAACATCCTACCCGTCGACTAGTAGGATGTTCATCTCATGATTTCCTGAAACGAACATCCTACCTGGAAAACTCCCCGATGTCCGTCTCATTATTCCCCGTACTTTAAGAGAAATTAAGAAAATCATGAGACGAACATCCTACATGGGAAATTCCTCGAAATCATAAGGCGAACATCCTACCTAGAAAACTCCTCGATCATTTCTCGTGATTTCCTTCGATCTCCATATCGATCTCATTTCTCTTAATTAACGAAAATGCAGTAGGGAGAAATGCAGATTCCTTCGATCTCATTTCCCTTAATTTCCTGCGACGAACATCCTACCCGTCGGCTAGTTTCCCAAGTTGATTCCCAGGGAGAAATGCAGATGGGAGAAATGCAGAACGGGTAGGAATGATCCGGGCACAAGAAATGAAATTGAAGGAAATCATGTGGAACTCCTACCCGTCGAGAGATGTTCCAGATGTGAGGAGAGAAATGCCGAAACTAACAGGATTGAAGATTGCGACGAATACTGCAAATCCAAAGGTTCATCCTGAAGGAAAAGAAACTGAAATGACTAATCCCGATGAGTCACAAATGATGGTCACTTTGTTCTCGGTACGAACCACCAGTTCGACGTTCTTCGACATTGAAGGAATTCGTCCGCTTGAGACTGATTGGTCTGAGATTCAACTTGATATTTTTGGTACTAATGTTACGGTTGTAGTCTCGTCCCATGTTCCTAAAGAAATGCAAAAGCTCTTGAAGGATGTACTGCAGGAATACGTTACTGTATTGACCATGCATGATCATGGCATTGGTATGACGAATGTGATTGAGCATGAAATCATTACGGGGAATCATTCACCGATAGCGACTTGCCACATTTCAAAAAGTTAAGGAGTTCGAAGCTAATGGGTGGATCGAACCTGCAATTGGGCCTCGGTCATTTCCAATGGTGATTAAGTCAGAAGACATGAGGAATTCTAATATTTATTGACTATCGAAAACTGAATGATATCACGATCAAAGATTTGTACCCTCTTCCCCAGATTGATGAGTTACTGGATGTTATTGGATGTGTGCATTGTTTTAGCAAGTTTGATGTTTGTCATGACTTCCATCATATTTTCGTCAAAAAGAAAGATCACTAGAAAATGGTCTCCGTCCTTTTTGAAGGAACATGACAATTGATTCGATGTCTGATGGGTATTTGCAATGCACCATCTACATTTTAGCACACGATGAACATGGTCTTCCAGAACTTCGTGCACAAAATGGAGATGGCGCAAAGTATTATTAATTATTGAGTGATTGTTTATATGGATGATATTCTAATGTACTCAAGCACATACGAGGGGCGCGTGCAGCACATGGAATGATCATGGTCTTCCAAAACTTCGTGCACAAAATGGAGATGGAGCAAAGTATTATTAATTATTTTGTGATTGTTTATATGAATGATATTCTGGTGTACTCGAGCATATACGAGAGGCACGTGCAGCATATGAAATGGATCCTGCATGCGTTAAAAGACGCCGGTTCCAAGGTGGCAAGGTTGTCATAGAGAAATGTAAGTTTTTCCTGACAAAGATCTCCTTCCGGGGACGTGATTGCCGATAATGGATTGTAGTCGCAGCATCAGAAGACAACAGTTGTGAAGGACACGTCGGTGCCCACGTCGCTTATGCAAGTTCGCACGTTAGGATTGACCTCGTATTGTGAAAGGTTTATCAAGAAATTTACAGCAATCGTGGGACCCCTCACGAACTTGCTGGAAAAAAAAACGATCTAGACTCCTCAATGCGATCAAGCGTTTCGAGAATTAAATGCGGCTCTGATTTCATCCCCCATCCTTATGAGGCCAGACCCAGAACAGACGTTTATTCTCATCACGGATTGCCAACCCGAAGCGATCTAGGCAATTCTGGCTGAGATGGGACCAAATGGACTAAAACACGTGGTACAGTACGCTTTCAAAATTGTACCTGTCTATAAGCGAAACTACTCTACACCAGCGGGGGAATGTTTTATTGCATTGTGGGGAATCAATCATTTCTTAGCATACTTATACAGTAGCCAGTTCACATTGGTAACGGATCACAAACCACTCTTGGCCCTGAAGAAATCGAAGGATTACTCAGGTATAGTGAGATGATAGGCTACCACGTTGCAGAGCATGGAATTTGACATTCGTCACAGCCGACATGAGCGACACGGGAACGCAAACGGACTAACACGTCTTCATCTGCCTAACAGAGTCCCTGCAAATGAGAAAGCGATCCCGTCGAAGGATCCTGAACCAAAAAGCGAGTTAAAGTACGGTGCAGTGAAGATCCTTCAAAAGGTATGAACCTTTGCTTAGAAACAATGACTGGTCCCTCCTCTCCCGGATCAATCCACCCTCTCTCAAATTCCTGATTCTTCCTTATCCTCGGATCTTTGAGATAAATTCTGTTATTTCTGCACATGCATTTCACAAGTTTACATAGTAGATTTTTTCCACATGAGTCTGGATTTGCTGACTGGGTAGATTGCGCCGCGTATGTCAATTGCGCGCATGGCGCGTGTTTTTGATATCGTCGGGTAGTAAGTTATGGTAGTGTCCTCTATGCCGTACAGGTAAGCTTCCTATCAAAGTTCGATTTGAAGCCGCCAGAACCGACGGGCCCGAATATGATGAAAAATTCCGACAAGCAAAAGTGTGGACGGATAAAATATTGCTGACTAAATTAGTCGGTAAACCACTGGATAGTCATACAAAGCATGACAGATGTTGGGCCAACGAGAGATCTCAAGACTGCCGATAGATCAACGATCATCTATAAAACCGTAAAACAGACGAATCAAGATTATGGTTAACAGTTCCACGTTCGTTCCAACGGTATGATTGGACCTGATCCACTCACAAAGAGCAAGCCATTCACTTTGCCATATGTGTCACAGAAGTAACTACCGATCAAAATCGATGGTTCTAGTCTAATATTTGTTATAATGTTAGACACGTGGTCGGTAACTACCTAGTCTGTGTCGTCGATCGCGCTCCACACGATAGTTCTGATAAAAGTGGACCGTCCTTGACAATGTGTCAACACGGATACGACAGATATTGACATGCCACCTGGCCCTGACCGTTGCGAATATTCGATTTTATTGAATCTTAATTTATCATTTTTTTTAATATATGGAAGTCTACCCATGTAAAACGCGTAAGGCCTCGAAAATGGCTACCTACATCGACCGATTTCTCAATACCCATCTAGATTCAGAAGAGATCTTCACCGACAATTGGTCCGACTTTAAGGTTGAGGTAGAGAAACTGTTAACACGTAGAGGCGTCACCCTCCGACACATTGCCCCCCTCATCTCCCAGTCCAATGGACTCACGAAAAATATGAATCGCATAATTAAAACCGCCCTGCAACGGAATCTAGCGGCTAATGACCCGCGTTCCTGGTCTGAGATACTTCCATATCATTGGAATTCACCAGGCCACCCCTCACGACTTCATCGGGTTCACCCCCTTTCAAATACAGACCAACAATATCCCATGCATCATGGGTGTCTCGAAAAATGTCAAGCTCCAAGAAAGAGACACGCGGGCATCCCTCATGGCGAAGGTCAAACGGTACGCCGAATTAATGAAAAAGGCAGTCCCTAGATTGACCCATACAAGACAAAGGATGATAGGACTGGCCCACGATAGGCAGAAAGAGTAAGAATCAATCGTTCGAGTATTGATTCTTCAGCGTATTTTACACTTCATGCCTTTTGCCCCATAGGCTCGTGAGCGCTGATAGAAAAGCTGGCTCATCCATAGTTACGAGGCTCGAAATGGGAACGAGGGCCCTCAACACCTCGTGCAGCTACATAAATGTGCACGTGACTGGAAACTCACTCCTAAGTTATCTGGTTGCTTTCTCGTAGTGAAACTCAACCCTAACAAGGTGAGTACCGTGCTTATTACTCCTGGGACAGGTACCTGTCATAGCTCTTTTTCCATCGTTCGTCATGTCTCCTACATCCGTCCTCTTCCCTCTTCCGACTGTCCTTCTCCTCCTCATCTCTCTCTAGCCGAGATGAAGATCTTGCCTTCCCTCTCTATCAATAATACTTTCTGCTTGCAGCCATCTCCATGAGTTTCGCACTTGAGCCGACAATCTCTGCTCGACTTCTCCAACCTCAACTTCCCTTGCAATTTCGCCAAGTGTCTCATCCACGGCTCAGCCCCGATCTATTGCGATTCGCACAGTTGTTCAATAGGCAAGAAAGGTATGCAGCAATAGAAGTGACGATCTGAACGGATCGTGGTTCGGCCGTGATCATGGTCGAAGCATAGGCATTTCGGCGTTTTTTCTCGGTCCAGGGAGAGTGGCATGACAGTGATTGTCGTATTCAGCGACGATCTTCGCAGCATCACCACCTAGCATGCAGCGACATGGTAGGAAGCCTCTACGGTGTAAGTTGGTGACGGATTGGCAGTAGCGATTGGCCAGGCCAGGTGAACAGGTGGTGGGCACGAAGTGTATCGACACTTTCTCGCTGCGATCCAATACTTTGGATCCTCTGGCGCCACTGCTCCCGGCTCTTCATCCCTTTGACACTTCTCGCCGATGAATCGCCATACGGAGGCGGTAACATTGGAGCGGACGCTGACACCAACAGTGATCTGGACAGGCAACATGAAGGACGTTGACCATTTCCTGAACCAGCACGACCTAATCGAGTAGGACTTTCTGGATTTGGACGAAGTCTCCCCTGATAACTCTGATCTAAAAGATTTATGGACTTCGTAACGTGATAACGGGGAGGTGATGTCTGATGACTATCCAAAACAAATAGCGCTCCCAGGCCTGCAAGACCAAGAAGAAGAAGAGGTGGAAGTCGAACCACGTCCGAAGAAAAAAACGACGATCAAGAAGAAGCAGAGGAGAAAAATGAGCTGCCAACCGAGCAGCACAACGAGTTATACCAACTCCAGCATCACAAAGCGCCATCCTCTGGCACGCGACCAGCCGTACTCACGGATTTCACACGGAATCAAAATTTGTTTGAAGACAGAGTTAATCTCCACGTTGGCATAGAATCCTCCCACTGCCAGCGGTCTAGCTCACCATTTCCTTCCTCTACCGCCCCCTCCGCGGTTCGGCCCTGTCCTCCTTCCCGCACGAGCGTTGCGTCTACGTCCCGTCTTCCACCTCCCTCTTGATTACCTTTATTTCTCCTCACTCACCCACATCGAGTGCCCCTCAATTATCATATTTTAGCCAGGCAACACTTCTATAGCCACTGTTCTGTGCGCCTGTTGTGCGAAGCTTTCCCTCACAATGCTCCATCATTTCCCCTCAATATTCTCCTCTTCAGTGTTGCATGTAGACAATACAACCACATGGAGTTATATTGCATCATATTCGGAACCTTCTTGTGCAAAAATATCCTGCCATGCCCACCCTCTAGGCGAAATACCTCGCCTCACTCCCCCGGCTCAATCATCGATTACCCCACGTTCAACGGGTCGCTCATTTCGTTGATCTTGGTGACAAAGCCTCTGATTACTTTCCCCCGCTTCCATCGTAATGGCCCCAATGCCCTCCCGCTCCACTCCTAGTTAATTACAACTGAGCGGAGCATCAATAAGCTGACAGCGACCAACGAAACGAATCTTAACCTTTATGATACCATCTGGAGGACACTCAAGGTCCCCACCTCCCTTTTTGCAATAATGGAGGACTATCGATGGAACATGAGGGTAATAACCTCACGAGGACATTGCAATAACCTTGCGAGGTTTTTTACGTTCACGGCTAATGGAACATTACGGCAATACCCCCGTCATAAACCACAACCCTCATACATCAAACACCCCAAAAACCTCGCACCCCCAATAGTCACACCCCACGCCCCCAACAATGCATCCATTCCAAACCCTACCCAGTCGCCGTTCGGCTAACACACTCCAAATGCCCTTTCAAATTCACCCGCCCCCCCCAACTCCCTCGTAACCCCCATGTCCAACGAATTGTTTTTTTTGTGCAAACACAAACCTTCGCACATCCGAGACAGACACCCCCACAATAAGTAATTCTGAGAAGGTGCAGGAGGGGGGGGGGGGGAGGGATTTTTTTTTAACACCCCTTCAGGTCGACGAAAATAACCACCCCAAAACATCTTCTCTTTTCGGCTTTCTTGGGTCGTGGGGCAAGGGCTGTGGCTGCGCAGACGCCCCTGCACACCGACCTCTCACACTCCCCCCCGACGGTTGCGCGGCCACAGTCGCGGCCTAGGCCGCGCATGTCCATCTCCGAAGGGAATTCGTAGTGCCCCGATGACGGGAACAAAGCCGAAACCTGAAGTGATTACTTGGATGCATGCTTACTATACGTGCAAATGAGGAATGGTTGTTCTCTCGACTGATTGGATTGCACACGCTTTGAATGGTTTGCAGGATGGGTTGAAAATAATGCATATCGGGGTATCTATTGTTTTTTTGATCGAATAACTGATCAATTTCACATCCACGATCTGCCTCGCATATGCCATGTGAACCGATTGGCCCAATCCGACTGGGAGTCGACTTCCCGTGCCCCCACCACGCCCATTCCCGTACAACAAGGAAAGGAGGTGCATGTGAGCGGGACATACAAGAAGTCGTCGACGGTGGGCCCTACTATTTTCCTCCGAAGTGCTCAGGATTCGTAGGTGCTGGTTTTGTCATAAACTACCCATGAACCACGCATCCCCAAAACCTCGCACCCCCACAAACCACAACCCTCATACATCAAACACCCCCAAAACCTCGCACCCCAAAAGTCAGACCTACGAAAAGACGATGAGTGGCCCGCTTAGAGGTTCAAAGATACTTTTTGGATTAACGAACGTTTGAAAGCAGCCCGCTATTTCTTTTCCGTGCAGCTATGACCCTTCCTCACTAAAACTGGAACCACATGGGGGATTTCAGTTCCATCTGTGTCCCCGCACTCAATTTTTCCAAAAATCCTTGGCACACCCCATTATCCTGTACTTTCAGGGCCTGTTCCGCACAATTTATCACTCCGACCAGAAGACAGCACAGGGCGTGAGGTTGAACGTCACCTGTTTAAACCACCAGTACTTGGCCCAGCTATCGGCTGCGGAAAAGATAAGAGTAGAAACGTTTCTAGCCGGATGAATTTGGGCGCTCCTGTTGTGACCCATAAATTTCCTTAAATTGTGGCTTGTTAACGGGCATGCTATCGGCCGTGGAAAAAAAATGGAGTAGAGAAACCACCAGTACTTGGCCCAGCTATCGGCCGTGGAAAAAAAATGGAGTAGAGAAACATTTCTAGTCGGATGGATTTGGGCGCTCCTGTAGTGACCCGTGCATTTCCTAAAATTACGGTTTGCGGGAACGACTTTAGGAAGTACTAGTGGTTTTAGTCCTCCTTCCTACTTCTAGAGCTCCTACTTCCTACTGACCGAGTCCCTACCTGGATCATTTCCAACTATGTCCTCCTATCCTGTCACCCCCTGTAATTGGGTCCAACAACAATTCCAGGTATCTGCAGCCCCCCTTGTGCACGCTGGAAAGCAGGTCCAGCGTCCCTTTGTAAACATTTACATGGTGAACGAAGATGACCGGCCCACAGCGGATGTTGTCGAGTTGCTATTTGAAGCTAGGAGTTGGAGCCTTTAGAGACATACTAGCCTAGTTATGTTGAGCAGACGTAGTTGCAGTCAATCTAATTCCTACAGGCGTCGTCAGATCCCCACCACTCATACAAGTAGAGTACATCTATTGTTGTTCCTGCCTCACCTGTTGGACTACCCTGGTCCCGTGAAGCCTGAGGAATATTGTTCATCTCTCCAGTGCAATACTGATGCCACATGACCTATCTTAAACCGCCAGTACCTTTTCCATATGTCCACCACCGGCCCTACGCGCCAAGCATTTGGGATGCATCTGGCCGGCGCACCTGTCCGGGGCTGGCCTCCGTTCAGCATCCATAGCAAAAATATTAGAACAAGCACGTGAAGTAGAAGAAGAAATAAGATGAGCGAAGAAAAGAAGAATGAAAGGACAGACAGGCAAAGAGACAGACAAACCACAATGACACAAAGCAGTGTCCTCTTATTCTTTGTTTCACAGTATTATTATTTCTTTCAGTGTTTTACAAAAAAAAATTACATTGAATCAAAGGATAAAAATCAAAAACAAAGACACAATGAAATCATTCAGTTCCTCAGTCTTCATAACGCCTCCTCCACTATGCCTCTAACATACAAGGCTCGCCACGTTGATGAAGTTGAGCGCGAGCTGCCCCCATCCCCGTATGCCATAACAGCCCACTTGCACGCTATGGGAAAGAGGCTGAGTGAAGGAAGAGGTGTTAAACACAAGGAAGAGAGGAGCAGAAAAATAAAACCGATAGGCAGAGGGAGAAAAAATAAAAAAAGTGACCCAAACATCTTCTTCTTTCTTTCACTGCATTCTTCTTTCTTTCACAGTTTTGCAGTTTTGGTGAAGAGTCTACCACGTTCGCTTTTCAGCGCACCTGCACTTCCTTCTTCATTTTTCATCTTCATTTTCACCCTTCGGACTTTTCTTTTGAGGGTGTTAGGGTGCAGGGTACAAACAAAGTAAGATGACACAAACTTATGTTTTTCTTTTACTGCATTCTTCACAGTTTTGCAGTTTTAGTGAACGGTTCCCCACCTTTGCACATTCTTGTACACTCTTTTCAGCGCACCTGCACATCTTTGTCAGGGTGCAAGGTACGTATACGTAAGACCCTCACGACAGATAGGACAACCGTCATAAGGATGCAGGCGATGGTAGCAGCCCTCCCGTTGACCTACAGGACGAAAACCATTCAGGTAAGCAACTTCGTCACAGGAGGAGCCAGGGCGGCTAGCATTAACCATACCTCTGAAGCATGCACGACAGAGGGCATGCCGGTTGCAGGCCAGAACGATTGTGGGGCGTTCACCATCACAGTTAAGTGCACATTAGCGCCCGCAGGTACAGATGGGACATACTGCATCTGGATGTAGAGGATGTTCACAATCCGGATACAGGTGGCATCCCTGCCGATGGCGTTATACGGTTGTAGTGATGTCGACAAAGTCGATGCTTTCCACAACCAAGTGTAACTGTGTCAGTGACCTCACAAAGAAGGAGGTCACAAGGTGTTAGTGCAGCATGTGGGGGAATGAAAACTAAAGCAGGCACGGTGACAAACATGGAGGTAGGCACGGAGACAGACACAAAAACGGGCATGGAGACGGGTGTAGAGGCAGGCACAGAGACAGGTGCAGAGGCGGGGATGGAAGTACACGTGGTACCCATAGAGTCGGTAATCTGAAAGGAGACAAACACAGAAACAGGCACAGAGACAGGTACGGAGGCAGGCACAGAGACAGGTACGGAGGCAGGCACAGAGATAGGCGTAGAGGCGGGCATGGAAGTACACGAGGTACCCATAGGGTCAATGACCTGGAACAGTTGCAGGTTAGGGTAATTACGCACGAGATCACAGATGGCAGTAATAGTTTGCACCATAGCACCGCCATTCCATAATTCCCAAGAACCAGAGGCACGGACAAGAGCGGTGTAGTGGCCAGGAGCATGTGAATATAGGCACAAACGTGCGAACAGTGGTCCGGGTCGCCACCCGAAGGGGCACACTGCATATCAAGTCGGCGCCTTATCAAAACAGTCTCCAAAACCGAGAAATTGAATCCCCCATGTCGAGTGTAATTACTATCCTGTGGGGGATGCAGAGTCAAGTTATCGCCATACAACTCACGTTCCTGAGCATCAAGATCGGAAGCAATGGCCAAGAAATCAGAGCGAGTATATGGTTCCCGATGATGGGCTTGCAGGCGGACGTTAGTAGCAGCGAGGCCACACAGATTCGGTGAAGGCCAGTCAGGCGGATTTTCTACAGAATCTCCAACAGTCCCCTTGCCAAGTTCATCCTCAGATAGCCCCTCGCCATCATCCCTCCTGTTTTGTGTTTGTCGCGTTGCAGAAAGGTCTGCAGTCGAAGAGCGTTGCAGGCGTGGTAAGGATGCTTGGGGTGGCAAAAGAAGAGGACGGGATGTTGGGGACGATCGTGGTGGGGAGAATGAACGGGTTCTTCTTCATCCAAGAACAGAGAGGAGGAAAGGGGAGTAAGTTGAGGTTGGAAAGTAGGTCGGAGTCGGCGTCTAGGACAGCGAAGTACGCTTTCTGCAGGGGCAAAACATGATGACGGAGTCTGTGTGGACGAAGTGGTTTGTGGATTAGGAAGAAAGGTAACGGATGAAGACAAAACCGGGGGAGGTAGGAGTGGTGAAGACAGGGGTGGTAGACAGCGTTGTCGAGCGGGGATCCCCGGGGGCAAAGCCGGTGTGAGGCTGCGGACCCCGGACCCCCGCCGCGGGGGCCATCCAACCCCGCCAACGCCGGACGACCCCCGCCGCCGCCCAGCCCCGGGTACCCCGCCGCCTAACCCCGCAGGCCTGCCACCGGCCCCGCAACCCCGCCCCCGCATCGCC
>BFEA01000074.1:2399637-2414559 GCA_003427395.1 Chara braunii | reverse complement strand
TTTTTTTTTTTTTTTTTTTTTTCCATACAGGGGGCCAGGGTCCCGGGTGCCGACCCCCGGAACCCCGGAACCCCGGCGGGGTCCCGGGGCCGGGGGTCGACAACCCTGGTGGTAGAGCTGTCGGAAGGTGGATAACAGACGGCGATAAAACCATGCGAAATATAGGCGGTGAAGACGGGGGGGATGAAGTCAGGGGTGGTGAAGTGGCTGAAACAGAGACAGGGGGGGCAGTTGTCGGTGAGACCCGAAGGGGGGACTCTGCAAGTGGTAATGCAGGCATGGTCACAGATGCCATGGAGGAATGCACCGAGACCAAGGGCGACAAAGCAGCTGTGGTGGTCACGGATGCCATGGAGGAACATACCAAGACCAAGGGCGACACAACAGCTGTGGTGGCACCGGATGCCATGGAGAAACACACCGAGACCAAGGGTGACACAGCAGTTGCGGGTCGAGTTGCTCCCGCGGAATCAATCGTAGAAGCAACCAAGGCCGATGAAGAAGAGGTTGCGAACCGAAAAGGGGCAGCCAGGATCACAAACGGCATGGAAAGGGTTACTAAGACTGATGAGGACACAGGTGCAGTAGACATAGGTAATGAAGAAGAGGCTGTGATAGGTTTGACAGGCGCCGATAATGAAGAAGGGGCTGTGACGGGCGTAGTCCGAGGACAGTGTGTGGATACCCGAGAAAGCGGGTGATGAATAGACCATCGAAGCATGCTGCGGAACCGGCTGGAGAGGCGGGTCACATGCGCGGGGRACCTGTGTTGTCGTTTACGAATATAGGAAGTCCATCCTTTCGCAAGCGTTGTTGGAGAGTGCCCGCGAAAAAGCATGCGGCGTGTGAGCATCGCTGCTGCAGTTTTGAAATCATACCAGTTGTTGCAGACATACTCAAACCTAGTAAGCTGGCCTGTAAAAACTCCCGCCGGCTGGTGTGCAGGGACTTTAGACGTATCACTAGGAGAACGAATAACAGGGAAATTCCATTCAGCTGCTTTGTCAAAGACACTCATACACAGGGAACCGTCAGGGCGAACTTGGAGGCGTGCACCTAAGAATGTGCAAGAGCCATCAGGCGTTGTGGTCTCCTTCCATTCAAGGCCATACTGTTCTGAATGTGGTGGCAGATGTCCCCATGAGAGAACATCATCGATCAAGTGGTATGTGAACGCATACCATTAAGCTGCTCAAAGATCACACTGCTGGAGGTCATCAACAAATCGAGCCTCATCCCAATACAGCGTCAAATTAGCTATCTCCGGACCAGAATTAGTCACCATCGGGATGCCAATCAGCTGATGTCGCAAGGTGCCGTCCGCTGCATAAAGATACGTGTTTGTCACAATGAAATGGAGATGTTCAAGAATTTGGGAACGGTCAAGGTGTTTGGTCCGGTATCAACCGTCCACTCCCCTTGACGGGGCCCTTTAACAATCATGTTAAGGGTAGGAGGATGTGTGCGCCCCTGTGCGTGTTGTTGCAAGGCATATGCATAGGCTTCCTCATGCAGCAGACATGCCGCGGGCGACTGGTACCGGTCAGAAGCAAACCAAGGCTAGGTCAATCAACTATTAATAGCTGCTACAGAGCAGCCCACAATATCTTTTGTCCGGCGCGAGATGTAAGCGCTGCGCTGCTGGTTGTTTGTGTGACCTCAGAGCTTGACTGTGCGCCAGAGGGCCTGCTGGGCGCGGGTTAAGGAAGGAGAAGGCAGCCATAGCTGGCATAGCTGAAGTTGCAGATGAAGAAGAGTGGATGTATCCAGGGTTACAATCCAAGTAGTAGCAGAGAGAGAGAGAGAAAGAGAGAGAGAGAGAGAGAGAGAGAGAGAACATACCCGATTGAGGATGGTTGTTGCATGTGCTGAGGAGCGCTGGTTACTGTTGTTGACTGCGCTGATGAGCACTGGCAATCTGAACTCCGAATTTGTATAATACGAGTATTTTTCATTGAAGTTTATGAGCTCGGCCGATTTGGTATTCCATAGCTGACTTTGGTGTGAACCTTCCCTGTGAGCTTTCATTGTGCATGTGTGGAGAGTGAATCAAATAAGCAGTTCATTGCAATCAACTTCAACCAGGTGAGCATACTTCGTACACATTTACAACCCCTAGAATCGTCGTCGCTCATGTTGAAATGTATATTTGTCTTCCTAACAATCCCCAATTACGCCATCTTTACACCTGCCACCATGCCGTCCCTCTTTCACTTCCATTACACAAGCGCTATTGTACATTCACAGCAAATACTTTCAATTGCGTCCCTGTCCTTTCAATTGCATCCCTGTCCTTTCCTACTGCATGCGAAGCTGCACTGGCTCTTCTTGTATCACTCAAAGCTGCTAGCACACTGAATAGAAAAATGTCAAATAGTACGATCTAGACAAATTCTGATTTCACATTCATGCCGTCCCTCGTCTTTGCAAGGATTCTAAAAGCCTGCGTTGGCTTATCAAAACGCTTGAAGCAATCATTTCAAAAAACAAGTGATGGAGTTTTGGTCACATAATGACTCGAATTGATCAAAGGTAGCGAATGCATTAAGCATTGCTCTGCGTAATGTGCACTAGCTCGCGATCGACCACCAATGACTTTTGAGCGAAGCGTATATGGCTTTCTCTATGCACTGCAGAACTGGTACCGTTCAGCCACAGATCAACATTTTGCAGACGGGAATGCGGATTGAGAGCAGAACACAGGAAAACGCACAGCAAATACAACCACCTCCCCACAGCTGCCCACAAATCCACAAGAGGCTTGGAAACGAAGTCCAAAACTTTCCTCACCTTGTCTCAGTCCTATTCACATCTTCTTGCAACAATAGCCATTGCTTCTGACAAAACAGCCAATAGACATAGACAAGTCAAAAAAGAACAGCAAGGTCTGACCATTGCCAAACCCTCCCGTATTATGTACAATAGCAAAGAATCCGGCCACCTCTCTCTCTCTCTCTCTCTCTCTCTCTCTCTCTCTCTCTCTCTCTCTCTCTCCGAAAATGAAACCTCGCCACTGTCCTCTTCAGCAAATCAACCGCTGTCAGCCATGCCATTGATAACTTCACAGCAGACAGACGTCAACCTGAGCTTTCCTGACAGGAGGCACTTCTATACTGATAAAAAATCCTCAGTGGCAGTAAAGGGTCACTTGACGGCTGCTCTCCTCTATCCGCACTCACTCCCCAGAGGTTATGCTGTATTTTGCAGCTATTCTGGCCCTGCAAGGTTATGCTGTAACAGAGAAGTAGATGCTGACTGTCTTGTACAGATGTGCGAAAGTTAGTGCCATCTAAATATGACGATGCATGACGTTCTATTTCTGGGCAGGTTGAAAATCTAGCAGACCTTTCAGTGAGCAGTATGGACAAGATAAAAGGAACGCAGTGGGACAAAAATTGCAGGCTTCCAGTGCCTATCAGCCTTCCACAATCAAAAGCACATTCACACAAGGGGATCTAACCAACATAGGGTGATTTTAACTGCACCTGGGCTAAAAGGTGAGCAAACTACGGCTATAATGACAGTCCTTTCTATTCACGTGAAGACAGTATGTGTAAACGGATTGGCTACGGAGAAGCATCAATGCCTCCCTCTGAAACCTCCGGGAGAGAGAGAGCGAGAGCGAGAGCGATGATTGAGCCCACCACCATATGGGCGTGGCGATCCCAATCGGAGAGGCGATCGTGACCTGAATCGCAAGGGAGATCGTGAGCGGGGTGGAGGGGAAAACCGTCTTGGAGACCTTGAGTGCTGAGGAGAATACTGCGGCGAGCGTGACCTACCATACCTCATTGTCCCACGGTAGGGAGAATACCGAGGCGATCGATCGCGGCCCCTGTACGGAGAGTACCGAGGCGAGTATCGTGGTGATCTTCCACGCCCCCCTCCATATGGAGAGTATCTTGGTGAACGCCTTTGGTGAAATCCATCTCGACGCCCACGTCCAAAGTCGCCGATTGCTGCAGGCAGTGCAACAAAACCGTTTCGTCAGTGGACTTTTTCAAATTAGTTGCGAGTGCAACACGACGATGCAAGTATCTGCCTGATTAATGAACATCACAAACTGCATTGTTAATAAAAGCAATTGACAGGACAGATTCTGCTGGGCAAAACAATGTTAGAGGCTGCACCGTTACCAAAGCAAACGAAAGAGAAACAGAAAAAGCGAAGGGACACATTCTGAAGCAACAGCGGTCAGCACACTAAGAGCCTGGACTTTCTGCGACAAGGTTGCTCTTTACACAAAGCAAAACCCCGCTCCGTGAAACTGCATGCAAGAAAGAACTACAACCGAGTAATAGGATAACTGAAGCAAAGCGCAACCCTTGCATCATCATAACATAAAACATAGTCCTACCTTTCCTTCGATGTGAAAATGGCATTTATCTTCCTTTCACCCCTTCGCAGCCCATGCAATAGTGGATAAGATCAGAAACCCTTTTCTTTTTTTTCTTTTTTTCTTTTCTAGATTGGTTGCAGTAGTAGTAGTAGTAGTAGTAGTAGTGGTAGTATGCACTCATATGCCTCACACTACCCATCCTGATATGTAAGTCCAGTTTGCAATCGGTTGCAGTTATGGGTTAACTCTCCCTAATAATTCCCAGCCTCTGCTCTATGTGGGGAGAAGTACCCAAGCTCCTAACACCCGGCACGAGCAGGAAAGGGAGACACAGACCCTTCCACAACCAGCCAGGAGGCCTAAGCCGATTATATCGACTGGTGAACCCGAAGGCGTATCACAGGGGGTCATGGGAATGAAATGGATGAAGTGGGGAATCGAACCCGATTCCCCACGGCCCCCTAAACAGTGAATATCACTTACGTGCTCAACCAACTGAAACCCTTTTTTCATTTTCTATCCATTTCACAAAATTCAGCACTGTTTTCTGCTTTCCACACACCAGCAAACCACCCAAATGTTTGGGTGTATCCACGACAGAAACAGGCATCACCAACTGGCCTAGCTCAGATTCTACACACATATGATCTGTGTACATATGATCTGTTTGAAGTTCGAACCCATGTATCATGTTCACATATGATGAGTTGCCCACATAAGTCATGAGCGAAAAGGGAACCCAGGCAGGACATGACCTGGTATGAGTGGGCCCACACAACTTTTCTTGAGGGTCCTCCCGCGACCAAATACTGGTTGAGAAACAACAATGGACAGAAACTTCCGCAGAAACTTCCCCCATTGAGTATTGACTTTGGGACCATTCTCAGAACATGTGCTGTCCGATTCGTAGCACTGCCTCTACACTGCTATGGAAAACAAACCCCAAGGGGCAACCTTTTTCCACACTTTTCTACATTACCATGACAGGCTCCATGCACCTGTGCACCATCCTGACTTCATGCATTTGCCAGCATCTAGGGTGTGCGTACATTTTCTGTGGTCTGACGACTGTTGTGTAAGGGGTTAAGGTGACGACCCGTGGATATTGCTCACCTCGGACGCCAAGGTATTCGCCTGGAGTGGGTGTCCTTGCTCGCTTCCGCTTTGCCTGCACAGCTTATCACGCACAAATGAGACGAAGGAAAAGACGCAACGAGGCAAAACAAACATAAAATCACCCCTAATATACCCGCATTGCAGTCAGCAGACTCACCCCACCAGTTTATTGCAAGCCAACCAAGCAATCAAAGCCCCCCGGAACAACTACCAAGCTTGGCAGATACAGACATAACTTCGGAAGGAATCCCATAATAGGCGCAAAAGGGAGTATCATCATGCTCTCCATCGCCAGAAAAAAAAAACGAGTAGCATCATGCTCTCCATCGCCAGAAAAAAAAACGAGTAGCATCATGCTTTCCATCGCCAGAAAAAAAACTATCTTACGAGGTTCAAACAAGACGACAGTTTCAGCAGAGCAATAAGCATTATCGATGCCTGGAAGACTTGGTAAGAAAAACAAGGCCCTGGCAAAATGCTGAGTAAACATCAGACAAGCACATGCACGCTGCCAACTCCAGACGGACAGAAGACTCAGAAACTGATACACTTCTTTACATTCACAAGCATCATGACGTGGCAGGGATCAGAGGGCAGAAAAAACTCCACCAGTCAAATCCTGATGATGGAAACAGGGTTGCAGTGGAGGAGTGAACCCGCAGCTCGCAGCAACATGGCTCCCCTGCTTTGCGAAAGTTGTTTGGTGCAGAGTCGAGGCTGGGTGTGTGTTAACGTCGGAGCGGACTTTACGCATTATTTACAACAATGGCGGCCAGGTTTTTGTCTCTTCAATCGAGAACCACCACTTGAATTGCTCGATACACGTCAGGTGCTGCTGAAGAGCGTGACAACAGCAGCCGGAGCCAACCCTGATCCATGACCGTGGGGCCAAAGCCAATCCTGGCAGTGGGACATATGGTACTGACGGGACGGCTGACGACAATAGGAACCCAAAGGGTTGAATAGACGATGACCACGCCCCTGCCGATGGAGTTTTGACGAAGACCAAACATCCTGGATTACTGGCCTCCCACCTTGGAAAATGGTACCGCAATAAAGGCGGAGATGGAAGGAAGTTGTCGAACGTTCCCTCAGCGCACCGCAGTGAACTGCCTAAGAAGGTAAGAATGCAATCCCACCTTGGAAATATCAATCACAAACCTTTTCCAAAACAACACAGATTGTAACCCTCCTCAAGAAGAGGATTACCAAGTCTGTTAAAATAGCATATCATGCACTGCTTGTAGATGATTCATTGCTTGCAACATCATCTGGCGTTCGTAGGATGTTTCCAGGGGAGGCCACATCAGACTCATTGTCACAGAAAACTCCGATCAACCCTCCCCTCTCGCTACAAATCACAGAGACGCCGACGCACAAATGTTACACAGACGCCAAACCAGAACTGTTACTTCCCCAATCACAACCCGACACTTCAACTCTCATCTCTCGCAAAGAAAGCCTCCCAGTGCCAGAATGGCCAGAACCCAAACCTCCCCTATCGTCACAGTCAAAGACCATTCCACTTATGCTGAAGTGCTCTCTCTCTCTCTCTCTCTCTCTCTCTCTCTCTCTCTCTCTCTCTCTCTCTCTCTCTCTGACATGAGTGTGCAAGTAGCATATGATGGTGACATGCTCCACACAAACTCCTGAAAGAGCTTCCCTACATGTCCTGAAATAACCCTTGCAGTGACCAGCAGGCCAGCAGGCACCAATATTCTCGCAGGTATCCTCTACAGATAGGAACTCCTCTCTTCTCAAATCATTTCACTCTCCGGTCCCCATTTGCGGAAACAACCCATGAATCCTCGTGATGTGTTATAAACAACACCATGAGCCTCAGCCTTTCAGGTAAGTTAATCCTTGGTGGTTCTGAATGCATTCATCTTCTTTTCGCACTTGATTAGCGTGCCACACACCTGACGAGTTGGCAGAGAATGTAATGCAGTCAGTCAAATCACACTTCTTCCTACCAAGAAATTCACCCAACCCTTCTTCCCTCCTGCATCGATGGATGCTACCGATATACTTCGCAAGGGACACTGAATACTCACTGAATACTCACTCGCTGCTGTCGATGTGTGGTCGGTTGTTTGGTTGGGGACGTTTGGTTGGATGATTGGTTGGATGATCGGCCGGTTGGATGGCTTGCTCACACCCTTCCGATGCCGCAGTTCAAAACTCCCGTTCGTTCGGTAATATGGTGGCCGAAGCAGACTAAGACAAATAGTTGAGTTGGTGCCGACCGTGGTTTTGATTTGGGTGACATCCTCTGGATGACGAAGACCAGAGCGGTTTAAGTCAATATCGCGAATTCAAAACATCAACGACAAGATTAACAACAAATACCAACAGCAAAAGCAGAAACGAAAAAGAAAGTCGGAATAGGAACGAAAAAGCACAGCATTATTGCCACTGTTAAGGCAGGCCAATAGTTCCCAACAAATTCCAAGTTCAACCGACTTTTCTCTAATTCTCTTTCCCCCTCTTAAGCTTTCAGCACCAAGGCCATTCCCATCTCGGTTTCGCATCCACCCAAAAATTAAATGCTTCCACTACGCTAGCCTTGCCCGAGAACAACGCGTTGACTCCCCACACAAAAGTATGGCAGGGGCTACTAAAATTATATTCAACAGAATGGCCATCCATCCACACCGCAAACACTACCGCCTTCACAGTAATAGAGTGCCCATTCATGATACCGTATTTTCGGCAGCTGGCAATCCACATGCAAAGATCATGAACGGGAGTTACATTCAAGTGAAAACACTAGGAGAGCCCTGATACACATATACATTCACTGTCTGCACCCCGTTTCTGTACCCTCATTTTCCGGGCACCCTCTCTCCAGCCCCCACACAGACATAGAAACCACTTCACTACCCACCCTCTTTCCGTGCCCCTTTCCCCCCAAACGTATAGTTTGTTTATAGACCATCCTCTCCTCAACCCACGCACACACGTACAAATCACTTTGTTTATGTACCTCATTTTCCAAGCATTCTCTCTTCAGCCCACACACACACATACAACCACTTCACGATCCNTCTGGAACAGTCGGAGAGAACGTCTCCGTGAAAAAGGGATACTCCCCGTGGTGAGGGGACAGGAGGTCACCATTTGTAAAATGGACAGGGACGACGCGGATGGCCAACTGCATTCATTGCCCAAAGAAGGACACGAGTTTGATGCCAGACAGCCAACACACAGCTGTCAGAGTTCCTCCGTTTCAGGATGCAATGAGGCTGTCTCTTATACACATCTAGATGTGTATAAGAGACAGCTTCAGCCCACACACACACATACAACCACTTCCCGATCCCCCCCCCCCCCCCCCCCCTCCCCTTCCCAAACATATAGTTTGTCCTCTCCTCAAGCCACACACAAATACAAATCACTTTGCGGTCCGCCCCCTTCCTGCTCCCCCCCCTCCCCCGTCGCCCAAACATATACCCCATTCACAGACCATCCTCCCCCCAACCCATACACACACACATACACCTGCTCTTTCCACCACCCTCTGACAAGAGAAACTAGGTGGGGGGCAACCTGATACAGAGTAATAGACAGAGCACTGTGAACAGCACTCGAAAACCCAAATTTACCATCCAGGACTCCCCTTTGGGGGTTCTTTTCACCTCTCCCTCATCGTACTTTTACTTTTTTGCTATTGATTGCCCAGGAGTAGACGTTACACAGCATATGTGTGAATTGACCCTGGCTCAGTTCACCCATTGGAGACATTTTTGATTCCACAGAGACAAATGCACTATCATCTTGTTAACATAATATATCTGCATATGGTGCAGACTTCTTTCTTAACCTTTCTTTTTCCCCCCAGGAGCCATGCTTATCTTCTCTGTATCGTTCCAATCGTAACGGACATCCCAAACGACACGTCTTTCTTATAGCTTGAATTGCTACCCGCAATAGACTTTGTTCTTTGTTTTTGCCTCTCTCTGATTCTCCCAGTTCTACCGCCTCGGTAACAGCAAACTTTGGACTGCTTCGACACTGTTGACTTTTTTTGGTCAACTCTGAGACCAAAAAAGTATACTGACATAAAATGATGTCGGTATATGCCAACACTGCTGATATATTGACATCATAGCACTACACATTTTCCCACAGGAAAGGCTGATTATATACTTAATAAATACTTATATAGAATATATACCCACAGGTCACACACGTGTAGAGACCAGAGCTATTGCATCTGGCAAGCCTGTCATGCTTGAAGCTTGGATCATGTGCAGGACAACATGTAAGGAGATAAGGCCATGCAGTAAGGCAAGGGATTGCAAATCCTTTATCCCCAGTTCGAATCTGCGTGTCGCCTAATTGAATATGAAGTTATTATAAACAAAATAGGTCCATTCAAAAAACTATTTCATTTATTATAATAGGAACGACCAAAAAGTGAAACAAAACCACAGTTGAAGTGATATCAACCGGGCGAAGCACTCCAGCTCCTACAAAGAGAAATACAGACAAAAGGGAGAGAAGAGGATCGTAGGGTGAGTGGAGGAGGAGGAGGAGGAGGAGGGGAGATAGAGAGAGAGATGGAGGGAAGGTGAAGAGGGAAAGAGGTAGGGAAAGATGCAGAAGGTGAATCAAACAACATAAACAGATTTTGTGGATCTTTTCAACCTTGAACAAATTCTCACAAAGTTCTGAGCATGCATGTCCCCAGCCTGCTACCCTCCAACCCAGCTTACTCCTTGGGCAGATTCTTCTGTTGAAATAGATCTTGACTTGTAGCACAATGTTACGTCTAAGATCATTTAAGAGAGGAGACGAAGGGGCATGGAGGGGGAACATAAATCAGACAGTCAAGAGGTCATGACCTGCAGAGGCCATTCCTCCACGGTTATAATTTCTCAGATACCGTAATCCAGGTTGCCGAGATCGAGGAGGTCAGGACCTGACATTGTAAGGGAAAATTAATGAAGTACTCAAAGAGATAGTGAGCCGCCACTACCTTTCACAGGCAACGTCTAAACACAAAAGTGAATCATTCTGTAAACTTCAGAGGCTGGGCGCTGTCGGGCCAAAATGGCCGGCAGCACCAAAAAAAACTCGCATTCCCGCTTCAGCAAAAAGCTTGGCACACAGTTCTTTTCCACCTCGGCAAAAAGAGGGCTCGGAGGTCGTGGTGGTCTAAAGAAAACATTGCATTAAAGCACCAGTGTACATGCCAGCTATCGGCTGCGGGCCCCTTTAGGAGGCCAACCGCCGCCAACTCATTTTATCTACAGCGCTCGGCCTCCTAAATTTTCGGAGACACTCAAAACAGGTTCTCCAGTTGCCTGGGACCAGGTACTGGTGGTTTAAACCAGCAGTTCACACGAACGGAAGGTGTTGGTGACCCCACCTTCCAAGGCTCACAAGCTTCCTGCCACATCCACGCTTTGCGAGCGCAAACATAGCACCGGTGGCCCTGGTCCTCAATACCAGGACAGGTACGTGCCGAGCACATTGCACGTGCACCTGTTTCCTCCTCCGGCGTTGTCCAGTACCATGGTCACACATGCTGGCCCAGGGTCATTTTTCTTTCCTAGGCCAGAACCAGCCCAGACCTAAGGCAAAATGGCACATATACGGCCATCACTGGCACAAAAACCGATCGAGTCCAAAAACAAAATTGCCAAGTGAGGAGTCCGCTAGCAGCCTGTCCCATCTGGCACCAATCCGACTACCACTCCGCCTCATCTTGGAACCAGAGAACCCACCACTATGCCTCATCCCAGCCATCTGGTCTTTAGGAATCTCTATCTTGGGACCAGGGAACCTACCAATGATGTGTGTCCTATTCTTACCGGCCCACGGCCCAGATTGACCGAGTTGTCGTCGGTCTTACCGGCCCACGGCCCAGATCGACCTACGTTGTCCATCCGATGCAAATTACCATCCATCAAAACTTGAGACATCGACACTAAGGCCGTCGTTATTTTCTTTGAAGGATAGAGATACCTATTTTGTTGGCAATGTGTGAAAGAGTCAGACCTGAAGTGTGCGGCATGGTTAAACCATCCACCAGTACACCCGGGCCTGGTGGCGGTGCAGTGTGCACCAAGCTTTGCCAAACAGCCAGCAGTGCACTTCTTTGTTTTTTGGCTGACGCCGCCAGCCATTCTGGTCCAATAGCCCCAAGCCTCCGAAATATTAGGAGTGAGCCATGAATCTTGCAAGGACGCCAAATGTGCGATTTCCATTCCGAAATACAAGGGGGATATAACAAACACAGAGAGAGACAGGAAGAGAGATCAGACTCCCTTCCTTCCTCCATCCCCTGGTACACACACACACACACACACACACACACACACACACACACACAAACACACACACACACACACACACACACACACACACAAACACACACACACACACAGAGGGAAGCAAACACCAGTGTGAAACCACCAGTTGTGTGAGCCTTTTTTCCTTAACCCGCTTTGCTGCCCAACGCCAAAAAAAGAACGAACCGGCGTGGGTGCGAAATTGTTAAGCGCCGCCACCCTTTTCCGTCAGGTAGACCCGTTCCATGATTTTGCAGTGTGTTCACCGCATGGCGGAACAAGATAGTTGGGAAAGGGACTGGTGGTTTAAATGCACTGCTGCCAATTGCAACAACCACTTTTACAGAGCAGGGTTGAAGAATTACAAAGACAGTCCTACTCTGCTTGTACCTGCATTCCACAAGGCTAAGCAAGGGTTGGGGGGGCTGCAGGGGCTGGGGAGCGGGTGGGTGGATGGGGGAAATAATTAGTACTTCACGCTTTCATCGAGCAGCACTCACCTTCTCTACAGTAATGATCCGCCCCTCAAGTGTAGATCTGTTCAAATACTTTATGCACCTCTCAGCATCGTCCACCGTTTCCATCGTTACAAACCCAAAACCTCTCGATTCACGAGTTCGAGGATCCACGACAAGTCGACATTGCTGAACCTGCACATGCATGAACACATCTGTGCTTAGTTATATGGAATCCATGTCAGGTCATAAAATCGTACAATTGTCAAGAAAGTGTGTTGGCCCCAAAAAACTGAGGGGTTGGCATGGGGGAGGAGGGGGGCACGTAGGGGAGTGCCAAAGGCGAGGGGGAGGGGCTGTCTCTTATACACATCTAGATGTGTATAAGAGACAGCGCCTGCAGTCGTCAAAACCGTCAGGCAGTCGTTGAGTAGAAGCTCGAAATGGATAGATAGATGGAAAGACAATAGATAAACGGACAGATAGGTGCATGGAGAAAGAACTGAAGACAGCAATCCATAGATTTTTTCTCACATTCATGAGACTGCCGAATAGGCCATTGGCCCGAAATTCTTCATAGCTACCTTCTTCACCCAAATACCCCGTACATACGGTCATTATAGCTGTATTTGGGGTATCTTTCAGTCTATATACAGCAACAATGACCATACGTTGTATTCGGGTGAAGAAGGTGGCTGATACACAATAGAGGAGAGGACCTGAAACCTGCATGGCAGGAGGCAATTCCAAACACAGGAGAATCCCACAGCATTGCCACATGGACAAGTCATCTGCAAGACAGCTGGCAATTTCAAACACAGGAAAATTCAGCAACGTTGCTGCCACTGTGTTCCCACAATAACATCTAAAAATAGATCCAGTGTATTTGACAATAGCTCCTTCTTTAATGGCGGTAGTATTGCTACCAAACATCACATGTCCTGCACTCTCATTTCTAGATTCAGTGTCATTACTTGTTGAGCGCAAAAGCGGTGGTTTATCCCTCACCTTCCCCTCCCTCATGAAGTGCTCCTCGAGCTCCCTTTCGGTCACCCGCGTCGACAGGCCCGTCACGTACAGGTTGTTCCCAGGATTCATGGCATCAGGTTCCCTTGCACCATTCATGCTCCTGCATCCAGAAGCAATAATTCAAAAGGCAGGGAGAGAAGAAGAGATGCAACAGGGACAAGATACCACAATTTTGATTAAAAAAAGAAAAAAGAAAAAAGAAAAGCCACAAAATAGCACAATTCAAACCAATCAGCACCTCAGGAACCTTGTCCATCTAAGCAAGGTCGTCACAACCCTCCATTTGAGCAAACTACTGTGGTGAGGATGCTACATCCATTCCTTGTTGCACAATCAATCAATTCAATCAAGCTCAAGTCCAAGAAGATCTACTTAACCAAGTACAAGTACAAACACTTTGGGGGGCAAAGAGGAGACGGGTGGGGGAACAACTGCACTCACCCTATTAGGAATCTGTCTCTTATACACATCTAGATGTGTATAAGAGACAGCGTCACAACCCTCCATTTGAGCAAACTACTGTGGTGAGGATGCTACATCCATTCCTTGTTGCACAATCAATCAATTCAATCAAGCTCAAGTCCAAGAAGATCTACTTAACCAAGTACAAGTACAAACACTTTGGGGGGCAAAGAGGAGACGGGTGGGGGAACAACTGCACTCACCCTATTAGGAATAGGTTATTAGGTCAAACCAATGAAGTCCACCAAATGGAATGAATGGTAGATCACAGAGGATTTGAATGGGACAGAGGGTTCATAGTACCTAGCTAAGAGAATCAGCAGACCGAACAGAGCCAAAATTGACAGACTTTTTTAGTTAGTCCAGCGAGCACTCAATCAAGGCCTGAAGACAAAGTGCGCAGTCGAATTGCGAAACTGCTTGCTGGAGGCAGCACGTGCATTTGTTTTGTACTCTAACACCACAAGCGGTTCACAGGGGGACCCCACGCTTTGCGTCTTATCTATATGGCCAGAGTGGAGCCAAAGGCGCAACGGGAAGAGAGGCCCTGCTTGTTGGAGGGAGCACGCGCATTTGGTTTGTACTCGAACAGCACAAGCGGTTCACAGGGACCCCCACACTTTGCGTCTTATCTATGGCCAGAGTGAAGCCAAAGGTGCAACGGGAAGCAAAGGCCTCTCTTATTCGATTTCCCAAAACGAGTGCTTTCCTTGTACGCTTGGCAGTAGATGGAACAACAACTGTGAACCCTATTAACAGTAGGTTCATCACGACAACCAAAAAAACAACCCTTCATGTATTCATGTGATTCCAGTTTCTTGTTTAATGTTATGATCCTGGCTATCTATCTAAAAGCGCAATAACTCAAAGAAAGACAATCCCATTCGTTGGTCAATGTTAGGATCCTGGCTATCTAGAAGTGCAAGAACTCAAAGAAAGACAATCGCATTCAAGGGGTACGTTTGGTCTACCACCCTTTTAAACTTCATATGTGCGTGTAAAAGAGAACAAGACCCAGAACTACAGAGCCAAACACTGCTTTTCATCTGTCTCAGTACGTGGGCATTTGCCTGGTTCACAAATGGAGGTGTTCTTGTATTAGTGTCAATGTACGTCAGGTGACGCCTTCAACTCTCTCTCTCTCTCTCTCTCTCTCTCTCTCTCTCTCTCTCTCTCTCTCTCTCTCTCTCTCTCTCTGTGTGTGTGTGTGTGTGTGTGTGTG
>BFEA01000074.1:2352668-2391710 GCA_003427395.1 Chara braunii | reverse complement strand
AGCTTTCATTACGCAAATGAAGCAGAGGCCGGAATCCTCAACAAACAACCCGGAAATAGCTGGGACCATTACCCAGATTCGACTTGTGCTGGAAACCAAGTCCAGCATCCTCTCTTGCC
Organism: Chara braunii; assembly: GCA_003427395.1. Lineage (NCBI taxonomy): Eukaryota > Viridiplantae > Streptophyta > Charophyceae > Charales > Characeae > Chara > Chara braunii. Next base: position 2,391,591 of record BFEA01000074.1, on the reverse strand, counting down.
TCCTAGAGACCTCCTTCCAAAATTAAATTGCCTACCGCCTGGGTCCGGGGAACGCAGGTAGTCGTACCTCTGCCAGTGTTGGGAAATTATGTCAAAACGCCTGTTCCCGAAGACTTCGGGGGTGGGGCCCAAGGTCGGCGAGTCCCATAAATCTTAGTTTTTTTTTGTCTTTTTTTTTTTTACTTTTTTCAAAGTAAGTTACATTCTTCTCTCAATGTCAGCTCATACTACCTACCTACCACTGCTACGTTTTTTTTTCTTTTTTCTTTTTTTTGCAAGGACAATGCACCAATCTATTCGTGGGGAGCCACACATGCTGGGGTCTGGTCCCACCTACGGTTGTTGAGTTCAGAAAACTCAACGGTGTCACGCCGTTTCGATATTAATAAATTTGAAACAAGAAAAAAAAAAACTGAAAAAAACGCTAGAAACAGCTTTTCTCCTTATTTTTTATAAGGTAACTCGGAAAAATTAAACATGTCTGGAACAGTCGGAGAGAACGTCTCCGTGAAAAAGGGATACTCCCCGTGGTGAGGGGACAGGAGGTCACCATTTGTAAAATGGACAGGGACGACACGGATGGCCAAATGCATTCATTGCCCAAAGAAGGACACGAGTTTGATGCCAGACAGCCAAACACAGTTGTCAGAGTTTTTCCGTTTCAAGATGCAATGAGGTCTTAAAAAAACAAAAAAAAGGAAAGGTACTGAAGTTGAGAAATGTACCCTACCCTCGATAGGGTAGTTTTCTCAATGGAAAATGGCTTCCCGCCCAAACAAAAAGGGCCAACGCATACTACAAAACGGATTTCACGTCAAAGAAAAATTCTACAAAATGACTAAATCTAATAGGTTATTCTCCTGTATTTTGGTACCGTTAGATTCACAATACATCAACGGCAGAGCTCCGTCTCACCATGCCACACGTGATAGAAAGCTCAACGTTGTAGGTGGGACTAGACCCCTGGGAACCGCGCGCAGTGTCCCATCAGAAAACATATTAGGAAATGTATGCGAGGCAATTGAGATACCGGGGTCATTATCCAGCTTCCACTATAATAGCTGAGAATATGAGACTACGAGCAGCATGAATATAGCTTTGGAACACTAAAAACCTTCACAGTCTTAAAGAATCTTGTAGCCACACACGGAGCACCACAAAAGTCTTCAAAATACTCAAAGCCCCCAGGGACCCCAAACAAAACCCTCTACGACCTCACACCCCCACCCTATTAGGTTACAAGGCAACACGACTCACCCTGGCTTTGGCCAGCGTCGTTCCGGCAGTAACCCTTGGTTGTCCCTTGGAATGTCCACCCCAAAGCATCCCCATATCTCTCTACCAGGCCTCATGCTCCTACTATCAACAGGTTACACAGCAACGCCCAAACACCGACCAACGTCGTTTTGGCATCGGACATCCACAAATCCTATGAACATTACAACATCGGAAAAACCTACAGTGAGTTGCTAGGAGCCCCTAAAATCTCATAGCATTATAAAAACTACTTTGAGCAACCGAGAGCAGCAAACTTGCTTATAAAAGAGTGAAAATCACTACTCCTAATTATAGTCGTACGGTGAAATTATGTTTTTTTAATTTATTTAATATTTTTATGAAAATATCATAATAAAATATGCAAGTAATCCAATTTTTAATTTTTTTTCCACGCATTTTTTTAAGCGTGAAAAATCATTGAAGTTGGAGTTTTTTTTTTTTTTACCTACACATGGTTGAGTGGCAAAAAGGAAAAATGCACCAAATCGGCATGGCGAAAATTTTGCGGCCTTCGTGATTTTTTTTTATTTTATTTTTTTTACGATAAAAACCTAATCTATGAATTCTCAAATTTCCAAATTTGTATGCAAATTCTTATGAGCACAAACAATTGTTAAAGTTGGCTCTTGCAAATTGCATGAGTGGACCCGTCGATACTCCTTTTATGACGGGGCGTAGTGGACAACAACATTCACGCGCGTCGACACGATACCCTGCCTCAACGCATGCGTCTGATGACATTGGAAAATGAGTTTTATCTTTAGCCATTTTGCAGTTTCATGCAAGGTAGGACTAGTCCTCCAACTTTGCTACCACGCCAGTCGTATGCGCGATAGTTATAGGTAGTATGTAAAAACGCAGTGGATCGGTCCCCCAATAACTTTCACCCCATGTAGAACGCACTTGTGCATCGGTCCCCTGCCACTGAAAATGTGTCACCTTGACATGGACGTCAAAGTCTACTATATCGCAACCTTAGGGTTGAAAACTTGAAGATCTTAAAATTTATAATTTTAAAATTTAAGAACTTGAAGCTCGAAAAAAATAGGGGTTCCAATCCAATTTTGTGTTATCTCGGTCTAATTTGACCTGCTAACTTATTTTGTTGTTTACAAGTAGTCACTTGGATATCAGAAGTTGACCTTCTATCGAAATTGTTGCCCATACATTGTTTTTAGTCCAAGAGTCCCGGAACCATCAAATTTTCTTCCCTTGACTACCACAAAGGCTACCTGAAAGTTGCCAATCTGCTCAGATGGCGAAATGTACATGCTCTATGACCCAAGTGACTTGTTGTTGTATGAGGAAGGTCTCTCCCCTGAATACTTTAACATTTAATGCTTTCCATATAATGCTTATCATCACTTCCCGACACACAAAGACAACGTACTCACATCCTTCAGTAAGAGAGGTATTATGGGAAACAGGGCATGCAGGATCCTCTCGTCAGTCGAATCTCATCCATTGTCCATGATCATGTTCTGTCAGTCGTGTTTCCACCACTTCCATAGTTCATAAGAGAATGGACAATGTAACCACATATGGTATAGGTTTCCCAACCTAATTCACACCGTGACCTTTGGCACATTGTGTCTAGTGACATTCTCTTTTATTTTAGCCACACCATTGTAGTGGTGACTTGCATAACTTATAGCCACAATATCCCTACGTGCTTTTCGGATATAAGTTTTTTTAACGTTTTTCAAATTCGTTTACAGTCTAGTGGGGTATGACTTAAACCCACTTGCTTCTGCTACTTTTCCAACGATATTTCCTCTGGCTTCTTTTTCGTCGTTTAGCATTGGACCTTGACTCCTACCTTCGATTTATACCAATACAAGCGGACTTATGAATCATTGAGGTCTTTCCAACAAAATAGTAATGGTTCAACCCTGTATTCCCTTGCTTATTTTCTTCAACATAACATATTGATGTGAATTGTAGGCCACCTTATCATACATTCTGATCTCCGACATTCTCACCATAGTCTGAGACGTTTCATCGGGTTTCATTGTTAACAGAGACTCCCCATTCAATTGTTTTTTTTAAGCTTTGGATTGAACCCTCACCCCCCCACCTAGCTCTGGACCCACTACAGTGTCTGATGGATGGTAGAGTCAAGTACCCACCGCATGTTCTGAGTATTCACTCAGCATCGTCCTCCAGTGATACGAGATTGCATGCTTCAACTTTTCGTAATTTGCTTTTACACTTCGGGGTAGTATAAACCGCAGTTCCGTTGGGGAAATCCACTCTACTACATCCTCGTTCTATATGTCTTTTACATGGATTATGTCCTTTTTATCAATTTTATACCAACATTTCCTTTTTCTTTCAAAACTTGAAAAGACGGTCGATTTATTTATTTCAAATATAAATTCTAAAAAATATATTGGTTCAAAACCTCTACACTAGTTTTTTATTGTCTCAACAAGTCCGACCAATTTTTTTATTCATGTTGCTAATATTGCTGCCCAGATATTAGACTTTGCTTTCTTGTTGGCATAAGCCAGAAGCATCAAGACTTTTCAGACATCTTGCCCATCACTTAAATTTAATTCCTCACCGAAGATGTACTCTACAAATTTTACTCATAACTTATCTTTGCTTTCAAACATTGCCTCTATTACTCATTTACTAAGAAGAGCTCAATTTTTATGGTGTGGTATAGGATACCCATACCTCATTCGTCCCTAGGAATTGCTACAACCTCCTAAGGAACTTTTGACGTAAAGTTATGAAGTTTCAATGTTTTTGGTTTCCACAAATAACTGATAGTAATTTTTTTTTATTTTTTTTTAATGCCTCTTTCTCTAGGTAGTGTACCGTTAACGGGAACCAAAGAGAGTGTTTGTGGGATCTTATCCAACTCATGATCTGGGTCGTGACCTTGTCAACCAAGAGGTTGTCTTGAGTGTCTGCACAATCTAAGAACGAAACTTATACTCTCCCAAAACAGTAAGAATTACCCGTCGGGATCTGGCGTTGTCGGTGCGGATACCCCTGGGTATCCACCCTGGTTTTTGTAAGTGACAGAAAATAGATTTGGTTTAAAGTTTAAGCATTCCGAGCGGGGCGCGACTGCATTCGTAGTTTACATTGACTGAAGGTAGAGAGTGTATGGGCGCTCGGATTTGAGGCGCACGTGATCCTTTTAGTTTTTTTATCGATGATTGTGAAAGTCGATGAAATTGCCAGCCAGATTTTTGTTTTTGATTAAACTAGGATTAAAAAGATTATGTCTCGTTTGATTGATGTGCTCGCCTGTGATCTATGCATACTTGCAGAGGACGACATCGACAACAATGTGAATTTTGAAAACATTTCAGTAGGACTGTGCGTCGTGCAATATCCATTTATTTAAGCGCCTGTCAAAACTAGACCGAGACTGGGCCTAGTATGTTTGTTCGCAGCGTCGGACTTTCAATAAAGAGACTCAAAGATCGAGACCAGCGGGCGACGGCGCGGGAGTTTTTGGAGCGGCGCGGAGAAGGCCGTGGGGTTGAGGGTCCTACATGGCTATCCCCCTTGGTTTCACTGTCAGCGCCATCAGAACGGTGTTAGTGGTTCCTTTTCCTTGCCCATCGTATTCTGACGACATCGACAACAATGTGAATTTTGAAAACGTTTCAGTAGGACTGTGCGTCGCACAATATCCATTTATTTAAGCGTCCGTCAAAACTAGACCTAGGCTTGGGCCTAATATATTTGGTCGCAGCATCGGACTTTCAATAAAGAGACTCAGAGATCGAGACCAGCAGGCGACGACGCGAGAGTTTTTGGAGCGGCGTGGAGAAGGCCGTGAGGTTAAGGGTCCAACATGACTACCCCCTTGGTTTCACTGTCAGCGCCATCAGAACGGTGTTAGCTGTTCCTTTTCCTCGCCCATCGTTTTCTGACGGCATCAACAACAGTGTGAATTTTGAAAACGTTTCAGTAGGACTGTGCGTCGCGCAATATCCATTTATTTAAGCGTCCGTCAAAACTAGGTCCAGGCGTGGGCCTAGTATGTTTGGTCGCAACGTCGGACTTTCAATAAAGAGACTCAGAGATCGAGACCAGCGGGCGACGACGCGGGAGTTTTTTGAGCGGCGCGGAGAAGGCCATGGGGTTGAGGGTCCAACATGGCTATCCCCCTTGGTTTCACCGTCAGCGCCATCAGAACGGTGTTGACCAAGAGCATGTCCATTAGGACCGGGGCACAATGGCGGAGGCCGCAGGGGTATGAAACCTGTGTGAACTCTAGGCCTTAGGGCTCTTGTTAAGTAGTGTCGCTACCCTTAAGGTCGGCACAGGGGCCAGCTCTCTTGAGCCCATAAGTAAACCTTACTACAATAGGGTTGCTAGGCCCTATAACAGAGTTGTTCCCCTGGCCCACCTATTGGTCGGGCTGTAGGGAGGGCGGTTTGTTCGGGGCCAGAGGGGGTGAGTTTGGGTTGAAAGCTGAGCAGCTAGAGAAAGCCTTGGAGGTTGTGTGTGGTCGAACGGTGGACTGACTGCGTCGACTTCTGTCCGACCAAAAGGAAAACACGACTGGAGCCGTTGACAGATCGATGTCGAGCACAATAGGGTTGAGGAGAGCAACGGCGAACTGAGTGGGCGAAGCTCATTGCGGGCGCATCACAGAAAGTGAAAGAGTAAGCCAGAACTATGGGTCGGTCGGGCGTAGGGCGAATGGAAAGCAGAGCGAAGCGCCAAAGAGCGAAGGAGCAAAGAGGAAAAGCCAAGGGGAGGATAAACCGGGACGAGATATCGCATCGGACAAATGAGCAATGAGAATGGAGATGGTGGTAGGTGGGCAGAAAGAAGATAACTTGCCCGTTTCTTGATAGAATCGGGCGGGGAAAGAGACGATTTAGGGTTTTTAGTGTAGGGCGAAATCAATTTCGGCGTTGGTTTTAGCAGTAGGTTAGTAGAATTAGAGTTAGATAAGAAGGTTAGTGCGTGGGGATGGTGAAAGGGATGAGTATGACGACGGGGAAAAAAATGGTTTGCGCCCGTTCCTCGACGAAAATTTTCGATTGAAGTTTCATTTCAAAGATTCTTGTCTAGGGCGAATCAGTTAGTGTAATCACACTAATACGAAAGTTAGTAGAAGATAATTAATAGCGAAAAGAGTTGCACGGAGGTTCTTGGAAACAAGATATGGCAGGACTTGAAAAGCAAAGATTGCACTCGATTCCACATGGAATCGAGCGAACTAAGAGGCAATCTTGGGGTTTTTTGCTAGGGCGAGACAAATGGTGTGGCTAGTTCGCCCGTTAGTGCACTGTGCAGGGAAGTGGTAGAGAAAAAGGTTGCGTGGTAGGTACTGGGAGAGATCAGGAATGACAGGAAAAGGTGCGCAGGAGTAAAGGTTGCAAATCTGGCTTACTTCCTGGCGAATTCGGGTGAGAGAGAGTGTTGAATGCGGGTTTTAGATCATCGTGATCCCGAATCCATAGTCAGACTGGGAAGAAAGTGAATGGAAGACGAGTCAATTGAGAGATGGGGTGCGCGGGAATAACTGTGAGGGAAGAAGGAACTTTTGAAAAATCATTGTATGTCTTCATGCTCTTGCGAAAGATTCATTCAATCTTTGCTCTTTCGATCGTTGGGGATACTGGGAGGACAAATGTAAAGTGGGGTACTTCCCTGGTTGGGGCGCATCCCCGATCATGGTATTATGGGTCGCCTCCTTCTGCCACGTAACCACAGGGCTGTTATCGGTTGAAGACCCGCTGAAGAGCGAGTGGCTGTCTGCAGGCGTTCGTTAAAAGCGTAGTGTTGCCATTGCCCCCATGATCGTTCCGATCCCCCAACCATCGTACTCTTTACGGTAGAGACGCTCGGTGGGTGTCGAACCTTCACCTGTCTTGAAGGAAGACTCATTTCTCAAAAAGGAAGCATGTACAAGAGAGGGGGAAAATTGAGAAGAAGGGAGGGACAATACTTACCTGGTCAAGTTGCAGCTGTAGCTGCGAGCTGCGAACCTACATTTTGAAATAGGGGAGGCTAAAATCGGAGAGAGAAACACTTACCTGTCGAGCGTGAGGTAAGTCGCTGGTTAAAGGCTTGCATGTCGGCGGTGCGGTGCTCATCCTATCGACGAAGGGAGCCTTCTGACTTCTCATTGCGTGCATGGTTAGAAAACAACTTATAGCAGATGATTTATTCTGACTTTGGCTCTGGGAACGTATTCTGTGTGATATTGGTGTGCGGATTGGAAGGGGATTAAAGCTGAGAAAAAGGGTTATCGCTGCGACTTGAAACTTCAACAGAATACTGTCAACAGTTTGACTTCGGCTTCGCTAGCGGCTGCGCGTGTTGGCCATCATTGCGGGGCCCTTAGGCGAGTCAAGGAAACAAGGCCCTCTCGCGCGAGTCTGAGAGCACCCTTCTGGTATTTGAGCGACTCAAACTTTCTTCTTTTGGCCTTCTCACTCTAAGTTTAGTCTGTTGGTTCTGAGAGGAAGGTGGTAGGTGAGATTGCAACCTGTAGGACCGCAGCAAGACTCTGTGGGGAGTCGGCCTACTGATTGCGGGAGCTGTGCCGGAACTCAGGAGGAGTTTTGGAGGCAGGGGACGGAGAGGTCAAAATTTCATTTTCCCTCCATAAACCCAGTTATAACCTATTATTTATATTTCTGACTATGTTTTGACTAAGTGTACTGAGTGCATCCCTACTTTGACTTTCAATTTGACTTTCAGGATATGATCCAGACTTAAGTGAAGGAATGTATGCGTAATGCCAGTTTCAGTTTCATTGTTTGACTGAAAGCAGATTATGGGATTGCATTTGGGTGAAGGATGGGAGGAAGGCAGTATTGCTTGTCTGACTGGGTCAATCAAAGGTTGGGCAAGTCTTCATAAGTTTGGGGAGACCCAGTGCTATGTTTATTTTTGATTGTTTGGAGAACCAGACATGTTCCATAAGTTTGGGTAATCTGGTTGCTCTGACTTGTGAGGGCTGACTGTGATTGACTTTTCAAGGACAAAGTATGTTCCATAAGTTTGGGTGGCTTGGTCGCGTTGCTTACTTTGGGTTTCTTTCAATTTCTTTTGGTTCTGAACGAGGAGGTTTGAGCATATTCCATAAGTTTGTGTGACTCAGCCTCTTCCTGCTTTGGCTTTAAGGGAAAACATCAGGCGAAAGAGCGGACATGTTCCATAAATTTTGTGGTCTTGGTCCAATGTCAAGCACATGCTGGAACCAAAATGCTATAACTTGGCTATACTTTATTATTATTTTATCTATGAACAGGCTAGTCAGACAGTGTTCCATAAGTTTGGGTGGTCTGACTATAGCTTATCACGAATTGAAGAGAGCATTAACTAAGAGTAAATTTGTGGTACGAAGAGGCAGACTGAATCTTGAGCTAAAGATGATCGATTCAGTTATATGCTACCTCATAAGACTAAGTGTACATAATTATATAAAATTTGGATACTCAACGAGTTCAGGGCGACTAGGGTGGCCTAGTCATGTGCCCTAGGAAGAGAAAAATTGTTGTGCCCCGTGTTTGTGTATATTCAATGACTGAGCTAGACATGTTCCATAAGTTTGGGTGGTCTAACTTTATGCCTTATGTAAGTTGGGTATAAAGGGATAAATCATTGAAAGACTATGAACTATTGTTTGGTAAGGTTAACTTTGGGTTGGGGAGAGTACTTACCTTTTTTGGTTTGACCTTGCATGTGACTGAGTGAGATTACTACTTGGGTTGAGTTTCAGTTTAACAGGTAGTTGTTTTAGATGCTCGCCACGTGCTAGAGTCATAGGAGTTACTTTCAATTCCTGCATTTTTCGAGTTAAGTTTTTTTTACTTAGGTCAATTTCTATTTTTTTTGTGATCTTTTATTTTACTTGGTCTTCTATAAAGCTTGGTAAGTCACTTTCTCTACGGGAAGCGCTGCCGAAATTTCTACAAAACTAAGAAGTTGGTCAAATTTTAGTTTTCAAAAGTTCAGTTTGTCTCAATTATATACACGACTTGGTAAAAATATGAGAAATCTCATTTTCTAAAATAAATGTTGCCCAAATTTTTGCTAATTCAAGGAGTTAGACAAAATTGAACTTTGGGAAGTTAAAGTTATTTTCTAGATTTTGAACTTAGTTTTGTATAAATCTTGGAATAACACTGCCGAAATTTCTACAATTATAAGGGGTTAGTTAAACTTTGTCTTAAGTCGAACTCAAGTCTGGCTTCTGATTTCTTATCTAACTTAGTATAAATATGAGAAGTCTATTTTTCTAAAGGAGATGTTGCCCAAATTCTTACTAATTCAGAGAGTTGAACAAAATTTAACTTTCCAAAGTTAAAAATTATTTCTGTTTTTTTTTATATCTGAGTTAGTATAAATTTCAACAAGGCACGTTTCCTACGGGAAACGCTACCGAAATTTTATAGGTGGCAGGTTTGACACCCCCCCCTAAATAGGGGAGATGCTACCATAGGTCTACGTCGCGTTGAATACTCGCTTAGAGGTAGGCTTAAACTTAGTAGCAGAATAACCTTGAGTGAGATTGTGGTTTAAAGATTATTCATCATGAACTTATAGATTTAGCTTGGGGATTGACCTGTCTTGTGTTACATGTCCTTTTGATCGTTTGATTCAAGATTTGAAGTAGATTCAGCTTGATCCTACGAGGATCATTTTCTGTTATCACTGATAATAGGTCGATTGCTGCAATCCCCAATTCACACAGGGCACACACCAGGGGTGGAGAAAAAACAACGATTTATCTCAATTAATTGAAACCTTCGATAGCTAACAGTATTTATATGAGACTGTTCTCAGTTCATTCATCGAGACTAAAGAATTTTACAGACCAATGTCAGATCATTTGCAATAGCTCCACCCTTCCAGTGGAGAGGAGGGATATACTTCATCCTTTAATATTACCGTTGTATCTAATAAAAGAGGTACTAAAATCGCTAAATGTAATACAAATATAAGTTTCACTGATCTTATGAAAGTTGATCGAAAACCTATTTTTAACCAAGTGGTTAGGACAAATGTCCACCCTACTTTATCATAGTTTTTTTTTCCATGTCAAGCAACTGCTATTTGTCCTTCCTCCTTCCCAATTACTTCATGATTTGTATATGGTCAAAATATTATCAAAGACTAATCGTTCTTTAGCAAAGGTCTTCCGATCTCACCCAATAATCCCAATAAGTATCTCCCCCAAGCGTGTGGTCTGTGCTTCAGTGAAGATTTTGTAGACCACATTTAGGACTGATATCGGTCTATAATACTTCACCTCGTATTTGTTCAATTCTTATACACTAGTGAAAAAACTCCTTTAGTAAAACCATGTGGAAAGAAGTTTGTTACAACTCTGGGTCAATAAGGAAAAAAATATTTCCAACAGTGTTATAACAACTCGATTGTCATTCCATCTAGACCAGAGCATTTGCCCTTGGCCATCTGACGAACAACAACTTTTGACTCACTTGGTGTGAAGAGAGATTCAAGAGAGGTTTTTTTGTTGGTGAGAGATTTGCATGTCTGATCGATCTAAAAAATCATTCAAAATTAACAAATTTGTTTCTAATGAGTCGAATGAACGTCTTGTTATAACAATGTCCTTAAAATATAATCGGAAAATTTCTCATAATTAAATAATAATTCTATAGTAAAATTATATTCTAAATTTTAATTTTTCATTCCATCTTAAAAAATGTGATTCCACTTTTATTTTATTTTGTCTTACTTGAAAACTTTCCTTTCAAAAATTGCGTATCTGTTTTTTTTTTAATTGCATGTTAGAGATGAAATGAAAGTCTGGATGAGTTCATAAAGTATTTTAATCGAACTATCATTCTATACAACAATTTATAATTATTAATAATTTAATCCAATTTAAATTAGAAGATATGTGTGGTAGTAAAATAAAAGTTTAATTAAGAAATTTTATAAATTCGTTTATATTTTTATTTCATTTTCAACAAATAAACGTAGTTGGAAGGGAACGCTCATTCTTACATGGGAACTTATCAAGTAAAACTGGAAATTTTAGAATTTGATGAACATTTAAATAATAGTTTTTAAACTAGGCTACCAGAGTGGCCCGAGGTCACTTGCCCGACCGGGCCAAAAAGATAAAAATATATATATATATATTTTAACATTTTATTTTATATTTTAAATTTGGTAAAGAATTTTGATGTGAGCCTGTGACAAAAGTTGTTTAGTTTATTTTTCTACATAACATAGTATTTATTTATTTATTTTTTATTTAATTTTTTGCTGGGACCTTGTCTTGTCCTTGCACGGGCTGGTAACCCGAGGCCCGGGCGGCCCGGCTGGTAGCCTAGTTTTTAAATATAAAAGATTTTTTTTCAATGTAATATTTTTTCAACTTTAATTTATTGTGCGAATTTTTTTGTTGTAATTTTCGATATAGGAGCATATTGATTCTATGTCTGTGGTCTTTGGTGCCATACAGAGTGTTGTTTGCTTACAGGTCGGATATCTGGCCCAGTCCTGTTGTACGATTAAGCCTTGGACAGGTTTTGACCCGTTTGTTTGTCCGGCAGAGCACCTACCTGGTTTGTTTCTTTTCTGTCTGATGTGCAGCTGCATGGAGGACCAGATGGTCCAGGTACCGGACTAGTACTTTTTAGAAGTTTCTGTTTTTTGTCGTTACTTGGCTTTGGACTGAACGAGGATAGTCAGTACTACTGGTATGCTTTATCGGCCGTCTCGTTTTTTCAAGATAGCGGGACTATAACAAAGAGTTAGCAGGTTAGCGTCCCGGTACTCCGGGTTAGCGAAGTACTTTGCTTCACCATTTTCGGAGATGCGCGATGCAGGGACTGACGTTAGGACTGTGGAAGAAGGGATTGAGGGTTAGGGAAGAAGCATGGGTGGAGAAACTCCCTGAAGACGATCGCGTCGGCGATCGAAAGGGGTAGCCATACCCACCGGAACTGGTCTGTGAACTCTTGTATTTTTCATCGTTCATTGGCAAGTGTAATTTTGTGTCACTTGTCTGTGTGTTTGGAGTTTCTTCTCCATTATCACTCTATATTTCTTTATGAAACTTCAAAAGGCGCGTGTGAACCTGCCTGGATACGTTGGCCCGGGCTTGAGTGAGCACGATTTGTTGACGTTACGGTGACTTTGACGTTTGGAAGCAACATCGAGGGAGCGAAGCGGAGTGAAGGAGTAGCCAGTGGGTAGGTGAACCGCGAGCATGGCGGATCGAAGGTCGAGAGAACCATCAAGGGATTACGATAGAGACTGGAGGGACAATAGATATGAAGGGCGAAGGGAAGACCGGCGTGAGGAGCACCGCCATGGTGAGGAACGGAGGGAAAGTTCTCGCGAACGAGGTTACCACTCTGGCGATTACCGACGAAGAGGACCGCCAACCTGCTTCGAATGCGGTCAGGTGGGTCATTATCGCAATCAATGCTGGAAGTTAACCGGCGCAGGGACATCGAAGCAAGGGGAGGTAACAGCTAAAGACAAGAAGGAAGTGACCGAAGGGCTACCCGACAAAGAGATTTTGCTGGAAAAAATTGCAGACCTGGATATCTCACTGGCATCGGTCCAAGACTTCATTGCGAGAGAGAATCGAAAACTTGAAGAAAAGGAGCAACGCAAGCAGCTGAAATTGCTTAAAAAGCAACAAGAGGCAGAGGAAGAAGAAACTCGTAATCCCGAGAATGGGCTTACAAAGAGAAACAGAAGAAGAAGATTGTTAAGCTACAGGAAGCAGAAGAGGCGAGAATGCAAATGAGAAAAGAGATAAGGATGGAAGTATCAATGGCAGTCGGGAGACTGGAAGGCCAAGTCTGCGGGAAGATTCTTCAGGCAATCGGGACAACAGCAGTACGCGGCAAAGGCAAGCAGCAAATGGCCTCACCATCAGGATCACACAGTGGAAGCGAGAGTGAGGGGAGCGAAGTGGAAGAAATTAGTAAGCTGACGAGGAAGATGGCTATTACCGAAAAGCGAAAGCGGAGTGCTGAGAAGGCTATCGGGAATAACCCGCCAATGGAACAAGCAGCGAAGCAAATACCGAGGACACCGGGGGTAAGACCGGTGCGGCTGGCAGTGAAGTTACAGACAAGTAACAAGAAGACCAAGAAGACGCCGAACAAATATACGCCGAGGAGAGGGGCCCCGAAGACGAAGATTGCGGCTATGATGGGAGCCGCGAGAAGGGCCAAATTCGTACGAGAGAATGTCTGTCAACTTGCTGAATTGCCGACTGACGACTTGAAGGAGATTTGCCGTAAAGAAGGTGTGGACTACGGTAACAAGACCATCGCAACCATCAATATTGCCGAGAAACGCGGGAAGGATGCTTATGACGCAACAACGACCCGGATGACTGTTGAGATCGTGACACAAGAAGACGAAGAAGATACGACAATTTCCGAGGATGATGAATCGCAAGGGGAGAACCTTGCCGCATGAACCAGTGTGGACGATGAACGTATGTGGTTGCTGGTCTCATGCTTGACGGATAAACGAAGACAGTGTAAGCTGGACAAGAAGTTGGAGAAGATTTACCGCATGGTGCTAATCTTGCTTACATTGAGTGGACCGATTAAGTGGCTAACTAAGTGCGTGGACACGTGGGTGGAATTGTATAGGGTGGAGGGTCTGGACTTTCTGGAAGGAACTAACTTGGAGTACCTGTTGGCATCACCGTATTGCCGTGCACAATACGTTGGTCAGACGACGAGAGATGTGAACGTGACGTGGAGTGAGCATGTGTCGAGATGTGAGAAACGGAGTAAGGACACCCACTTGTATCGATGGTGGCAAAATTTTGGTTGGGAGTCTTACGTTTTGCTACCGATTGCGAGATGTAGTGACAGCGCTCTGATAGCGCACGAACGGTTGTATATTTAGTAGTGGTGTCCGACTTTGAACACAAACGGTAAGCGAAGAAGGAGAGGGCGACGCAACAAGAAGAGAAGAGGGAAGAACGAACGCAAGTAGAGCAGACAGGTTGACTGCGGGTCACCGATTGAGAGACGAGCGGTACCAATTGCAGTGAGGGTGGTTGGCCGCACCGATTGGTCGAACGATGTGTTTAGTACCTTGGCCGAACTCGAAAAGGCGGGGGTTCGTGAGTGTGAGTTGGAATCATCGGGGGGTAATTGTTGGCTGAAGGGATGGAAGCGGATTCGAACCGCATTTGGGATGACGTATATGGGTAAGGCAAGTGAGAGGTTAACTTTGGGGAAGAGTAAGAAGCGGTTGGAGGAAGGAGGGGTCATGAAGATACGGTACTTGCGACGCTAGTACCCGAAGGTAACTCACGATGAACACGCGTTGATTAAGTATCTTCGGAACCCGAGGAAAATTCCGGACTTAAAGACCCTCGAAACCGAGCAACTTTTCAAGTTCTATAGAGCGGCAAAAGAATTCCAGAAGAAAGGAACAAGGTCTTACCTGCGGAGAATTGTGTCCAGAGCAATTAAGGAGTCTACGAACTGGCAAATGAGAGCTGATCTAACGGTCAAACTAAAGTTTACCGACAGGGTGAAGTTGTCTGAAGTAAGGAAATTAACGAGTGACAAGATCGAGGATCTTGCACTTCCTACGTGCATGTCGATGAGAGCACGTAGTAAGGTGAAGATCGTCTGGGTGAAGAACCCAACGATTGGTGACCTACTACACAATCAACGAACGTTTGCGAAAGCAGAGGTCTGTGCCTGCAGTTGTGCAGATTTACCCAATCCACGGATACGAGATCATGTGCGCTTCCGACTACATGAGTTGGAGGGAATCGATCCACTTGTTGTGAATGCTAAAAACGTGCCTAGAGTAGCAAATCCACAACGCGCCGACTTACTGGTGAAGGAACTGCAGGAGGCTTTCGCATCCTGGCCGAATGGTAACAGACAACCTACATCGGTGTCATTAGACGAAGCCTTGAAGTGCATGGCGGAGACGCGA
The DNA here is from genome assembly GCA_003427395.1 of Chara braunii. Lineage (NCBI taxonomy): Eukaryota > Viridiplantae > Streptophyta > Charophyceae > Charales > Characeae > Chara > Chara braunii. Next base: position 2,376,402 of record BFEA01000074.1, on the reverse strand, counting down.
CCAACGAATCGCAACTATATTGATCTCGATACTATCAAGGCGTTAAAGGAATCACTCGAAGGACTGGTATGCACACCACTCGACAAAAACCCAGGGGAGACTTTAGTTCTCTGTCCAAAACTGTACCATGAGGTGATGATGACGACTTTCGTCTGTAATCCGGGTTACAGGATAGTGAAGGAAGATTAATCGTTAGTGAAGGAGCAGATGAGAAAGAATTTGAAGGAAAAGGGCTTAGTTTGTTGGACACGATTTGATGGGAAGGGATATTTTGGACAGGCTTAAAACACAAGGATTTGGATCGGTACCAACCGTCACACTCCGAACCAACTTTCAGGACGTCACGTTGCATTGCTAAAGCACTCAATCATCTTTTGTTTTCTCTACCTCAGCGGTGGCACTTCAATCTCAGGGCAGTGTCGGACCTGACACCTATGATCGGTAGATTGAACCATGTACGAAAGGAGAGGGGCAATGCGCACATAACCGCGATGTCGTATGACATCAAGGACATGTTTAGCAAGTTGCCGCATGAGGAAATCTTGTTGGCTATTGATTGGATCATTAACCACTACGTTGAGAAGAGAAAGAGTATTGTGAGAGTTAATCCAAGAGGACGGGGCTGCACTTTCGGAGCTGCAACAGGCGCGGACCACTGGCGGAAGATTGATTTGAAAGATTTGCGGAGATTTGTGTCTTTCGAGTTGGAACATACCTATGTGAAAGTTACCAACGTCTTGCTGCAGCAGCGGGTTGGCATCCCCATGGGGAAGAGTACCAGCCCTCCACTTGCTTGTATCCTCTGCGCTCACACAAAGTACAAGTTTCTGTCAGCTCAAGGAAAGGACAGCGAACGAATCATAAGGATCCGGTTGATGGACGATGTGAGTGTACTGATCTTCGGAAGAACCAAGACACTGAGAAGTATGATCAAATCCGTAATGCGTTTGAAGTCTATTACCCCAGTAACTTGACGTTGAAGCGCACTGATGAGGGGTTCGGTAAATGGGATTTTTTGGGACTGAGAATGACGGCACAGTCAAAGTTTCCATACATTAGCTCTGTACAAGTTTCGAAGAATGAAGTGAATCCGTAGACGGATGAGAAACTCGAGTTCGAAAACGGGCAGAGTTACTACTCCTGGGGTAGTAAGACTCAGAAGAGCGCCGTAATTGCGGGTTACTTGCACCGAATAGATAGGAATACGACGACACGTTCAGACTTGCCCGAACAGGTGCTCGAGTTATGTAGAGAGTTGAGGATTAAGGATTTCCCGATTGATTTTTTCATGCGCACATTGAAGCGCTTCACGAAGGGTAGGGATAAAATCTGGGAAGCCACTTACACGTGGCTAGACACCCGTTTTTACTAGGTTCTACGCTTACGAGACAGTGGATGGTCGTCTCGTTACTATACTTTTTTTCCCCAGGTTTTGTTTGAGCCCTGTGTTGACCTTTTGCCATGTTGATAGGTTGTCATGTCTGCTTTGTTTTGTTAACTGTGAGTGACAGAGAACATAGCGGTTACTACTGGTTTTGAGTAACTAGGCTGATTTGCACGGAACAATAACATTGTAATAATACCTTTGCTACGTATGATGACTACGTTTTTTTAGAATTTTTTTGGTACTACAATACGAACTTGCGTTATTGAGCAATTCGAAGACGGATGTATTTGCTTTGTGGGTTCAAGTTTTGTTTGTTTGCCTTAGCCTTGGACATGGCTTTTGCCAAGCTGATGCATCAGGCTGAGCCCTGGGTTTTCTAATTTTTCTAATTTTTCGGGTTACTTTAGCTAAGGATAGGGTTGGTGCCATACAGAGTGTTGTTTGCTTACGGGTCGAGTATCTGGCCCAATCCTGTTGTACGATTAAGCCTTGGACAGGTTTGACCCGTTTGTTTGTCCGGTAGAGCACGTAGCTGGTTTGTTTGTTTTCTGTCTGATGTGCAGCTGCATGGAGGACCAAATGGTCCAGGTACAAGACTAGTACTTTTTAGAAGTTTCTGTTTTTTGTCGTTACTCGGCCTTGGACCGAACGAGGATAGTCAGTACTACTGGTATGCTTTGTCGACCGTCTCGTTTTTTCAAGATAGCGGGACTATAGCAAAGAGTTAGCAGGTTAGCGTCTCGGTACTCCGGGTTAGCGCAGTACTTTGCTTTGCCATTTCCGGAGATGCGCGACGAAGGGACTGACGTTAGGACTGTGGAAGAAGGAATTGAGGGTTAGGGAAGAAGCATGGGTGGAGAAGCCCCCTGAAGACGATCGCGTCGGCGATCGAAAGGGGTAGCTATACCCACCGGAATTGGTCTGTGAACTCTTCTATTTTTCATTGTTCATTGACAAATGTAATTTTGTGTGATTTGTCTGTGTGTTTGGAGTTTCTTCTCCATTATCACTCTGTATTTCTTTCTGAAACTTTGGTGCCACTAGCTCAAAGAAGTGATCAAATTAAACTATTATTGTTTTTTTCCTGCCGTAGCAGTAAAAATCTAAAGGTTATTTTAGTCATTCTATCATACCTCAATACTCTCCTAAGCTTCAACCATTCCAACCATTAATTTTGCCTATGAGATTCATACCCTTTCAACTGCCTGAGGCAACTTTATTTTCTCTCATACCAATAAAAGTCAGAGAATGATTCTACTTACACTACTCTCGTATTGAATTCTGCCTATCTATTAGGCAATGCTCCTTCCACTGTCTATTTGCGACCTTCATTTTTGAGAAAATCATTAGGGTCGCATGTATTATTCATAAGACCACGACAACCAAGTTATTTTCATTTTCATATAACAAATTTGTAATATTCGTCCATTGTTTTATCTGGTTATTCACCCAGTTCATCATTCCCTCATCCTTTAGATTATTCACATTGATTCTGAATTTGAGATGAGATCCATAGAGACTGGATAATGGTCCGACAGTGTGCTCGTGGAGAAGTCACTCCACGTGCACCTATCCCAAGGTGCTCTCCTAGCCTGTAAGAAGTCTAACCGTTTTTTTGTTGAGGGGATGGGGGCTTAGGTCTGGCCCCGTACCAATTTTTATGGTATTTAACTTTGTCTTTTGCAAGCCTAAAATGTGGACTGCATTAGAGTGCAGCCACTCTTTCATTCGAGTATTTTGGTTTCGGAATGAGGAATCCCCTAATCCTCTTATATTCCATGAGGTTTGCGGACCCTACTACGCAAGATCATCGCTAAGTCCTGTGTCGACAATTTCTTGGATGTGGTTGTCTTCTTCAGTCCAGACTGGAAGGTTTGAGGGGAATGAACTCATGTATAGTTCTTGCAGGTTTCTTAGTTGAGACTCCTCACTCATCCTCTCCTGTAGATCTGCATACCTAATCCAATCGGCCAACTTTTTTCCAATCAGGCCAGCTGCTATTCTTATTTTTGACATTGTGTTTGCCTTATTGAGAGCAAGGTCCAGAAGAGGAGACCATTGTAATCTTAGTGCGCATCACTTTTCAAAGGAATAACCCTATGAATTGCTAAACAATTAATGTATAGCAAAACCGATTCTCCTGAGCGAGGGACAAATAAGTACCTGTGTGGTCTCATCTTAAGGATGGTTAGTTCGAAGTCTATTAATCATTTTACTTGAGAAGATTGAGAAAAAATAATCCTTCCACAATTTTTTAATTTTAAGAGGGTCCCTTATATTCTGTAGGCCGTTAAGTGCTCATCCCCAATAAGCAAACATTATATGTTTGTTCATCGATATAGCCCTTCGCCCCTACCTTTCCTCCTCACCCTCTTTTTAAGTGGTCCTACTGAAGGGTCAAAGTCTATGTGTCAGAGTCGGGAGAGTATTGCAACAGGTGGCCCTTCACTATCTGTAGTACCCACATTTCGAGGGAGTGAGGTATGTTTCCGTTATCCCATTCCCCCCCTCTCTCTCCCCTTTTCGCTCCCACCCCCTTTTTTCTCCGTCCACCCTTGTAACTTATCTATTATTAGCCCATTTATTTATAGTTAGGCTTGCTTCGGGCATCCCTATACTAATGTATGTACCTGCTCCGTTTCCCTTCTCATGTTCTTCCCTGCTTCTCAGTAATCTTATAATTTCTCTACATTCTCATTTCCTTTCAATCCAACGTCACTCTTACTTTTTCTTCCCGATTTTACCTCTTACCCCCTAACTACCCCCACCCGTCTCTTCAATCCGAATGTCTTACAAATTTCTGCCTTTAATGCTCCCCCTTCCTATATATCTTTACCACCCGAACTATTTCTTACCCCCCCCCCCCGCCTGAAAATGTCTTTAAACCACCAATAACCTTCCCACCTGGGAAAATAGCGGGCCTCGGGTAGGCGTCCGACCTTTCCAGAGGCCGAAACGACATGACGGCCGCCGATCGGATTTATCAAAGGCAATCGTCGTCGGACGCGACCTCCGAAGATTCAGGAGTTTGGAAAAACTGTCAGTTTTCCCTATTTTCCCACGCGGGAAAGGTACTAGTGCTTTAAGACGTCCACTACTATTCCTTATTTGCCCTCTCGGTATTTCAAAAGCGGTCTCAACCTCAAGTATTGTCATGTGTTAGTTTTTTCTACCAAGGTCGGGAGCTGCCCTTAAGTATGCCCAAAAATTGTGTCCCGCCACTGTGCATGTGGGCCTGCCTGGTTACGGCTGTAGTCAAAGCCGGCCTGGATGGCCATCCAAAGATTCTTGTTTACTAGTGCCCATGTTTTGGGTGCGGTAGATGTGCGCTTTTCCTTGATGTCCTCATTGCTACAACACCAACCCCCCCATCATGATAACATGGTCGCTCGTATGGTTTCTAATACCTTTTCATGTCTCCTCCTTCGTCTTCTCTCCGATGGTGTGCCTACCAGCAGTGTTGCCTACCACGAGTCATGCGTATAATCATTGCCAATGGGCAATCCTCCCTGCTGCATGTCCACTTGCCATTGCCACTAGAAAGCCAACCATGCTATTATGGAACCACCAGGTGGACAATGATCCATAGCAACCCTGCCTGCCTCTAATTGGGCAGGGTCATTATTGTTTAAAAAAACTCCGTCCACTTCGGTTCCCCACAAGCCTCTAGTTCTAACTCAGATACCCACCCTCTCTTTCTCTAGTGCTGGATGACCTCACTTCTTGTATCATATAGAGGCAGTTATGACTTATACATATCTTTAGTTGTTATCTGATGAAAACCACACACGGTCCTAAGGCTGCTGCGGTGCACAACTTCACCCCCTAGCGCCAAAGGGAAGCTTTTGGGCTAGTTTGTTGATCTTAAAAGGACCGCGAGGAACTGGATGGGCCCGTTCCTTGTCCAAAACCACCGCCACCAAGAAAACCTCTCCCCCTGTAACTACCTTATTTACCTGTAGTTGTCCTCAAATTGAGGAACCAACTGCTGAAAAAACATCCTCTACCTTCTATCCCCTCACTAACACAATATTATTCACCTAACCTCCACCACCTACAATATTTCATCATGTGCATCATCATGGACCACCCACTTCCTTATCCTCCTTGTGCTGTTTTTGTCTTGGGACATTAGAGCGTCTATTATAACAAGTTCGACCAACACTTTCTCATATTTTTTGTATTTGATTTTTAATTCCAATTTGGTAAAGAATTTGGATGTATTGCCCAGACAAATGTTGTTTAGTTTATTTTTCTCCATAAGATATGTTTTTTTAGGATTTTTTTTTATTTTTTTATTTTTGTCCGCGTTCAGCCCGAACGTCCGAACGCCTTCCGAAGGGGTCCCGTACGTTCGGGCGTTCGTATTCGGGCGTTCGGCCTGTCCCGAACGCCGGTAACCCTGCCTACAATAATAAATAAAATTCCCATAAAAATACCACTCTGTTTAGTCTCCAAAAAAATCCTCGAACCAACATATTCAATCGGGTGAGATGACCTCCTTGATGGGATGAAATCTTTGTGTCTTTGCCGTTTGGTAATTAAGTTTTTCAACAAGTAATCATAAACGGTTATCGGGTAGCTGAAAATTCAAGACTGAAAATTCTGAAGTAAGAGTTTTGGGCAGTATGAAAATCATGAATGGTCTTGAAGTGGTGAAAGGTTTAAAAACCCTGAGGTGGTGCAGGGTGTCATGAAGTGGTCAAGTGAGAGTTTTAGCAGTCTGAAAATCCTGAATGGTCCTGAAGTGGTGAAAGGTCCGAAGACCATGAAAACCACCCTTCACCACTTGAGGATGCAGCCTACCTAAACAAGTGGTTTTCAGGGTCTTCGGACCTTTCACCACTCCAAGACCATTCATGATTTTGAGACCTGAATGGTCTTGAAGTTGTGAAAGGTCCGACGACCCAGAAAACCACCTGTTTAGACGGGCTGTATCCTGAAGTGGTGAAGGGTGTCCTGAAATGATGATGAAAATTACGACTGTTGTTAACCTTCTCTCCAAGTGATCATCCTTCTTTCGCTGACATTGCTGCCTATTCTACACGTGTTTTATCATATATACGTCATTCTCTAACCACTGCCTACCAAACACCCTCAGTTCCGCTTGCCAGGTAAACAGTTCTCCTGACTTTGTCAGAATTAAGTGATCATCGAAAAACGGCTAATCATAGTTTGATCCATTGTTGTGGGTTAGTACTACTGAAACTTTAGTTGCTACCAAATGACAAAGATGGAGGACCAGAGAGAGTTTTGCTTAAGGTTTCACTACATCTGCGGGGCCATAAGATATGTGTCACATGACATCCTGTAGTACCCGGATTGCTTCCATTAGGAGCACCACCGCAAGTTGTTTCCGGTCCTCCTTGTCATCCGTGAGGAGGAGCGATAGGAGTATACTTGCTTGTGGGGCCCCCGCCTGCCACTCGGGGTCCTGGATTGCTAACCACCCTTGTCTCCTAGGTTGGATGAGTTTAATGCATACAACTCATATGATGACGCTCTGCGAAGTGGGGTCTGCTGTGTAGAGGGATCTTGTTGTGGCCGCGCTTAGTTCCACCAGTTGTCTCCTTGTAGGCATATGGATCACTACCACGTACCATATGGTGGATTCCAAGGAGTTATTAATCAGAATTGTACGGCCAAAGACCCCCACTCTAACCTGTTTAACTCGTCTAACCCATGACGTGGTCCACCTAATCACTTTCGATATAATATCCTAAATTTGTCCTTCCCCCACGTGTTCCGCTGCCAGTCGCTCCTTGGGGTAAGACCTTTATTCCCTGACATCCTCCATATCTGTTGTAGTTGGCAGTACCACCACCAACTTCGACCAGTTCAGCCGTGCGCTTGAAAACTCTAAGAAGTCATCCAACATTTTGCATGGGCAAAGGACTTGCTATTGCATTGCCCCCTCAATCATACCAGTGTCATCTACTCCCCGGAGTCAAGAAAAGGAAGGAGTAGGGATGACAAAGGGAATGGCAAGATTATCTTAAACAATCCATAATGACCGAGTGATGGTGGCCAGCCCCTTCTTGGATATCTTCCCACCCGACAACGATTACATGAGGTGGAAAGTTGCCAAGGCTGCAGGAACAACCAACGAGACATGAAGCAGAGACGAAGGGAGTGATGGAAGAAGGTTCGGTGGGGGAAGATCGGCTCCTTCGGGAGCCATCTGGGAACGAGGCTTTCTATTCCCTTCCCGTGTCCTCTCTCTTACCTCATTGGTTGACCCTTCTTCTTCACCCACCTGGTTTCCCACATTGTGACCCCTTGTTCTTCCTTCTGCCGGCCCCCTTCACTAAGTTGACCCACTGTTCCATTTTTTTCTTCATTGTTTCGTTCCTCTGATCCCCGTGGTTGGCCCTCTGCTCGGTTCCTCCGGACTCGTTTTCCTTATCCCTGGTCATCGACACATCATCCTCATTCCTTCCCTCTTTGCACTCTCCCCCATTATTTACTCTTGTATCCAAGCTCTGTTCCCGAAATTCACCGAACTCTTTTTCCTTACCCCTGACTGTCGACTCGTCATCGTTTTTCCTTCCCTCTTTGCATTCTCCGCTATTATTTACTCATATGTCCAAGGTCTATTCCCAAATTTCTCTTTCTTCTAATTCTTTTACTGCACTGCTGTCCTCCTTTCCCTTGTCTAGCCCGACATATTCCTCATTTACTGATTATACCTCCTTGTTTCTTAGAAAAAATTGAGTTTGAAAGACACATGGGGTCGCAGAGCTATGGTGAGGTAGAGCTAAGACATAGTAGGATATGCCATAGGTTAGGGATATGGAGTTAGGTGGTGCTGTAAGGGAATATAGATTCGGATGACTGTCTATAGGGGGGCACTCTTCGTAATATAAGGAGGAGACGAGGTGTTACGTATAGTAAGCGTCGTATGGTGAGAAAGTGCCCTACCCCATGGTGAAAGCGATATGGTAGGAATGAGATACATGGTGAGCTGACTTATAACAACCAGAACCCCAGGACAACGACCAAGCTAGTTGACTGACACAGATAGCCGATGATTGAATGACACAAAATCTCAACGAATAATGATTATAGAGGGCGTTCCCAACGACGATGTTGCACGATAACAAGAGCGACGACTGAGCTGGTTGACTGATTCACACACGGGCACAAGGTCAAATGTCACGACATTGACCGATGGCCAAGAAGGGTGTTCTGACGTTGGTAGATGTCAGGTCAAGCTAGTCGGGTGATAACGATGACTAATGATGAGACTATCGTTGGAACACAAGACCATCAGTCTAAGAGAAATGTTTTTGAAAGAGTTAGTGACAATATACAACCATTATAGGTCAACATCCTAATGTCGGGTTAATCAGATTAATAAAAAAATATCCTACTGAGAAGTCAGGGACAATAGGGCTGGGATATGGCAGTCGGATGCGGACTCAGAGTGGCTGCCAACTATCCCTAACTCTCTCAGTATGATTCTGTTCCATAATTCTGATTAACTCGACAGTGGGATATAAACCTAGAGAGGTTGTTTATTGTCTTAAACTCTTTAAAAAACATTCATTTTATAGTAAAAGGAATGTTGTTGAAAAAGTTAGAGACAATAGACAACCTCTTTTGTTCCAAATCCTATTGTAAAGTTAATCAGATTCATGAAAAATAATTGCACTTAGAGAGTTAGAGATAATAGTCAGTCAATCTAGGTCCGCATCCTACTAACTGTCGAATGTTAAAGACTGGGCAACGGGACAATCAATTATGGGTCTACACTCCCGTCGCCGAATTAGTTGTACACATATGAAGGAGCAGTAGGGCAGTCAACTCTGGGTCCACATCCCGTCGCCTAGTTAGACAAAATGAGAAAAAGTGATGGGGCAACGATTTTTTGCCCACATGGATGTCACTTTCGTGAGTTAGAAGAAGGAATCGAAATTAGGCGATAGACAACCATTATAGGTCCACATCCTACCACATTCATGCACAAGCAATCAAGTTAGCCTATCTGAAGTAGGTAGTCACTTTGGTCCACATCCTAGTGCACAATCACCCAAGTAGTTAGGAAGATTGGCAGGATAACCAATTATTCCCTCCTGTTAAACCATAAGTTTTCTTTCAGATTGTGTTTTTTTTCTCTTTATCTGAATTTTTGTCATGAAAAAAACTATACAATATTTTACCCTAACATTATTCATAATTATTCTAATAGATGGTTGTAAACTTTTAGCAATGTTCGAGTTAGAATAAAAAGTACGATCTTAATGTTGAGAAGAAGTACTCAAGCTCTAACCTTCTTAGTGTATTGCACCTCAACCATGAAGCTTGTGGGTAAGAAAATTTGATTGGTTTGTGTGCGCGACATTTTGATGTGAGTGAGGTTGGTTAAAATTAATAATGATACCTTCCTCGACAACAAAGATCGAAAGGTCCGTTAAAATGAGTTAGTCGGGCCATATAAGGCTGACGACGCGCAAGGGTTAGTATATCGACTCACCTAGAGCCAACGATATGTTTATAATTAGTACAAACCCTGATTGTATAACCGGGGAAATTGAACGGTTTGCTTGTCGATCCAACCGCGACTTTGGTACGACATCTGATAAGAATAAGGAGTTAGTATAAACGCCTTGACTGCAAGTGCCAAAAGGTCAGTTGAGTGTAATAAGTCAAGAATAAGCACATGGGTTTAAATTAATATTTGCCTTAATGATATAATTGGAACAATTAAAAAGGTTGGGATATGGATTAAATAAGTTGCTTCGGGTGACCCGACCTAAGATGAGTTCTGAAACCTACTCACTAGTTCTTAATTAGTAGAGGAAATGTCGTGTTCCATAAGAATAGGGAGGATAGTGATTTATAGCTATGCTAAGGGGAAGTTGCCCTACAACACCGAAACGATGGGATCACGGGTCTTGAACCCGCACCCTTATTATAAGACGCCATTGCAGTTAGTTAAACCCTTGCTGCAATGGTGGCATAACACTTCGCACGCTTACGTGATGAGTTGCAAAGTTCTTTTTTTTTTTCTTCGCTTTTGTTTTTTTGTTATTTATTGTGACCCTGTGAGAAAAAAAAAAACACTCCGAATGAATCTATCGTAGGAATTAAGATTGATTCAAGCAAAAAAAAATAAAAAAATTACTAGTGTGATTTATATTTCGTCGACCCGCAGAGAGAGTGGGTGGGACAGAGTATCTACTCGTTAAATTTCACAAGGAATCATGAAGTTACATGGACGCGACACCTGACACTACGAAATTAGTTTTATTTGTATTTTACTAGGTTTGTCATTTTGTTTTGATATGTTTTTTCTTATACCTTCTCGTTAAATTTCACAAAGTGTTTTTTAATTTGAGAACAAGAAACAAATGAATCTGGTCGTTCTTGTTGGCAAATTCTCTTTTGCAGCGTAGGAACGTTGCATAGTATAACAGATGACGCTTTTTCGGTAGTTAGAATAAGTTTCATTTCTTTTTATTTGAATTCTTAGTAGTCAGTTATTAGATTCTTGGTAGATTCTTATTTGATGTATTTTTAACTTAATTTTTTCTTTTTTACCTTTCTGATCATGTAATATCACTCGGAAGACTTGTTTCGACGAATTGCTCTCAAAACCCGAATATATTCAGTTTGGATAACATACGCTACATACGAGCTGCAGTAAAGACATAACTGACGTAATATGTAGGAAGGAGAAGGTGTCGTACGGGTGGGGAGGAACTACACACGTTGGAGGATGCAAAATATGAAAAGGAGTTGCGGCATGGTGTTGTGCACCATGCTCCTCATCCCATGCGTAAAAGCGGTAATCGACCACCTCATTTGCAGCACAAATTACAGTCCGTCATAATTTTTCTTCTTCTTCGTTGAGTCCCAGGCTTGTTCCCTCGCATATGGCATCACAAAGTGACAGATAGGGACACGAAGAAAGTCCAGTGTATAAGAGAGAGAGAAAAAGAAATATGAGAAGGAGAGAAGCACGAAAGGAGAAAAAAGTGAACACGTGGTGAAGGAAAATGCATGCGTGGAAGAGATGAAAACGTGCGATGCAAGCGAGGAAGGATGTGAGGTGCAAGTCATGGTAAATGCACGTGTGGAGGGTAGAAAAGCACACACGACACAACGGAAGACAACGCTCGGTGGAAGAAGAGAGAAGCGCACAACACGAGGAAACGGGAAGCAATAGGAGCGAGCCATCGAGATTGTCGGGGAGCAGTGATTGTCGGTGAGAAAAATAGGCCTGTAGAGAAGGAGAGGAGTGACGTGAAGGGAACAAAGACAGTGACAATGACCAAGACGACGTGGGTCAGACATGACAATGATCACGGCGACAGGATGACGACGACTACGACAACGAGACTCGAAGATGATGATGACCACGACGGGGACTCTTCATGTTGTTGCGCCTTGTGCCATCCAATCGAGATCCGCTACAACCTCGACAAGGTCTTCATAAATTGGGCCTGGCTTAGACGGAAGTCGGAAGTATCACTTGCCGAAGTAGTGAGGGTACGTCTTTTAGAAGTGGCCGTTTGTTGGGGCCAGGAATAACGACAACGAGGCTATGGCGTGGTACCTAGTGTGCCCGACGACTGTAAACAAAGCCCGACCCTCGACGCAACAACGAGGGGGTAGACGGTAGGCCAAGGCATGACCTTGGTGCAAGCCTTGGGACGACACAAATACTATCTATATTAAATTTCACACCTACCAAATTTGAACTTGAGCTCAACTTTATTGGATAAGGCATTGAATTTTCATATACTGTACGCAAAGATTGAGCCAGAGAGCGACAACGGAGTGTGATCGACGTAGCCGACGGGGTTGAGTGCAATCAGAGTAGCCAGGGGGTTGATCGTCCTGCAAGATTATTCTCTTTGGTTTTGCTCGGACACCCATCCGACGACCAGGACCAAAGGGGTACCAACTGCTTTCCCTTTTTTTATTATTATTATTTTTTTTTCTTTTTGGGGCTGGGCCCGATACAAGTTTCGAGAATGGCCATAAACCAATGAGCCTAGCTTAACTGGTACACCCACGAACTGTTAAAATAGAGACCTGAGTTCGAAGTCCATTGGAAGAACATGAGCAAAATATTGAAATTATGAATTACCTTGGGTCAGTCAGTTTGATGATGGTATCTCAGGGCCGTTGCCCACGACCTGGTCCTTCGGGACATTTGTGAAAATTGGAGTGATATAGGGGAGATTACCATCGGCCCTTCTCAAGTATGACGCACATACATTGGAAAAAGGGTCTGCTGTGCTGCTTTCGTCGGAACCTGGCCGATAAAAAGGGGTGGGTTTAGATGGGGAAGGCGGTGCTAGGAGTCGAGCGGCTTGATCAGGTTGCCTATAAGAGCTCAGCGGCCTGATCGTCCAAAGTATTGAGTTATTGTTTTTCGTGTGACTCTGTCGGGCCTCGCGCTAGTGAGGAGTTGCGTTATCTTCTGATCGAAGACTAAGAAGGAAAAAAAAAGAGAAGAACACGAAGAAGAGAAGATGAGAAGAAGGTGAAGAGGAGCAAGGTCAGGACGGGAGAGACCATGTACGCCCTGCTATGTGACCATATATCTTCCCATATTCTTCCATAATTCATCCTCGTTATGCTCATTTGGTGAGCAATCGAGCGAAATCCACGACCTTAGTCATTCCTGTTTTGGTGCTTGTGCCCACGATACTCGTCATCGCGGCTTCTTTCTCTTCGCAATGACTTTTGTCGTGGTGGTCTTAATTGACGGCGCTGATACTTGTGGTGTACCTTGGCCAGGTGGTGTTCGTTGTCCCGATCGTCATCTCCGTCCTGCTCATGGCCTCCACCTCCACCTCCACCTTGTTCATGACCTTCGCCTTGTTCGTGGTCGTACACGCTTTAGAAAGTCATGCCCATCTCCGACAGGCCTCACTCGTTCTCTTTGCACTACAAGCAATGGAAGTTGAATGAACCCGGCAGAGACTTCGAGCCATGGACGTCGAGAGAGTAGCGGACAACAGGTGCAGGGAAAGAGAAAGTCGTGCTCATCTTCGACGGGGTTCACTCATTTTTTTTTCACTACGGGTGGCTGAAGTTGAATGAACCCAAACGAGACTTCAGGCCATGTACATCGAGAGAGTAGAGGACAACAAGCGGAAAGACAAAAAGAGAGAGAGAAAGAGAGAGATAGATGGAGTGCAGCTGGAAAGAAGGTGAATAAGAAAGAGCGAGGTAGAGAGAACGAAGGAATAAGGAGAGAAATGGGTGAGCCTACCTGGCTATGGTGGGTGCGTCGCCATCATCCCCGTGATTCGTTGGTGTCGCAATTGGGCGAGTGGGTCGAATGGCACTGGTCCGACTTGTGGGCTTGCAACAATACTGACGTGCAACTCGTTCGTCGAACTTGGACGTCGAGGTCGTCGTTGCCACATCGTAGTTATCGACTCCATCGGGCCAATGCACCTCACCATCTTCTAGAGAGAGACTCGTTCTCATTTTGCCCAATAGCGAGCGCAACAACGGTCTTGGCTATCGTGGCGGCCTTTTCCACGTGTGTCATGTATCTTCGTACGTTCTAGCGGAAGATTCATTCTTGTTTCTTGACTTGGTAAATAGCGAGTTGAGGGAGGAGATTCCGAGGTGAGGGAATGCATGATCGATGGTTTCTTGACGGATTTGGGCGGAATCAAGGTTGATTTTCAAATTTTAGACATGGGTGAGCTGGATAGTGAAGTCGAAATTTACATTTGAGTAGAACATGAAGTGGTACAGAAAGAAGGGGTGAGGGAAGAAAGTCGGGAAAGATAAGCATGGTCGGGGGAGGAGAAAATCGGGATGAGGAAGACGAGGTAGGCCATGAGGAAGGTGGTGAAGAGGAGATAGGGAGTCAAGAGGAAGGAGGGCGTGATCCCACTCACCATCCTCTTCAAACGCGTTCGGCCGCCTTCGCCGTCTTCCCCGATCTTTGAAGGAGTCATGCTTGTTTTCCCTCATCATGGTATTCACCTCTCCTTCGTAGCTGCAGGCGGTGCTTCTTCACAGACGCGATCCCCTTCCTAGCGAACAATTCGCAGTCGTTGTTTGCAACCATGCCCCCTTGTAAGATAAAACCTTCAATGTAATTTGATTCGGCATCCTCATTGCGTGCAGTCACGGTCGTGATCAAATCCGTTTTTTGTCTTTTTGCAATCATCCTCATGATTTCCCTAGTATGAGTCACCGACCTGTTAGCTGTAGCAGCTCTACCTTACCTCCAGTCGCATGAATGCACATGGAAGCATCATGTTTTCCCACTCCCGTGTTTGTCATGCTAAAAAAATCTCCTTTCCACCCAGCGTGTTCACCTTTTTTAAGTTGATGTGGTCATAACATTAACCTGGTCGAGTTCGCACGAGAGGAGTGAAGTAAGGAGGGGGACGAGATTGAGGAATGAGGTGGGTAAGTGTCGAGGATGAGAACAAAGTAGGAAGGGGAAAAACTGACGAAAGGAGATAAAGATTGGAAAAAAGGATGCGACGAATATAATGAAGAGGGAAACCTGAGTGAGAGTTGGCAAGACTAGGGAGAGGAAGCTCGGATGAGTTAAGGAGGGAGATTATAGACAAGTAGGTCACCATAGTCGTAGAAAAGGGAGGACAGGGGAGTATGACTGCATCAAATTCAAGGCGGTTAGGAAAAAGAGAAAGAGAGTTGCTTTCCAGTCAATGTTCCAGTAAGTCGGACCATGATAACTTACTAGCCAATGGATCAGAAGACTGTTGGATGGCACGTAGGGGGCGCTGCTGCTGCAATTTACAGTCGGCTATTGTTAGACTACGAGACGAGTGAACTACTATTATTCAAGACTATTGACACCAAAATTATTTAAAATATATAGCGTGGTGGATGCTGTTATTGAATGCTATGTGAGCTGTCACTGATTCGAGGTTTCACTGTTCCTCAATGCTTGGAGACACTGCAAAGTAACTTCAAATTGGTGTTTCTATTACTATTAAGGCACTGTGTTACGTTGTTGCTGGTCTTCGACTCGTGGGAACGTGTTTTTGAAGGCTGCGGCTGTCCCGCTTGGATCTGGATGACTATTGTTTTTACAGATCTGTGTAACTACTACTGCACTCAGATCTGTGTCACTGCTGATTTTTTGTCCGTTGTTGTTCTTTGAGGCTAAGGTTGCGACGACTTCAGGTTGCTATGGTGACTTATTAGTCAGTTCGTTCAAGTAACTGCGGGATTGCAGGGTTCCATACTGATGAGGTTGTAGTTGGATTTGACTGACTGCCGATGATGATTTTCCCTGATTAAGGTCGTTGTTCGCTGCTTTACTCAGTTCAAAGTTGCCACGGTTCTTACTCAGTTAGGCAGCTGCAGTGTTTTCTCGGTCAATCCACTACATATCTCTGATTACTGCGGCTACTTTAGTTCAGAGGTTACTACTGCTACCGGGTTTATCTCACAACAACTGCTGATTTTATTTCAGGCGAATGATACTACTCTACATTCTTGACAGTCACGGGTGTCTTCTGCTGTGGTGACGGACTACTGCTGTAATGAGAATCTGTGACTACCGCTGCAGTAGAGATTGTTGCTGACTGGTTAGTTGGGGGCTGTTATTACTGTTGTGGAGGTTTGAGTTTGTTGGTGGTGGTACTCAAAGCAGACTATTGTTGTGACCCTATTACTACTACTACTGTGATTTGGAGGCGATTATTGTGGTCGCAACCCTACAGACTGTTGGTTTCAAGTCGTTGCTGCTGTAGGGTTTTCTTCCTCGAAAGAGCTTGAATAACCTTTTCCCAACTTGAGCGTCTGAGTGAATTTTAAACTCTTCTAACACTCTCTATCGTCTCAGTGAGGCCTTTGTGAGGAGAGGATAACTAGCAGGATCCCATCCCGACCAGATTGTATTTGGTTGACTATCCTCATCTTCGTGGGACCTCAGGTTACCCACGCGATCACTAGAGCTCTATCGGAGCCCAAATGAGGTTCTGAAGGCATGAAACCTTTAGGTAGGCCAGACTTCCACATGTGTGATCCAGTATTCCCCTAGCTGTTCTACCCTTTATTTATGCCTGCAGCATGACTGAACTATTTATTGTTTACAAGTTCTATTTAAGGACTTAATATGGATCAAATAAATATAGTATGTTTGAAAGTTCAAATACTTGTCTGAAAGAAAAGTGAATGAAATAGGGGGTGGTAAATTTGGGAGAAAAATATAGTTTTGCTTGCATTGATCGGGTTAACCAAAGGCCGAACATGTCCCCAAGTTGGGTGGTCCAGTGTTGTGTTCTATTGATTGTGTTTTTTACGGCTAAACATGTCCCTAAGTTGGGTGGTTGGTAGCATGTTTATTTCTTTCAAACTGCTTGTTTCTGTGACTAATTTTGGGCACTGGACACGTCCCTCAGTTGGATGGTCCAGCCATATGTTTCTTTGGGAGGTTTCTGAATGGAGGAAAAATATGTCCCATTGGTGGCTAAAATTCCCATGGGTGGCTAAAATTCCCTACCTTTTTTTTAGTTCACTGAAAAAACTGGGCACATTCTAAGTTGAGTGGGTCCAGTTTTGTGTTTCATTTTAAGGGAGATTTAGGCACAGACTAAACATGTCCCTAAGTTGGGTGGTCTAGTCATGAGTTGTGAACTTAACGAAAACCTGAGAATAAAATTTGATATTATATATATATCATTTGCCAGAATGAACACGTTCCTAAGTTGCGTGGTCTAGTCATAAGCCAGTTAACAAAAATAACAAAAAGTTATAAGTTCAAAGTGTAAAATTAAAGGTAACTTGGGCAGATTGAACATGTTCCTAAGTTGGGTGGTCCAGTCTTATGCATGTGATAACGTAATAAGCAGAGAATGAATATAAAATGTTTATTAAACATGAGTAAAGCAAGGTTAGACATGTAATGAGTGGCGGATGGCACAATGGTTAGGGCACCGGTTGGAAATACACATTGTGGTTTGAGGTTGCAAATCCAAAACCCCGCAGCCTTGTGCATAGGCCGCCAACAACTTGAAGGCGTTAGGTTGTCGCACTACCACTCACCCACTGAGCGCGCGCGCCGCTTGGGGGCACAAATGTGTAGAGTACATATTCATGTTATGGAAGTCCATCTGACACGGTGCGCAACAAACACTAGGTCATGTGCATTCCTTGGTCCTCCGAAACGATAGACAAGCGCCTCCCCTTGGGGTTTTTGGACGCCTCTCATCCCCACGACACCTGGTGACAGCGGTGCATTTGCCTCCCGACCGGGTGCCTTGGGGATGCAGGACCCTGAGTTCGAAGGGTTGCACCCTGATGCAGCAGCCTGGTAGCTTCGGTCCAGGCTAATACCCCCGGGTGTGGCAAGGTTTCTCTTCTCCCCCTTCCCTGTGAGTCCTAATCTTGAATGATATCTGGGTAGTGGGTGGGCCCGCCGTGCCGACAGGTGGGTTAAACCCGACGCGTGACAGTTGGGTGGTCTAGTCCTATGTTGTATGTAACTATTTAGACAAGCTGGACATGTCCTTAAGTCGGGTAGTCTAGTTCTATGCCATATGTGACGAAGGGTAAAGGGGTAATAAGTTAAGTGTCAACTGAAGCTATATGGAATGCCCAAAAATATATAGGTTGGTGAGAGATGTTGTTTGTGTTGTGTGAGACACTCATTAGGGCGTCTTTGGATAATTTAGTCGCTTAGATATTCGCAAAGTGCTATATGAAATTGTTATATCAAGTCAAGTACCAAAAGTTAATCCCAAGTCTAATTGCATTTTAATTTCGTATTTTACTGAGTAAAAACATTGGAAGTCCGCTTCCCTAGGAGAAGTACTACCGGATTTTTTTCAGATCTGATGAGTTCATCAAATTTTATCTTGTTAAAATTTGGCAATCTACTCTGTTTAAACCACCACTACCTCTGAGCCTGATTTGCCGACCCTGAATTTCACTGCGCACCGAGTTTTGCCAAGCCTGGGTCTCATTATGTTCTCTTTTCTCGTACCCGTAGGAAAAAAACAACAACAAAACAAAACAAAAAAAAGGAAAAAAACAAAGACGTATACATAACTTTGGGTACACGTGAGAGTCTGTCAAAGGGTGTTACTGCCCTTAACAGAACATGGTAATAGAGGGAAAAAAAACAACAACCACTCTTTGGATATGAAAGCAACTGGATACAAAACATTGAACACAAGTAAGAATATGCCCTCCCAACGGGCGTTACAACCCTCAACACACACGAACTGTACCAAAGAAAAAAAAGCAAAAACAACAATGACTCTTTGGACGTAGAAGCATATGGAAACATAATCTTGAGCACATGTGAGAGTGCCTCGTTGGTTGCAAGCGTCAGTTGGTCGTGGAAAGCGCCCTGCCTCGTCAGCAGCATTAAAACTAAGGTAAAATAAAAAAAACAAAAAACAAAAAAAATAAAAAATGAAACTATCTATGAGTCTGGGCAGATGCATTCTCGGAGGCACTACTGTGAGCACAATTCGTTCGTGGTTTTCCCCGACGGGCTTCCTTTCAACTCTGCAGTTTCTTTGTTTTTACTTTTTTCCCCTCTGATCGGGCCCACAAGGCCCAAATGTTTTATTTTTGCCAACCCTCTCTCGGACCCCCGAACTTTGCGCTTGACATCCTTTTCCCGAATGGGACTACAACTTGGAAAGGTAGTGGTGGCTTAAGGGAGATGCTGCCACAATTTTGATCATTCTCTGGTGCTGACTAGGGAGAGGGGAAAATAGAGTTAGTGGAGGAGTTAGGTTGCTCCCCACGAATAGATTGGAGCATTTGCTTTCAAATTGAAAAAAAAAAAAAAGAGGCTGCAGTATGCAGTACCTTCTCCATCGATCGTGAATATAACGATGACCTTTTAACCTGTACTGTGATGCAGGTCGTCACTCGATTGAAGGTTCGACTAGTTTCGATATGATCCGTCAAGGATCATTCATATTTTGTTATCAATTAATAACAAATCGGTTCTTGACAAAACTTTGTTCACCTCTGCACCTCAACCTGAAGCCTTTGCGGTTACTTTAAAGGACTGCAGGGTTGCCAGACCGAACGTACGGAGGCCCTTAAGCTGATCCCCGAACGTTCGAACGTTCGGGTCCCCGTATGGGGCCCGAACCTGAAGGGGTTCGGACCCCACAAAAAAATATTTTGGCACCTATATATATATATATATATTTTCTAAAAACTTTTCTGAAGTTCTTCGTGATGTAAGGTATCTCCCTCTTAATTTTGAAGCCATTCTGTTCAGCCAAAAAAAAAATAAAAAATCAGCAAAGATTGTGATGTCAAAACTTGCTTGCCCACTCACTAATTTGTTTTTTTTTTCTTTTCACTTTTTGTTTTTCCTTTATTTCGAGGCATGCAAAAAATATTTTTTTTTCATTATTTGTATATTCTCTATTATGTAAGATACACATATATAAATTTTCATGGTATTTATCACAGCCAAAAAAAAATGAAAAATCACCAAAAATGGCGGGGTCCAAAACGCGCTTGTGCACTGAATAATTTCATTCTCGTTTTATTATTATTTATTTTTAATATTTGTTTCAAATTTGGTAAAGAATTTGAATGTCAGGTTGAGGCAAATGTTGTTTAGTTTATTCTTCTGTACACCATATATTGTTTTCATATTTTTCAGGTTTTTTTTTTTTTTTTTTTTTTGGGGGGGGGGGGGGGGGRGGGGGGTCTGCGTTYGACCGAACTGCCGAACGCGTTGAGAGGGGGTGACGAACGTTCGGGCATTCGGGTTCGGGCGTTCGGCCCGTCCCAAACGCCGGCAACCCTGAAGGAATGAGTATTGTTTTGAGGAATGAACAATGGTTGAGGCTTGTGTGTGTAAGGCGAGGTGTGCGTTGCAGGAAATGGTAAAATTGACTACATTAGTGTGTGGCATATGACTGTTGGAATTGAGTGCAAAACATTGATTGAATCCTGCTGTTTTTTCATGCTTATGAGGGTGCGGATGGACAAGCCACACAAATGACTGTGAGAGTGATTACCTGATGCCATACAATCCCTTTTTGCCTCAATGATTTACCCATTTTATTTGTGTGGCCGTGATAGTCGAAAACATGATGTATGGTTGCGTTAGAACTGCACCGATAGTGATCCTGACCTGCAATAGAGGTCATACACCGTTCTGCTTTCGCTAAACTTTTGAGGAGGGATAAGAGAGAGAAAGGTATAACATTTGTATGATCCGCTTGTTTATTTTTATGTTTGGATAGTATGGTCTGCGATTGTAAAAAACAAACCCTTTGACTACCCCACCTGAGAAGCTCCCGAAAGATGAGTTCACTCTTAGGGTAAGGATAACCCACTCGCCTACGCTATCGCGATGACTAAACGACTTGCTTTTTAGTCGTTTTGTAACATGAAGGAAGCTTTCCTTGTGACATCTCATATTCAACGTTCATGTGTCGTGCGCAATCTCTCGGGTTGAACCCACGAAGGGTCGCATCGTTATGAGCATCGCGTAAAGCGTGGCCATAATGATGGATCGCATAACCATACATGGTTCCTCTTTATGACCTCGCTTGTATATACACTTCTTGCATACGATTTCATGCGGGCAACACCTTGTCGCTCGCGCGCGGTGTAAGTTACCAGTTTTGGAAGTTAAAAAAGAACAAGGCATGGCGCTTGGACTTCATTATATTTTGGAAGTAAGTCGCGTGGTTAACTGAAAGTCATAGTTGACCGCCCTGCAGCCGAGCCAGGGAGATCAACGCCCCCAATGTCGAGTTGGGTGCGGGTTCGAGTCAGCCGTGACAACGCGTACCCCTTCTGCTATAGCGAACAAGAATGTCATACGCTGAGCTAACTGCCATTTTGTCAAAATGTACATTTTTAACTTTTTGAACGAAATTGAAACTGGGGTTTTTATTTATTTTTTGGCTGAAAACTCATCTAAATTTGCTGCTCTTGAGGGTCCAACATTTTTTAAACGCTGGACCCCCTGTATGTATCGGGACCTAACTTGAGACAAGATACATCCAGACGGTCCCCCCTTGATGTATCTGGTCCCAAGCTTAGTCCTGATAAAAACGTCAGATCTCTGGAACAACAAAATTTAGGCGAGTTTCGGCCAAAAAAGTTTAAAAAACTCGATTTCGATTTCGTTCAAAAAATAAAAATGTCCATTTTGGCGAAATGGCAGTTAGCTGATCCCCACTCTCGCACGTGGACCAATAGCTTGGCAAGG
The DNA here is from genome assembly GCA_003427395.1 of Chara braunii. Lineage (NCBI taxonomy): Eukaryota > Viridiplantae > Streptophyta > Charophyceae > Charales > Characeae > Chara > Chara braunii. Next base: position 2,354,845 of record BFEA01000074.1, on the reverse strand, counting down.
ATACACTGACCAGGGATGGTGACAACTCCCACGGGTGGAGGTAAGTTGTACCTCCCGGGGTCCTATCCTGTGGTAGGAACTCGTGAGAGATATAGTTGGCCCACCCGGCTGGAGCGACAATGCTCGTGAACGCTTTGCTCCCGAATGTCAACTCCTGTGGAAGCTTTTGGGGAAAACCTCAAAAGGGAACATTTTGGGTTCAGGATGCTCGAAACACTTTCGTATTAATACTGTTGTTTATCTATTTAGGTGCATGCCGTTTTCTATTCTTTTTCGACGTGATCGAGAGGGTCCCTTGAGGACTGGAGCACACGACACCGTCCGGCCCACCGCCCGTCCTTCTATCCCTTCGACCCTTTCTCCCTCCGTCCGTCTATCCCTCCCTCTGTCCGTTTCTCCGTCCGTCCATCCCTACGTCCATTTGTATGTCCGTCCATTTGTCTGTCTGTCCATTTGTTCGTTCTTTCGTTCGTTCCTTTTTTCGTCTGTTCTCTCGTTCCTCCACACCCCCGTCTGCTCCTCCGTCCGTCTATTCATCTATCCTTAAGTCCGTCCGTAAGTCCGCGCGTTCGTCCACTTTTCCGTCCATTGATCCGTTCGTGTGTTCTGTGTTAATACTGTTGTTTATCTATTTAGGTGCATGCCATTTTCTATTCTTTTTTGACGTGATCAAGAGGGTCCTTTGAGGACTGGAGCACTCGACACCGTCCACCCCACTATCCGTCCTTCTATTCCTTCGACCCTCTTTCCCTCCGTCCGTCTATCCCTCCCTCTGTCCATTTCTTCGTCCGTCCATCCTACGTCCATCTGTCTGTCCGTCCATTTGTTCGTTCGTTCGTTCGTTCGTCCGTTCCTCTTTTCGTTTGTTCTCTCGTTCCTCCACACCCCCGTCTGCTCCTCCGTCCGTCCATTCATCTATCCTTAAGTCCGTCGGTAAGTCCGTGCGTTTGTCCGCTTTCCCGTCCATTGATCCGTTCGTGTGTTCCGTATTAATACTGTTGTTTATATATTTAGGTGCATGCCGTTTTCTATTCTTTTTTGACGTGATCGAAAGGGTCCCTTGAGGACTGGAGCACTCGACACCTTCCGCCCCACCGTCCGTCCTTCTATCCCTTTGACCCTCTCTCCCTCCCGTCCGTCTGTCCCTCCCTCTGTCCATTTCTCTGTCCGTCCATCCCTACGTCCATTTCTCTGTTTGTCCATTTGTTTGTTCGTTTGTTCGTCCATTCCTCCTTTTGTTTGTTCTCTCATTCCTCCATAACCCCCCCCTGCTCTTCCGTCCGTCCATTCATCTATCCTTACTTTCGTCCGTAAGTCCGTGCGTTCGTCCGCTTTTCCGTCCATTGATCCGTTCGTGTGTCTGACCTTTCATCCCTCTGTCCCTTAGCCCCTCCATCCATCCATTTGTCCCTCCGTCCATCCATCCCTCCGTCTATTTGTCTGTCCGCCCATCCGTCTATCCGTCTGTTTGCCCCTCCCTCCGTCCATCCCTTTATCCCTTTATCCCTCTGCCCGTCCCTTCGTCTTCCCGTCCATTCGTCCCTCTGTCCGTTTGTCCCTCCGTTCGTCAGTTTCTTCGTCCCTTTGTCCCTCCCTCTCTCCCTCCCTCCCTCCATCCGTCCGTCCATCTGTCCATCCATGCGCCTCTTCGTCCTTCCTTCCGCCTGTCCCTTCATCCCTTCCTCCATCCATTTGTCCCTCTGTCCGTCCCTCCCTCGCTTCGTCTGTCCTTCCATCCCTCCATCCCCCAATCCTTCTCTCTATCCGGTCCCTCTGTTTGTCCATCTGTCCATCCATCACTTTGTCCTTCCGTTTGTCCCTTCGTCCATCCCTCCTTCAGTTCGTCCATTTGTCCGATTGTCCCTCCGTCCATCTGTCCATCCATTTATCCCTCCACCCGTCCATCCCTCAGTCCCTCCGTTCGTTTGTCCGTTTGTCCGTGCGTTCGTCTGCCTATCCGTCCGTTCCTCTGTATGCGCATTCATCTATCTATCTATCTATCTATCTGTTTGTCTATCTATTTTTTTTTCTCCCCCCATCCCGTTCTCCTATGCTGTTTTCCCTCAATCATATTGCATCCTTAATAATCTTGTGTACTTGTCGTGATTCGGGTGCATTGTATTAGAGAGGGGGGGGGGGGGGGGGGGGGGAATTAAGAGTGGGTGTTTCTTTTAATT
>BFEA01000074.1:2334512-2347374 GCA_003427395.1 Chara braunii | reverse complement strand
AGAGAGAGAGAGAGAGAGAGAGAGAGAGAGAGAGAGAGAGAGAGAGAGAGAGAGAGAGAGAGAGAGAGATTATGGAGGAGGTGGTGGAGAGCTCGAGCACTAAAAGCATGAGTTGTGGAGCATGATCTATTTCTTACGCAAAGAAAAGAGCAGGGAGAAGCATAGAGAGGAGTGGAATAGAGAAACGACGTTAAAACTAGCCTAACACGATCGCGAAGACATGGACATCCCCGAGCAACCAAAGCAACCAAGACAGCGCTCATAGCAACAATGCAGTGAGTATGGTTGACAAGCCTAACAAAAAAGGAGGATGATGAAGTGACCGCTGTCTCAGTGAAATACCACACGGCGGGGCAACATTAGTAGTACCTCAGAGGAACACTACAAACAGGGGAATAAATGATGGTGTTCGTCGGAGAATCCACCGGACATGAAGAGAAGATGGCGCTGTGCAGGGGAGAATCCTGACGGCGTGCTCAGACTGGGGACGGCTGTGCGCGTAAAATACAACTCAAAAATTCGTGCGATTAGCAGATGCCTACTGTCTCTGTCTTTGCATACAAGCTATATTTCAGGTCAGGTGCAGCCAGAATGAGGGTGCATTGGAAGACAGTGGGGAGAGGAATCTCCAAACTGCACAAGGACGACACGTGAAAAAAAAAGAAAAGAACGCCGGAGTCTTCAGACTAGTAGGATTCTTTTCATGCATATGGAGTATAATGGACGTATCAACTGTTCCCGGTACATGCAGAACTTGTTTGCGAGTATACGGGGCAGCTCTGTTTGACGATATATACATATCTATATCTATCTATCTATCTATCTATCTATCTATATATTTCCCTTTGTTGTCTCACCGGATCCCGCAAAGTGCCGTTCACATAATACTACTGCGGTGTGATGCGCCTACATGGAGCCAATCCACAACACTGACAGCGGGTGCAACGTCGACCATCGGTGATAGCTGCCACGTGGCAGCACGACCGTCTTGCAGAAGAGCATGCACATGAACGTGGCAGCAACGAAGACCATGTACATGAACGTGGCAGCAACGAAGACCATGTACATGAACGTGGCAGCAACGAAGACCATGTACATGAACGATTGACATATGCCGGGGGGTGGTCCAGTACAAACGTGAACAACCGGAACCTCAAATCACAAAAAATGAAAAACAAGAAAAACAAGAAAAACAAACTGCCATACGGCGAGCGTCGAAAACCGTACGAAATCTTTCCATGCGGATATCCGCTGCCAAAATCCAAACGACGGCCTCAAATCCTACAGTTGAGTGGCACCGGTAACGCTCGACAATTTGCCCCTGCAAGTACACCTCCCCCCCCCCCGCCCTCCCCAAAGTCAGGCTCTGTATTTTTCGGCATGCAGGGGGCGCATCGGTTCGGGGATTAAGAGTCGGGTGTACTGGTGGTTCAAGGTCGCATCCATACCCTCACTATAATTTTCTGGAATGTACCAGACCAACAAGCCAGGCCAGATTCGGTCAAAAACATACTCCAATCGAAATCCAGCAGCTTCATTCCACTGAACTACATCTTCATGCACCCCACATCGCTCACGTCATCCTCTCAAATCTACAGCATAGCAATTTTGAAAAGCTGGAAAAAAAAACCCTCACTACAGCTGTCGATATAACTTGATAATGGATCTTTAGCCCCGCGGTCCACGAAGACTGCTTTTCCACTTCCGACACAGCTGTCAAATTATATTCCAAAAATGGCAAAAAATTCCTAAAACAGGCGATCAGACCATTTGCTGAGAACCAACAGCTCTCTCTATAATATAACTTCGAGCCAACAGCTGAGAACCAACATGAAAAAAAAAAAAAAAAAAAAAAAAAAACAAAAAAAAAAACCCTCTACAGCTGTTGACATAACTTGATGATGGATAGTTAGTCACGCAGTCCGCGAAGACTGCTTTTTCACTTCTGGCACAGCTGTCAAAAAATATATTCCAAAAATGGCAAAACGTTTCTAAAACAGGAGACCATAGCTTTTGCTGAGAGCCAATCGCAGGGTCGCCACCCAGCCCACTGCTCCTCTGAAGTCCCCGCAGGTGTTGCGATAAAGCTGCTCGTCCAACCATAGATTGTATTTATTTATTTATTTTAAAGTTTAAAGTTTAAACAGGTTTCACCGTCTACTTCGGGTGGGTCTACAGTCAAAGGGGGAAGCCACTGTTCTGAAGTCGCAGGTGTCGAGGATGCTTCTCCACTGTCGATCTTTGTGGGGGTTCAGTCATCGCTGCTTTCCAAAGAGAAGGACACATGCGCAACTCGCACATCGAAAATTCTGCCCACACACACTCGCTTGCTTGCTTCTAGGCCCGGTGTTATTCCAAAAGCAATTGGTGACCAGATTAGTTAAATGCTACCACTGTTCCGTGGTTGCAGGCGTATAGACGAAGCTGCTCCACCGTCGATGCGCTTTTGGAGGACAAGCCACATGTCCCGTCCGTCAGGTTTTTTTTTTTTTTTTTTTTTTTTTTTTTTTTTTTTTTTTTTTTYTCCYTTTYCCTKSKYAGGGCCATGCTAATCTTCTCCGTATCGTTCCAATTTTAACGGATGTCCCGGAGTTTTTTTTTTTTTTGAGGGGGGGGCCTTTTAAACTACCAGTACTTGGCCCAAAACAATGGAGTAGAAACATTTCTAGTTGGATGAATTTGGGCGCTCCTGTAGTGACCCGTACATTTCCTAAAATTGTGGCTTGTTAACGGGCACGGCATTAGAAAGTACTGGTGGTTTAAGCGCAAATGAATAACAATTGGATAAAAACTGGAGAGCAGTGGAGACCTGATCAGCTGAACGCATTCAATGTTCTCAAGTTGCAGGTGTAGTAGACAGTCACTCTGAACAGAATTCTAGGTGTTTTCAGACTAGAAGAATGTGCAATGCATGCGTCTGGATTTCTGGTAACTATTCGTTCGGTCGTGCTTCCAAAAATAACGGTGCCTGCCTTCGCTTTCGACTGATCTTTTGCTTGATAGAGGGCATCGCTCCACTACACAACACTCTACATGCATTTCGTCGCTTCCCAGACTCAATGCATTCACAATGTTGGACTCGTCCAAATGCACCTCGTCCAGAAAGCGTCCAAATGGATGTAGAGTGTTGAGTAGTGGAGCGATGCTCAGAGACGAAGGTGAAGACGCATCACTTCAAGATTATCCTCCTAGAGATAAGATTTCATTTCGGGTGCGGAGCTTCGCAATGCTGCAGGTCTCAGAACAAAACCCCGTTTGCCGTTCCGCTGGCGATACATCTTATTCTGCCATGCGATGCTATGGAGTTCAAACACAAACCCCAGCAGATATCCACGATTCTCCTCTCCCCGAAGAATCGCCGCCACATCTCGTCTGCCGCCACACAATGCTGTCGGTTTCCACGACAAACCTCGTCGGCCGATCACCTCTTTTGATGCGTCGACAAAAAAATGTGCATGTGCAATTTTTCTGATTGAAATGAAACCACCCATACTTCCGTGCCACCTTCTTTTATGCATGCGGACAGTAGTGGAGCAAGCCCGAAAGTCGAGAGATGATAAGTATGAAAAAACACGAAAAAACACGACCGCCTCCTCTTGGCCATCAAACCTCGTCACATCTGAGCGTCCATTCTTTTTACCCATCCGCAAGCGAAGAGTAACACACATATTTTCCACTGTCCACGTCGATGTGAAATCGAGGAGGAAGTATCATGCTCTACCGTCCGAGACTGTGACAACTTTCACAGCCGTTCATCGCCCTCAACCTCAGTGTCGAATCTGCAATATCCGACCAGCCCTACCAGCCCTATCTCGCCTGCCCACTCCCGAGCAGCACTGTTAAAGTTAGTTAAACTGTGCCACACCTGGCCCCTCATACCCAGCCTGCTGAGTCTGATCTGTGATATTTGGCATGGCATAACCCTCACTATGTGCCAATTCGCTCTGGCTATACCGAACCTGTCGTATTTGGTCTCCCATACCTGACCTGACATGTCAGACCTGCCATACCTTACCTGTTATGTGGTTGGCAAAATATATATACGGCTCATGCCATACCCTGCCATACCTGACCTGACATGTCTGACCTTCCATACCTCATGCCATACCCTGGCATGCCAGCCTCCCTGACCTATCATACTGGACCTGCCATACTTTCCCAGTAGGCCTGCCAAACCACACCGGTTTCGTACTGGACCTGCCATACATTCCCAGGGGGCCTTCCAAACCAGACCTGTTATACCTGCCAGACCTGCCAAATCACGGGCCTGCGATGCCGCACCTGCCATACTTTCCCAGTAGGCCAGCTAAATACCGAACGAGCCATACCAGACCTGCCCTTATGGACCTTCCACACTGCAGCTCCCATACCGCAGCTCCCGCACTGGACCTGCCATCACGGGCCACCTGCACCTGACCTGCGATACCCAACCTGCCATGCCGAGCCTGGCATACCCGCTAGACCTGTTATACAGGAGTTGCCCTAGCGTACATGCCGTACCAGCTGACTTGACAAGTCAGACATGCCATAGCTGACTTGAAATGTGAGACCTGCAAAATATGGGACCTTCCTTACCTGACCTTCCATACAAGACCCGCCATACCGGAGCCTGCCATACCGGGCCCGCAACGCATCTGGGTTACCTTAGTCAAATCTACCAAAAGGCATATTTGACCTGCCCAGCATACTCAACCAGCCATAGCACACCCGCCATACGGAACCTTCCCTACCTACCTGGGGCCCCTGACATGCCATACCTGACGTACCATATCAAGCCCGTTAGGTGTGGTGCCAAACATCATGGGACAACCATTGTCAGACACATCCCCGCATTCGCGTTCTTCTGCTTCGCAAATTCACAACGGGGGGTAAAACGAAAAAAAAAAAAGAAGAACGAAGGAATTGCATGTTAGTGTTACGCGTTGTTAACTCACCCCAGCGCACGCCTTCTTAACCCCACCAGTACCTACCGTGTTTTTAGGCGTTAACATGGGGGCTGAATCTGTGCGCCATGCGGGTCCATATGCATCTGCGTCAGAGGGGGGCTAAGATCGCCTGGGGTACTGGTGGTTTAACCCCACCAGTACCTCCGGCCGAATCTGTGCGTCGTGCGGGCTCCATATGCATTATGTAGGTACTGGTGGTTTAACCTCGGAAACGTCATCCACACGTAGGGCCTCGCTGCACTGCTCACCAAATGTGCAAAATGAGAATGAATCTTCCGCCAGAACGTGGAAAGATACACCGCCAATTTTTTTGTCCTTTGCGCGTATGGAGAGTAGTGCAGCGAGGCCCATAGTGTGAGTACAGTCTACTGCTCTTTCTCTCTCTCTCTCTCTCAACGGTATCGCCAACTCTCGGCGGCGTGGCGAGTCCTTAGTACTACTCCTTTCCCATCTGACCTGACAGACTGTCCAGTTCAAACCTCCTCAACCCCCCTGACGAGTCGTTTGATAAAAGTCCGAAAGAAACAGTCTGGCATATTCATGCTTTCTTTTGCGGGGTTGCGCGTAGAGGCGGAAAAGAAGAAGATGACAGCACCACTAGAATTTGTTAATTTACACAGGTTGAGGGTTAAAAACTTAAAATCCCGCCCCAGTTCCATAATGCTAGGAACTTCTTTGCCCCCCTTCTTAGGGAGGGGGGGAAAAAGGAGGAGGGGAAAAGATAGAAAATGAGCAGCACCCTCCGCAGCAGACAGAATAGCTCTTCGCAAATGAATGGAGTCTAAAGAAGACATACTCGCGATGGAAGTACATGGGATGTATAGGATACGCCTAGGATCATGGGCAGGTTCCGCACTAAACGTCCTAGTCCGAAGCTGTAGTTTATGACACTGTATTAAAATGAGTCATTGGAATCTACCTACCTATACCTGCCTACGTCATGAGCTGCCACAGGTCCACAGGCCTATTTTTCTGTCGGTGAGAAGAAGAAAATGGGCGTATTTCTGTCAGTGACTCAGTGACTCAGTGAGGAGAAAAAAAAAACCCTGTTTCTGTCAGTGAGAAGAAAAAAAAAGGGCCCTATTTCTGTCAGCGAGAAAAAAGGACCAATTTGGCAATTTCTGTCAACAAGGAGAAAAGTGAGCAGAAAAAAAAAAAGGGCCTATTTCTGCCAGTGAAAAGAAGAAAAAGGCCCTATTTCTGTCAGTGAGGAGAAAAAGACACGGACAAAAAAGCAAAAGGACAAAGAAGACTTCTTATGCAGTGGCCTTCCAGTCAGAAGAGAAGGGGAAAAAAAGCCGCAATTCCGTGTCACCTCCATCACTCCGCTGACAAGAATCACAGTCCGCTGAGACAAAGGGCCGCCATCTGCTACAAGGCGTGCTCAATGTATCTAGACCTGCTACAGGTTCCGATACATTCAAATGTTCGATCAGCCCAAATGTATGTGGTCTGTATGCCTGTCCAGGTGCAAAGCCAAAGGAGATTTCGATACATGTTCGTTTTCTGTACTTGGAAGAAGGTGCAAAGAGATCTCGATCTCAGCTGGAGGAAATTAGAGCAATGACTCTGAACCTCCATGAACATTCGTTGGGCCTGTAAACCAAATCGTACGATTGCTTTCCCTCCTCCGAAGGAGACTCAAAGACGTCTCTATCTCATCTCTTCTCGATCTCGTCGAGACTCTCGCCATTTTCCCTCCTCCAAAGGAGAAGGCACAAAGAGATATCGATCTTATTTCTTCTCGATCTGCTCTCTTCTCTATCTTGTCCTCTCAATCGTGTCTTAAAGTTAAAAGACTGAACATTTTCTCTCCTCCCAAAAAGGAGGCAGCGCAAAGAGCTATCGATCTTATTTCTTCTCGATCTGCTCTCTTCTCGATCTTGTCCTCTCAATCGCATCTTAAGAGACTGAACATTTTCTCTCCTCAAAAAAAGGAGGCGGCGCAAAGAGATCTTCTCTCTTCTCTCTTCTCAACCTTGTCTTCTTAATCTCGTCCTGAAAGACTCCGAACATCTTCTCTCCTTAAAAGGAGGCACATAGAGATCTGGATCTTCTTTCTTCTCGATCTTGTCCTCTCAACCGCATCCTAAGAGACTGAACATTTTTTCTCCTCGAAAAAAGGAGGCGGGGCAAAGAGATCTCGATCTTCTCTCTTCTCAATCTTGTCTTCTTTGCGATTTTATATCTCTTCGCGATTTTCGCCCGTCGATCTTGTCTCGAGAGCCTCTGAACGTTTGCCCTCCTCCTCCAGGAGGCGCAAAGAGACCTCGATCTTATCTTCTCAGGGCATACTCACACTAGAACCTGTTTACTTTTTTTTTCTGGACGTCATTGCAGTCAGATACATGCAGGTCTGGCCGTAAATGCGATCACGTATCTGGCCGTAAATGCGGCGATCACGTATCTGGCCGTAAATGCGATCGGATACATTTAGGATAGAGCTAGTGCGAGTACTACGCCGTCGTTCTTCTCTCGTCTCGATCTAATCTCGTTGCGATCTTATCTTCTCAAACATCTTCCCTCTCCTCAATCTCGCCTTGAGAGACTCTGAACCCCCCCATGACCTGTTTTTCCTTTTTTTCCCAAAAAGGAATGTGCATGGATGATGTACCTTAGCCCAGAAAGCGGTCGATACATTCGATACATTTTGGTAGCACTCCTCCTTCGGAGCAGCTAAAAGGTGCTCGAAGATGACGTACCCGATGTTTGTTTTGGATATAAGCATTGACGGCGTATCTTAGCCCAGAAAGTGGCTAGATGCATTCTGAAAACATTTCAGTCGTAACTCTGTTGTACTTGACATTTTTTTTTCGTGCTCATTACCTTGCCTGCCGGCCGCTCTGCCTGCAGCGTGAGCTGGCAGCAAGCACTGCTCGCACATCGCTTCTGGCAATAAGCACACGATTCCCGTGACGTATCTTGCCACAGAAACTGGTATGATACATTTCCGTACGGCTTACCAGCAATCACTCAGGAGAGGGCGCGCATTCACAAACCCGTCCCAGCTCATGCCGCTCTCGCCAACTCTGATGTCCAGACGGGGGTGCGCCGCTGCAATGTCCCGGAACTCCTTTGCCGCTCCCACCTTCAGCGCCGAGGAAACCGCAAGAACACGAAGACGCAGCCTCTGTTGGTCCGTTGCAAACACAGAACACGGAAGCGCGGCGATGCCTGCGTTAAATTTTAGATGCGATGAGACCTGACGACAGAAAAAGCTTAATCAAGTAAAAGACAATGTGAAATGAGACTTGATTGATTACTCCTTGACAAAGCCAATTCATTGCTGCAGGACAATTGAGGATTGATTGATTGATTGATTGATTGATTGATCGATCGATCGATTGCTCCTGGACAATTGAGGATTGATTAATTGGTTTGACTGATTACTCTTTAGCAATGAGAATTGATTGATTAGTCCTTGACAAGGAGGATTGATTAATTGCTTACTCCTCGAGAACAAGGACTGATTAATTAATCCCTCACAATGAGGGATGACTAATCACTACTCCTTGACAATAAGGGCTGATTGATTCATTACTCCTTGACAAGGATTGATTGATTACTCCTTGACAAGGATTGATTGACTGATTGATTACTCCTTGAAAAGGATTGATTGACTGATTGATTACTGCTTGACAAGGAGGATTGGATGGGATTGGATGGGATTGGATTAATCCTTGACAACCAAGGATTGATTGATTGATTGATAACTGCATGACAAGGATTGGATTAGATTGGAAAACTCCTTATCAAAGAGGATTGATTAATTGATTGATTACTGCTTGACAAGGATAGGATTGGATGGGATTGGGATGGGGATTGGAATCTGATTGATTTGATGTGATTGGAATCGGATTGATCGAATCGGATTGATCTGCTTCGATTGCAATTGCACTGATTTGATTGGATTGGATTGGAAGCTGATTGATTTGATTTGATTGGGAATCTGATGATTGATTTGAATCATTTGATTTGATTTGATTTGATGGGAATCTGATGATTGATTTGATTTGATTGGAATACAATGACCCGCCAAAACACACAGACTGAGAACACTGCTGATTTCTGGGATTTGCCGCTGGAATGCGTGCCTCGCTGAGATTTCCGCGTTCTACTGAGATTTCTAAGTCTCTGTGTGTGCGCGTGCTGGCTGGTTTCCACGAGCCTGTGTCTGCCTGAGTGTGTGCATGGCACTTGTTTGATTGGGAGGCCTGCGGGGCCGGTACTTACCTGTGGCTGTGAACTTGAGGGTTGTGGCAGGAAAACATTGAAGTGGTCGTAGGGATAGCTTAGGGGCACGCTCAAGTAGCGGTAGACTACCGTCTTTTTTCGGCGTCTTCCCCCGAACATAACGCATAAGCATTGTATTCAAGTTTTCAAAAAGATCAAAATATTCAAAAATTATGTGCGTTGTATTCGTTTACAACGCATATGCGTTATGTTCGGGGGAAGACAGGTAGGCCCGTAGTACTTGAGTAGTGGTAGGCCGAGCAAAAGAAGACAACAAGTTGGTACTTTTAGAAGTCGTGCGAAGTTTAGAGAGTCCGGTAGGCCTGGTCTACGTACCGGTACTGAAGTCTGAGTCTAGGGCCTGTAGCGGACGATATCAGACCTGCAATGATGTTTCCCTCCGAAAGGGAGGAGGTACCGGTTGCTTGGGAGGCCTTGGGGCCTGGAAGTCACCACCCAAGAGGCTGTTTGCCTGCTATGTCAGAAGGAAGAGCGAGTTTCTCTTCCTCATTTGTGGTGTGCAAGTTTGGGCGTCATGCTGCTGGAGCGCTGGGAGGAGGAGCGCCTGGGCTTCCACCTTGGCTATGGTGGACAGCGCCAGAAAGGAGGAGGAGGAAGAACGGGCCTATGAGGAGAGTGGCGAGGGGTACTTACCTGGCTATGGTGGACGCCATCTTCATCTCATTGGTAGGCGGTGCATCTAGAAGGCCCCGAGAGGGGTGGCACTGCATCAAGAAGGATTCAGGGCAGAGTCAGGCATGGCAACCTGAGATGTAGAGGACATAGCTGCTTTTGCGTTGTCTAGTGAACACCGGGGCAGGGGCCCTACCTTCTTCACCCGAATAGAACGCCCGGTCATTATCGCTGCATCTGGACAGAAAATGGCCCCAAATACGCCTATAATGACTGGGCGATATATTCGGGTGAAGACGGTAGTCGTTCGCCATAGTCATCACCTACCCGAGGTGGATGGACGAGGAGGTCATGGCTATGGTGGACCTCATGTTGTTAGAAACGGTGGGTGAAGACGAGGGTAAGCATTGAGAGGGCGAGTCAGGGAAAAGATGTGAGAGCATGTACCTGGTCCTGACGGAGGTCTACATGGTCGACATCTGCATGTACTTTGGTCGCTGCTGCTGACGTCAACTGGTTGCTTTGTCATTTTGTTCGACTAGCACAGTAGCTGTAAGATCGTTGTCTGGGCGCTGAGCGCCGCCAATAGGGGAAAGAGCTTCGGGCACATTGTTGGTGGTCATGAACCAAGGCGGTTCTCAGTTGTGCAAGGAATATGAGCGAGAGCGATAAACATAAATTTTGGCTAAGATCAAGTGTAGTATCTGTTCTGATCAGTTTAATATCTGATCCGTGGTCCATTGGGCCACATATAAAAAAAATAAAAATAATAATAAAAATAAAAAATCCAAGTTGCAAAATCACGAAGAAACTCAGATCGTCATGGACCAAGCAGAGAGTGCAATGCACCAAGATACCGTCCAAATAAGAGCAATACAATGAACTCAAATGTCAATGTCGCCACTCTCTGGTCACACCAACACTGTATCCAATGTCGCACTTACTGTCTGGAGCCCAGCGCCCAGCCTATCCTACTCAGCCTATCTAGCCTATCTATGTTCATGCAATTGGATCACTCTGAAGTCGAAGACGAATGCACGTGACGTCAACGCCAATGCCGACCACCAGCATACGCCAGGTAAGTTCTCTCTTCTCCCCTCATCACCCCTCGTCTTCCCAGAGCATGCGCCTCCTACCCGAAGACCACCTTCGCCATCACCTGCCTTGCGCCCCTGCAGCCCGGCTACGGCTGCTGTGCACTCGCTGCCCTTGCAGTGCCCCTCACCTCTGCGCCCATGCGCGCGTCTGACCAGCAGGCCCATGCAGATGCTAGTGCAGCGACGCAGCAGCGTGTCCGCATTGCCTGCCAAGGCCAGAATGCCCCTGCCAGAGGCTCACACTTTCCTTTATGGAAAGTGTGTCGCGGTTGGCTGGCCTGGCCAGGTGTGTGTGGGGGCCCAGTAGCTTTGGTTGGGCCCCAGGTGTCTACGCCCAGGCCCAGTTCCCCATCTTGGTCTGGGCCTCGTGCAGTTAGGCACATTCAGGCCACCATGCAGCCTCCAAGTGTTCGCCGCTTTCTCATTGGCTGACGGCTCATGTGTGACGACAATGCTGCTTTCTCATTCGTCCGTGGCCGCTGCGTGATGTGTCGGCCTCACACTGTGTGGCCAGGGCGCAACCACCCCGGCCCTGGGCTCAACTGTACAGTGCAGCCCGTGTTTCTGTAAAGAGCCAGAAGGCTCACGTTTCCTGTAACCAACTGGCGTGCTGCAACTGTCTGAGTACCCACATATGGAAAAATGTTGGAAATAGCCTAATAGGCCTCACGTAGATATTCAGGCCCGCCTTCACTTAGGGCGGGCATAGGGCTTGCTGGGGGCCTCAGCCCAGATCACGTGCATGGCTGACAAGGGCCCCGCAAGGGCTCATTCCTCGCATTTGGTGTGATATCAGCGCATTTCTGCTTTCTGGACAGCTTACGACTTTCTAGCTTTCAATGTGATTTTGCAATTTGGAATTCTGTAATTTCGCTATTTGCTCATTTCCTTTGCATTCTGTTTTTTAACTTTTTTTTTTGGCACGGCCGGGCAAGTGGCCGGCCAACTCTGGTAGCCTAGATTTCAATTGAATTTTTATATTTGCTTGCCAGAGTCACAACCTCTTTTTTTTTTTTTTTTTTTTTTTTTTTCTCAAGCCACACAGCAGACAGGTCCACAGGGTTGTCGGACAAAGCAACAACAGTAGGCAATTTTTTTTTAAAAAGAAAAAAAAAGAAAGGAATGACGACTGTGACAATACCTCAGGAGATTTCGTGAACTGTCGGACAAGAAACTGCACAAATGCCTTCGTTATGCGCGCGCATCCCAGTACGTCCAACACCGTCAACCAGTTGTTCTTCATCAACAGCTCTACTCCTTCATCACTCATCTGACTGACAGACGTCAGATGCAGCACCTCCAACATCTGGCAATGAAAAGCCAAAGCCCTGCAACAGAGGTGACAGGCTTTTTTTAAACACTTCAGCCAAAGCGCCACAAGTTTTCCTTACAACATCAGCTAAACCTATTTTCGGTGAACACACAATACAGGTCCTCGCTCCACTCCTCACCACATGCGAAAAAGACAAATTATGGACATGCAATGTGCATCTTTCCCTGTTCTGGCAGAAGATTCATTCTGCTCTCGGCATTTAAAGAATGGTCAAGTGATGCCCACCCACACTCTCATGAGAAGCACATGCAGTCCCTCCAACGCAAGACCGACTGTCCGACGATTTCAGATGCCAGATGTCAGAATTCTCTGACAACTCTGTGTGATTTTCACAGTGACAAACGGAGAGCGTGGTGGAGAAGAGCCACACTCTCCAAAACATTGCAAAAAAATGGAGACTGGTGGAGCGAGACCCAAAGCCGTGGAACGGAGGCAACGGGTCTTTTGCCAAAACAGAAGAGTGGCAGAGGTGGGCAGACTCAATACGATCTCATCGGAGGTTATCCGCAATGCAAACACAGACTTCACAATTCAAATGAAAATGAACTCGTTCAGGGATTCATCGACTTCCAAGCCAGACAAGACAGGTCGAGGTTAGAAAATTAAGGAAACAAGTGGAC
>BFEA01000074.1:2289063-2305502 GCA_003427395.1 Chara braunii | reverse complement strand
TGTCTGTCTGTCTGTCTGTCTGTCTGTCTGTCTGTCTGTCTGTCTGTCTGTCTGTCTCTCTCTCTCTCTCTCTCTCTCTCTGTGTCTCTCTCTTGTGCGTGTCTGTGCATGCTGAGGCATGCATGTGCCACCAAACAGACTTTTCTTTTCTTTCAGACGAGTGAATGAACAGACTTTTTTCAACACACTTGGCTGTCTCTCTCTTGTGTCTGTCTGTGCATGCTGAGGTGTGCATGTGGCACCAAACAGACATTTCTTTTCGGTCAGACGAGTGAATGAACAGACTTTTTTCACCACACGTGGCTCTAGAAAATTGAAAAGAGACAAGTCCGGTTTGGGCCCCTCCCTTGAGCCCCGCTGCTTCTTGGGGTCTTGCAGGACGGTGCTATACAAAACCTGGGTTATGCTTCGATATTGTTTTATCTTTATCGATAAATGAAACATATTGAACAAATCTATTACAAAACGTCAGTTGCTTTGTCAAACCGGCAAAAGATTGTTTGCCAGCTTAACATGAAATACTAACTCCATGCACCCCAATTGCTACCGTCTTCACCCGAATAGAACGCCCGGTAATTATTGCCGTATCTGGACTGAAAGTTGCACCAAATACAGCTATAATGACCGGGTGTTCTATTCGGGTGAAGACGGTAGCCAGCAACACCATACAAAGCCCTCGTGCGGGAACAGTCAACCATCATACCATAGCAAAGATTTGTCAAAAAACAATATTATTATTTATTAACTCACTAACGTCAAAGATGGTCGTACATAATGCTCTCATGAGACCAGGGCTGCAGGTTGGGCACAGGCACAATTGGTGGCTGGCCCCCGGAGAAAGGCAGGGTCACCTTTTTTCTAGGTGAGGCTTTGCCATACTGTTTCTTCTTTTTTTTTTTTCAGGTGGGAGGCATTGCACAGCGGATACTTGTTTCAGGGTCAGGGCGGGTGGCTCCGCCACCATGGCAAATGATGGGTGTGGGGCCCGCGTGGTGGGGAGCGGTGCAGGGGGGCAGCACGCGTGACAAAGCCACGTGGCATGTTTGCGTGTGAGGCGGGTGGTGGCACCGAGCGGCACGGTATGGGGACATGGGAAGGCAGAAGCGCCGAGCACATTTCAGGTATGGGGCACGGGAGAAGCAGCGCCGCCCAAGCACGCAGTGCATCTGCAGGGTGTAGAATTCGGAGGACCACAACTCATTGGGGTTTCCAGCAAAAAGCCCAGTCGTAAGAGAGAACTGGGGGGTGGCCCTGCTGTAAGGCACATTTTCGATGTGGAATAGGTGGGCTCGGTGGATTTGGGGTCAGGGTTGGAGAAGAAGGGCGGGGAGGGAGGCATGTTGTGGGGGGATGCCGCAGGCAGGTCTGGCGGTGGAAGGCAGGGCTGGGGAGGTCAAAGGGTAGGACAAAAAACACACACAAAGGCACACACACAAACGACCGCACACACACTGATGCACAGACACGCACTCGTGCACTACAAGAAAAAGAAGTAATATACTCCTACTACATATCCTCCACATCCAGAACCGGCTGGAAGGGACACAAACACATGCATGCATGCACTCACACGCACTCCCTCGGACCGGTGTTTGTTGGACTTGGGGTTTGAACCCAGCTGCGGAACTTGACGTGCCAACAGGCAATACAGTTGACCACTCAGGTGGACCGTCTCCCTGGACAAATTCTAGTGCCTGTTTTTCCATTTTCAATGTTTGAGGCCAATCATCAGAGACAGGTTCTCACACACACACGCATACATATTGTCACAAAGTTATCAGAGCACAAAAGCAAAAAAAACAAAAGGAAACAAAAAAGATATCAATTCATTTTTTATCTTCGTACTTACAACTCCCCCTGTTCAGAACCTCTTGCGTAAACCAGAGGCAGAGAGGGGGTAGAGGGTGACAATGAGGGGCTGTGCAAGACTGTTCGTCGGAGTTTCGCCGACTCATCAGGAGGCTGAACATACATAATTACATACATATATATCGTCACAAACAGAACTGCCCTGTAAAACCGTAGGCAGAGAGAGAGAAGAGGACAACAAACGAGGGGCTGTGACAAACTGTTTCGTCGGAGTTTCACCGAATATATATAATATATATAATATATCGTCACAAACAGAACTGCCCAGTAAACCGTAGGCAGAGAGAGAGAAGAGGACAACAAACGAGGGGCTGTGACATACATATTGTCAAACAGAGCTGCCCGGTAAACCGTGGGCAGAGAGGAAGAAGAGGACAACAAACGAGGGGCTGTGACAAACTGTTTCGTCGGAATTTCACCGACTCATCAGGAGGCTATAGAGATAGAGATAGATAGATAGATAGATAGATAGATAGATAGATAGATAGATAGATAGATAGATATATAGAGATAGAGATAGATAGATAGATAGATAGATAGATAGATAGATAGATAGATAGAGAGAGAGAGAGAGAGAGAGAGAGAGAGAGAGAGAGAGAGAGAGAGAGAGAGAGAGAGAGAGAGAGAGAGAGAGGGAGGGAGGGAGGGAGGGAGTTTTCCGTACCTCAGTAAATGTATGAGCTGAGCGAGATGAATGAGACAGATCAAGACAGCGAAGGGATGGACACCAAACGCTGACTGTCTGCCACGTGGACTGGAAACGTGACTGCAGATGGAGCTCTTCAAGCTGTACACCTTTCTCTGTGATCAATGTGATTGTCATTTTTCCCTCCAATGGAATGGATTCGTGCGGTGCCGAATACAGTCGCAAAGAGGACAGGGAAGGCGGCATGCTCCTGGCGAGATGAAGCGCTTGACGCGGCATCCCCGCATTCCAACGACCTCCAGGTCGGCGGCCCGAGTGGAGTTGGAGGTGCGGCGATACCAGCGAAAACCGCTTGAGTCGCTGACAACCGGAAAAGATTGTCTGCACGTCGGACCAACCGAGCAGAGGACTCTGCAGCGACAGCGCTGTCAACTCGGGGAAGCACTTGGTCAGAATGCCTATCCCTCTCTCCGACAACGTGCAGGCGTTCTCAAGATTTAAATCCCTCAAGGCAGTGCACCTCCGCGCCAATGCGTCGGCAAATCTGTCGGTGACGAGCAGAGATGAAGGCGACACAGATCCCATGGAAGAACAGAGTCGAGATCCCAGAAGATGGTCGAGATGAAGATCCAGACGCTCCAACCCAACAGGTAGCGCACCAACCAGACCATCAAGGTGTGTCGAAAGCAGTCCCTGACATCCAACAACCGTCAGATCTGTTAACTTGGGCATCATCTGTACAAGGGTTGCGATTTGCGGTCCAGAGATTTCCGTCAGTCTGCAGAATTGCACAGCCAAACGAGGCACACAGTTGACGAAGGAAAGGAAAGGACGAGGGAAAGGAAAGGAACAGCCCACAGGAACACACAGTACCAGAGTCAGTACCAGAACGAACAATTTATTCAGGCTTACAATGGTTAAGGCTAGGAAATATGCAGACCCACATAGGGACTTCATTCGTTGACTAAAGGTGGTGTTTTGCTCGTGTTAAGTAACGGAGTGGTTTCCGCAGCCCTTTTTTTATGTGACAGCACTAAAATCCAAGGCTGAGGAATGAAGGGTCAGAATTTTCTCCTCAGACTAGAATGCAAGCTAGTAATGAAGGCGAGCAAGGGAGGTAAAAGGGTCAAAGCAAAGAGTCCCGAAGCAATGAGGAAGGCGATCCTTGAATGGGAATGGTATATCGGGGAGCTGTTAAGAAGGACGAGGGTTTAGGGTTCAGGGTTTAGTGGTTGCTCAGGTAAAAGGAAAAGCACGTGGAATGGGAAGGGCTCGGGTTGATGATCACAATAGAGGGACTCTTTCTAGGATTCAGCGATGGAATTTGGCAGACCTAATTGTCCGGTCTGAGAGGAAAGAGAGAGGATGGGCAAGCTGGCAGTCAATCCTCCACTGAGGTGGAGCAATCAATGCTGTCCAGGGGTCCTTCGGCCAGACGGAAGGAAGCGTGAGTGAGTCCCAACGATGTAATATTTTTTGACTTGCCGGTGGAATAGGAACCGGACTGACGCTCCCCAGAATAGAATGGAGCCGGGACCATAAGGCCCTGACATTGGGGAAAAAAAGAAAAGAAAAAAAAAGAAGAAGAAGAATTTTCTCCTCAGAAACACTGAAAAACAAAAACAAAAAAAAACAAGGCTAACTTGTGAAACAGCACTGAAATCGTAGAAAACATTCTCAAATAGCACGAAAGAGTGTGGAAGATAATGCACGGGCCCAGCATGAGTACACTGGATGTGAAACCGATCAGATACATTGGATGTACCTGGACTAACACTGGAGCTAGGGGGGAGATCATGCATGTGTAAAGCAGGTCTAACACTGGAGCTAGGGTGTCCTATAGACGCCCCTTGTGCAAGGGTTTACCCCTCGGCATAAGGCCCTAAAGCAGGCGCGTGCCCGCCCTAAGTGAAGGCGGGCCCCCCTGAATCTCAATGTGCCCTGAACTCGTCAATTTTTGCAAAGCTTGATGGGTGCCAGACAGTTGCCACGTGCCAGTTGGTTACATCCGCTTTGCTCGTGAGAATCGGAAATATTTGTGAGCCTTCCAGGCTCTTCCACCAACGTGGTTGAAGCAGGGAACACCGCACGTCGTGCCTGGGTGCTTGGGCATGCCTAACCAAATCGGTCCCAGGCCACTGTCTGAACGCGCCTGGGTGCAGCCACTTTGGCCAAGACTGAAGCTACTGCAAACTAAGCAAGTGGGATGCACCCGCCACTTTCCATATAATAAAGGGTCGGGCTCCTGCAGGGGGATTGGGCACTTGGTAGAGCGGGCGGCAGCACTGCTGGAGCGAGCGCTTGCGTGCTGCTGCTAGCGCCATTGCAGAAGTGCACGAGCGCGGTAGTACGAGAGGCAGGGCGCTGCTGAGGGCAGCGCCATAGCCCAGCCCATGTAACCGGGCTTGCGCTTGGATAGCCAGGGGGAGGTGGTGGTGGTCTTCGAATACGAGGAAGAAAACGTGGGTGTAGAAGTCGAGGGTGAGAGAGAAAGGAAGATGAGGACGATGATGTGAGGGAACGTACCTGGTCTTGGTGATGGTCTACAAGGGTCGACATCTTCATGTACTTCAGTTCTGCTGCTGACATCAACAGGTTGCATTGTCAGTTCGTAGGCTGGTAGTAGCTGCTTGATCGTAGTCTGGGCACTGAGCGCCAAGTAGGAGGAAGGGCTCTGGATACATATGTTGGTGGCTGCGAGAGTACGCTCTCATTGACATTCGGATTCGGTGCTTTGGTTCTTCGTTGGTGATATATCGGTGCATTTCTGCTTTCTGGACAGCATTGGACTTTCTGGCTTTCAATGTGATTTTGCATTCTGGATTTCTGTCATTTCGCTATCGCTCATTTTCCTTGCAATTTGGTATCGGAGCTGGTTCGAGCCGCTCCACTGGCTCCTTCACAATAGCAGTTTGGTGCTTCGCTGTATATGGTGGGGCAGTGATAATGCTTGTGCGTTGGGTTGTGACGGCGGCCCAGTGTCGTGTGGGCGCGCCAGGAAGGCTATGCGGTGACATAAGGGGTGCACGCTGGATGATGAGAGCTTGCTGACGTGGCATTTAAGCCGAGGTGGAACTGCATTGTATTGTGGGTTGTGCCGAGGCATCGACCGGTAATCAAAAATGCACGTCAGGTTACTGGCGAGAAATCTGTGGTTGGGGGCAGCATTATGAGGTGCGTTGCTTCTTACCTTATCTACCCTCTTCGTTGCTTCTTACCTTATCTACCCTCTTCGTTGCTTCTTACCTTATCTACCCTCTTCGTTGCTTCTTACCTTATCTACCCTCTTCGTTGCTTCTTACCTTATCTACCCTCTTCGTTGCTTATTACCGTGAGGAAGTGAGTTCTGTCTTGAGAGTCCTCTCATTGTGAGGTGTCGCGAGCGCTCAACCTTGAGAGTTGGCATCCTTCCTGGGGAGCAAGCTGGTGGAAGACGGGTGTTGCCTCTGAAGGGCCCCGGACGAAGCACTCGGGTCACGGCCACCATGCCAACCCGCAGGGACTAGAAGACACATGCTTTGCAGCTTGTCCTTTGGTCTGCTTGCTGCACTGTAGAGGTCATGTCGGGCAGGCCAACCCTATGGGGGAGAGACGAGTACTGGACCGTCTATAAAGAGACTCTGGTGGGGATACACGACTCATGCTGTACGCAAGTATAAAAATAGTACGGCCGGGGCTGGCCAGTTCTGCATCGACTTGGGGCACAGGGGTGGGCCAATTGCACACCTTCAGACACGCCGCTGAACCAGAGCTTCAGGACGTTGACACTCAGTGACTACTCAAGAGGGATACAGGGGGGGGGAAAGATTCCAGTAAACTGTTCGATTGTTAATTATTGATTTTATTATTATTGTTGTTATTTTTATTGAAAATTTTCATTCTGCATGCACACCGGCAAATAATTTTATTTTTATTTTTTATTAGTTCGTTGTGACGGACTTTGCTTACAACGAACAGACTGCTGCAGATAGAGTAGCAAATATTCTTGGCTGCTTTGCAATCTGTTTCAGACTAGTCAAAAGTAGGTATAGAATCATTTGTAGGAATCTGAGATTATCTGCTGTTACCGCTTGGCTACTCTCTGGCAAAGCTGGACCGAATATTCATTTTATTTTATTTTAATAGGTTGGGTGCCATGCTGCGGTAGGTCCCAGCGAGGACACTAGCCATACCTCATGAGTGGAGATGACAGTGAGGTTGAGGGACTACAGCAAGACGATCGGAGGCTTCCCCGGAGACTTGCACTCAGTCGGCCGACCACTTTCCTAGTGTTAGAACAAGGAGAGCAAAGGAGACTGCGGAGAGAAGCCAGAGAGAGGATGGCATTGCAGAGGACTAGGGAAGCAGCAGCCAACGCCGAAAGGGCACTAGCAGCAGCATTAGCAGCAGACGCTAGAGCGGACGCCGAGGCAAGCATGGCCACCGCTCACAGGCCTCATCTCAGGCCTCTTCGTCAGGTGTCGGTCCGGGTATGAACCAGCCTTCCGTTAGTCAGCTTGCTGGCTTGCAGGTCAGCCAGCAGAAGCCCATGTCAGAAGAGGATTATGAGATCCAGCAAACGAATGCTCTCCATGCAGAGTTACAGCGCCAGTTAAGGGAAGTAGAGGAAAGTAGAGAGAGAGCTAGAATTAGAAAAGCCAGGCTAGAGGCAAGGTCTGCGGAGATAGGCAAGTTAGAAGCTATAGATGAGTCGACTCTCCATCCTGTAGGTCTGTCCCTTCGGAACTCCTTGTTGAGCGTAGCCGAAGTGCAGGCCGTTCAGCAGGAAATGTTTGCTGCACTGATAGCTGGTCAGAACCAGATTCTGACCGCATTGGGGGCGCCTCGACCTCCGGTGAGGCCACCCCAGAGCTGTAGCTCCCCCTACGGTTGCAGGTCCAGTGTTGACGCTGCCGCCGACAGGACAGCCCTTTGCCCCTCAGTTTGGCATGCCCCCATCAGGCGGATTAGTAGCAGGTAGTAGTGGGCAGATCCTTGTACAGCCTTTTTCATTTCCCCAATCCGTGGCCGCTGCTACAGGGTGGCCACACGTGCAGCAGCCTTCGCAACAGGGTCCGCAGCAGCAGCAGGTACAACAGCAGTAGCAAGTGCCACTGCAGCAACAAATACCGCCGCAGCCGCCTGTTCAACCGATGCAGCAGGCACAGGGTGCTGTACAGCCCATGCAGTGGACCCCCAAGATACCCTTGTTGAGTCCTAAACCCTTCTTTGGTGATAAGAAGAAGGAAGAGGACCTGGACACCTGGGTGAGGACTGCGCCTACGAACGTAAGGGACAAGCTCACTAGGACAGAGGAGGAAGTCATAGTCGTTGCGTCCTTTTTAGATGGATCTGCAGCTAGATGGTTAAACGGGTTAGCACAGCAGCAGGGCTACGGTCAAAACTCCGATTGCTGGGCACAGGCCACATCATTGGCGGAGTTCGTACGACTGGTCTATCACAGGTGGCATGACCCCCAAGGGTTTCAGAAGGCCACTGACTCACTTGCAAGTCTGGGATCGAAGAGATACCAGAGTTTGCAAAGTAACAGATGTTGTAGAGCGACTAATCATTGTCCCGGGTGTCCGGTACGAACCGCAAATACTCTCGAAGACTTATTTGAGATGTCTGCCTACAGATGTCAAAAATAAGTTGGTCAATGAGACCTCCATCGACATGCATGACCAATACGTAAAAAAAAACTCTAAAATAGCAACAACAACCGCTAACCATTGTTTGCAAAATAAGCAAGAAAGAGGAGAAGGAGAGGTAGGGGGAGGTGAGGGGTAGGGCGAGGAAAGGGGGAAGATACCGGGGGGAGTGGGTGGTTGGGGCCAGCGGGGGGAGCGGGGGGTAGACGAAATATGAGAATTTACAAAAATTACCCATGAAGATTCAGGACTTCAGCAGTTGAAGAGTGTCGTTCCGCTAATTGCATAACAAATTTTGCCCCCTGCAAAACAACAGCAACCAACATGTGCAAGAGCAGCATTGCAAGGGAGAACAAATAGTAACGGCATTAGAATGGACAATAAAGTCGAATAAACATTAAATACAAATTTTGATAAAAGGGCCAATAAATATTAAATAGTATTGAATTCTATCATTTCTATGGCACCACAGTGGCCAGGGACCACTTGCCTGGTCCAAAAAGAACTATGAGTCAAACAGAGCTGCCCGGTAAACCATAGGCAGAGAGGAAGAAGAGGACAACAAAAGAGGGGCTGTGATAAACTGTTTCGTCAGAGTTTCACCCACTGAGTCATCAGGAGGCTGAACCCTCAACAGTCTGCAGAATCCCCTAACTGATTACACTGTAAGTGATAATCCACCTTAACCCCGGTTGTGGTTAAGCATCAACGACTGCCCGACAACTGATATATTATATATAATAATGTGTCAGTGCCCGGGGCCGTCACTACACGGCCATGCTGTGCCTCTAGCACCAGTGACGTGTCTGGAGTCTGGACTGTATAATGTTGTGACAGACCTTTCTTCGTTTCGTGGGTGTTTTGCTGGCTTGTGATGGGGCGTGAACCAACAGTCTGTAGAGTTTTCCATCTGGTGTGGGTGAATGATAGTCTGCTTTGATTTTCATCACAGGTACCTTGAGGGCAGTGGTTGGTGCCCACCTCAGGGTATCTGTTGCCGGGCAGTCGTTGATGCTTAACCACAACCGGGGTTAAGGTGGATTGTCACTTACAGTGTAATCAGTTAGGGGATTCTGCAGACTGTTGAGGGTTCGGCCTCCTGATGAGTCGATGAAACTTCGATGAAACAGTTTGTCACAGCCCCTCATTTGTTGTCTGTGGATGCGAATTCGCATCAAGCTTCCTTGCTTCGTGATCCTCGCCCTCGAGTTACCTCGTGTCTGGATGAGCATGTTTCCTGTTCCTGTGACCCATCGGCTTGGTGCAACTCTGTGCAGTTCAATCAGGATGCTTCTGGTCATTCAGTTTGGCCGGGTTCGTTGTGAGAGCCCTCCCTCCAGCTCTTTCTGGTGAAAGTGGGGTGGGCGCTTGTGACTCGCTCCTTATGTATTTTCTTCTTCTGATAACTTGTCAAAACCACCATTCGAGTCTTCACAAACCAGCCGTTAATGAAGCTCATTTTGCATGTTCCTAGTCACACTGCTTGGACAAGTGCGTTGTGAGTGTTTCTCAATAGGCCTCTCTTGTCGAAAAAGAGTAAGTGATCTTGATCTCTTTGCAGGGCTAGTTCACCTTGCCGCCCTCTTCTCTGAGCTCCAGAATCAGTCACAAAAATCTGTGGAGGAGCCGTGGTTTGTGCTGTTAGTAGTAGCGGCCATCCTCGTTCTGAATAGCTCCTGAAAAATTTACAGGATATCAAGCTCGCGCCTGAGAACTTTCAAGCTAGAAAGGCTTGTCGATGAGTAGGGGGCCGCGCTGCTGTGTTAAGTCTTTTTTTTGGCATGTAGTCTGAGCCACGGAGCTCCCTGTCAATGCAAATGCTGCTTTAATTTCGCAACTGTCAGACTCCGAACGTGATTTGCAAAAGTACATAAAAATCCGTGGGCTCAGAGGGGGCCCAGAGGGGGCCTAAGAGCCCCTGGGCCTAAGCTAGCTCGTGAAAGGTTGCAAACTCACCATACTTTGACGGGACGAACTCCGTGGGTAAGTCCCGATAACATTCTCATGCAGTCCTTCAAAATCTGAGTTGGCCGTGTGCACTTCCTTTTCTTTTCTGTCAAGTTCCCGCGGGCTCGAAGGGAGTGGCTGCGATGGTCGGACGGTCGAAGCTTTCCGCTAGTCCAGGACAAAATCTAAGGGGCATCATGCATGGATGTTTTACGAAACGTCAAATTATCTGAAGCGAGTTAAGGGGGTTAACCATAGGATTTTCCAGGCAAACCCAAGTCGAGGTAAGGGCCACAGTTGCTTTGCCGTGGTATGTGTAAATGTGGGAAGCAAGAGGGTTCGGAAGGGTCAAGGAAAGGGCAAAGCACCTAGCTGTGTGAAGCTGGTGGGTCGTGTGTGTTTGAGGGATAAGGTTGAGAGGGAGAGTGGGAGGGTTGTCGGCTGGCAGAGGCAGAGGTTAAGCAAAGGACAGGGTACAGTAGGAGCCTCCCTGGCCGACAGACTGGCACGGTTGCCGGGGAGGGCATTCTTCCACAGCCTCGGCCAGCCCGGAACCAAATGGAAGACAAGGAGGTGAGGATGTGTGACAGGCAGAGAGAGTGGGGACCGCTGCAGCAGCGGACAGTAGTGACAACTGCAGCAGAGGTGGTGGCAGCTGCAGAAGCCGACAGTAGTGACAACAACGGAGGACTCGATCTGGCTGTTGATTTTGTAATTCTGCGATTTTGAGGGCCTAGTGTGCGTATACTCTGAGATAATGCACCACATGCCAATAAGAAAAGAGGAAAATCATCCGAAAATGCAATTAAAAAAAAAGAAGGAAAAAGAAAGGGAGGAAAGGAGAGAGGAGAAAGGGAGAGAGAGAGAGAGAGGAAATGACATGAGAAAAGAGGAGAAAGGGAGAGAGAGAGAGAGAGAGGAAATGACATGAGAAAAGCACTGTCACTGGCAGCAACAACGAACAAAAAGACAAGCGGAAAAAGAACTAGGAGGGAGGAGAGAGGAAGCAGCGCTGTCACTGGCAGGGACAAAAAAAGGAAAAAAGAAAAAAAAAAAAGAGGAGGGGGAGGAGGGGAGAGGAATGACAGTGCCGAAAAGAATCAGATTAAAAAGGGAGGAGGGGGTGAGGAGGATAACTACTACTGTCTTCCCCCAAATAGAACATACAGGCATCGTCACTGTACCTAGACCGAAGGTTGCCCCAAATACAGCTATATAGGACCATACGTTGTATTCCGGGGAAGACTGTTGGAGGTGGAAGAAAAGAAAAAGGGAACTGAGGAGGCTAGCTCAGTTGGTACACCCATCAACTGTTGAAATGGCGACATATGGAAATAGAAGAACAGAATCAAGTATTTCTGAACAACAAAAAAGGAGGTAGAAGAAAGGGACGTGGAAGAGAAGGGAAATGGAAGCAGGGAAAAAAAGGAACCAGGCAGGCTGGGGGAGGGGGGGGGGGGGAGGGGGGGGGGAAAGTAAAACATCCTAAATTAACACAAAAAGAACATTAGAAAAGCTAGAAACCTGGAGGCCGAAGCTATACACTTTGTGGCTGCATTACAGAATCCCAGTAGAAACCTTTTCTTTTCCTTATCAATACCAGCCCCCCCCCCCCTCCTCCTCTCCCCCGATAGAAACAAGAAGGCTGCAGTCATATACTTAGGACGAAGTCATGAAGTTATAAAGGGGGGGAGGGGAACACACACAGGAAAACAGAAGCAGCAAGAAGGTACACAGATGAGAAACCAGGTGTATAAGTCCAAAGGTAACAAGAAAACCTTTTTGAAGAGAGGGTTAACTCACCAGAGATCCCCACGGACATGAATGAAGTGAGTACCGTGGAGGGTCTATTGCCCGCACCTGCACCCAAAGTCCAAAAACTCCATCAATCAGGGTTGCATACCTGCAGACCGCCGACCTCAACTGCCGACCATTTTGCAGCCGACCAGTCAGAAAATAGCCATCCACTGATTTTTTTTCAGATCTGAGTTGGGGGCTGTACTGCGCTTGCTGAGTACAGCCCAAATCCGCTGAGAAACTTTTGTGGATGTGGTGGTGGGGGGGGCGGGGGGGGGTATGAGGGTGTTGGAGGGCGGTTTGTGGGTGTTGGGGAGGTGTATGGGGGTATTGGGGCTGGGTATGGAGGTGTTGCTGGGGTTATAAGGGGTTCTGGACCAATGAAGCAAGTGGCTTTGTGCAGCCCTTGCCGGACAGCAGCAGCAGCAGCAGGACCAATGAAGCAAGTGGCTTTGCAGAGCCCTTGCCCGACAAGCAGCAGCATATATTTTTTGCTGGGGGGTGCCGACGACCCCCGACCGGTAGGTGCCGACCAGTCAAGGGCCGCCGACCGTCGGGGTATGCAACACTGCCATCAATACAAACACTCAATCACTTCAACCCTCTCTCTCTCTCTCTCTCTCTCTCTCTCTCTCTCTCTCTCTCTCTCTCTCTCTCTCTCTCTCTCTCTCTCTCTCTCTCTCNTCTCTCTCTCTCTCTCTCTCTCTCTCTCTCTCTCTCTCTCTCTCTCTCTCTCTCTCTCTCTCTCTCTCTTACACACACACACACACACACACACATGCAGCTGAGCCAGATTGTTCATGCTTAACAGTGTTAACACACACACACACACAGCTGAGCCAGATTGTTCATGCTTAACAGTGTTAACACACACGCACGCACACACAGAGCCGACCTAGATTGTTCTTGCTTACCACATATATCCTCGCCAGGCGACACTATCGCCGGCAGACCACACACACACACACACACACACACACACACACACACACAGCTGAGCCAGATTGTTCTTGCTTACCACATATGTCCTTGCCAGGCGACACCATCGCCGGCAGACGAGAGCTGCTGACATCAGTAGCTGACGGGTGGAGAAGAGGGAGAATACAATGAGAAGAGTGTCATCCGTCAGGCGGCAGGTGAGGGAGCAGGCTTCCCCATCTTCACTTGTACACTCTTTTCTCCCCCTGTCATGATGTTGTACCACCACCTTCCCCTCACCCCCACCCCTCATTTCTCCCTTCCGGGGTTTTCTCTGTCTTAGGTCTCTCTCTATCCTAGTTCTCTCTGTGGTTGGTGTCTAAAACCGACAAGATGGATAGATAGGTGGATGGGCGGCAGCAGTCCCCCCCTCCCCCTACCCCCCCCCCAAACCCCCACTCCCCCTCCTTCCCCCCCCCCTGCCCCTGCCAACTCCAGGAAGTACCGAAAAAGCTAACCACTGCAGAAGAAGCCATCACCAAAAACACACAAACAGGAAAGGAGAGTAACCAACATTGGTCAGAAAAATGGGGAAAAAAAAAAACGGTCAGGAAAGCAGGGAAAAAGCAAAAGTCAACAACCCATTGCATTTGCATTTATTTTGTACTTAATACTTAATAGTATTTTATTTTATTTTTCATATTTGTTATTGTATTTACTATTTTTCATGTTTGTTATTTTATTTATTTTTTTTCATATTTGTTATTGCATTCATTAATTTTCATACTTGTTATTATTGTATTTATTATTTTTCATACTTGTTATTGTATTTATTATTGTTCATATTTGTTATTGAATTATGCTGGGAAAAAGAAATCACCAAACAAACAACGACCACTATGCTCTCGGGTCCAGGTGCACTCGCACACACCTAAGATGTGCTGCTTGATGAATGAGTCACAAGGGTCTGAACCCTGCTGACAGCAATGACCCCCACGTCAAGGGGGTGCCATGTCCCTTTTTTTTCTTGTCATTATTTTAGAAAATGAAGAATAAAGAAATAAAACATCACTGCGCATCGGCAAAAGCCTTCAATCAACACGTTACAATCTGGATAACATATTAATTATGACGATATACATCAAATACAGTATATACACAGACATACATGTAATACCGGGCAGCTCGGTTTGCCGATATATACATGTAATGAGTCTAATGACCCAAACAATCCTACCACATTCGGACTTTTTCTATAGTCAACATTGACCTTTTTTCTTTTTTTTTTTTTGGAAGAAACAAAATTTATTATACAAGCCGGGAAATGGGCCCAGCGTCCCTTGACAACTGTTACTGCGTCCCCCTGGCGAGTAGGGGGAGGGCATCACGGGCCCACCCTGGAAGAGGAAACCCCCCCACTGCCATAAGCTCAAGCTTGGGGAGGTGGCATGCCATGGAGTTTGAGACCACAAGGGCTGGAGGGCCTTTGGCAGAGCAGCCTTGGATCTGGAGGCCAAACTCCAGATCCAGTCCACTTCCCAAAAGGGAAACACCTCTCCTTCTCAGGGTCAGAAGAACAGTAAAGGGAGGTGGCATGCCATGCAGCCGAGTAAAGCCGAGTAATCAACGTTGATTACTCGGCTAACACCTTTGCATTCAACTAGCTAACCCATGCTGTTAATCTAAACCTCGATCATCTGATTTTCAGGATGTTGTTAGCTATCTATAAGCTGATTACCAGGCTAATAACCTTGCATTCAGCTAGCCAACACTCGCTGATCATAAATATGAGCTACAACCCGTAGACTTTCAAAAAGCAGATTGGTTGCCTAGAAGTTGATTACCGGGTCAATACCCTCGCAATTCAACTAATCAATCTAATCTGATAATCTCACCTTAAGCCCTCTGAGATTCTAAGGTCTTCGACCCTTCGCCTTCTCCACCACTACGGAAGTTTCAGCAATCCTGTAGCTAATACCTCTCCGCTAATATGGTTGGTAGTTGGTTATGTAGCTGGTGGGTCCTCACTCCCCGGGAGGGTAAGAATGCAATAAACTGCAGATTCCGAGAGGGCTGTATCACTAAGTAGATTAGTTTTGTAATATTTTGGGCAGCTTCCACGAAGCAGCTCTGTGAAGTCTTCTTCGATGTGGCAGGCCTTCATCTTCATCGAGTTGGTGTTCTTCTTCTTCATCCAGGGAGCTGCGCTACCCTGCTGAGTGGACACATCATCTGCAGCCGTTCGTGAGTGGTCCACAGTGACGTGTTGGATTCGGGAGGGTGTGTGGCGTTTGCAGATTTGTCTGGTTGGGCGCTGAAACGTTTGCAGATTTGTCTGGTTGGGCGCTGAAACGTTTGCAGATTTGTCTGGTTGGGCGCTGAAAGTGTAAGTGGCGCCATAGCTCGAGCTTCGGGATAGTGGGAGGAAGAAGAAGACTCCTGGATAGATATTTCGATGAAGCTTTGTAAGTAATTGGTCCGTGGGTGTTGATTATGTGGTTGGAATTCTTGGGAAAATTTGTGTTGCTGATCGAATTGGGGGGAGACGGTAATTAGAATTGATTTTCAATTCGATTCTATTCTGGGTATTTGCGTGCTTCCGCTGCGTATTTTCCTCATCTGGTTTGGTGTGGATTGCTCTCTCCAAGTCCACTTGTCATTGCGCACGTGTATGGGAGCGTGTGGATGCCATGTTGGATTTCGTTTCAATCAGGGACATAACAGTAACAACCTTTGAGCAAGACCACGATCACTCGCCATAGCCAAGCTGCAATCATCTTCCCTTGAGCACAACACACCCTGATTCGAATGCATACAAGCCATCTTTCCCGTTCTATGCAGTCCGGGGGAAGACGGTAGCCGGGCAGCACCAACTCCAAACCCGGAGGGCGCTGCTAATTCCCCTAACTTCAGCCGGTGCCAGCACTGGCCTCATCAGGGGGGGTGAGAAACTCCTTGTTCACCCATCTTCTGTCTGAATTGGACTTTTCGGAATGAATCTGACCGTAAGCACGGTCAAATACAATCTTCTTCTTCTTAGACACGCATCTGCCCAACCTGTTAGACCATTTTCACCTTCTTTGTTTTGTGAAGAAACAGTAATAATAATAGCAAATTCAGCTAGGCTACCAGAGTGGCCTAAGTGCCCGGCCGGGCCAATATATATGTAGAAAGTTTACCGGGCAGCTCTGTTAGACTGTATATATTGTCACACTGTGAATCAGAGCACAGAAGCGAAAAAAAGAAGAAAAGAAGAGAAAAGAAAAAAGGGAGAGAAAAAGAGGTAAGGAAAGCTCCACCTGTTCATACCCTCTTACGTACAAGGCCAGCCACGTGGATGACAGGTTGAGCGCTGGCTGCCCCCATACTCGTGTGTCATAAAGACCCACTTGCACGCAGCCAAAAGGCAAAGAGGTAAAGAAAAGGCGGAGGAAACCAAACCTCACAGAAGAAGAAAGCCTATTAAACAGACGAAGCAAGTACACATCCCACAGATAATCCAATTACCATCCCACAGAACATATTTTTCTTTTTTCTTTTTTCTTTTTTCTCAGGTTTCTTTTTTTGTGTTTTTCTTTCCTCGGTTTCTTTTTTTATCTTTTTATATATATATATAAAACAGTTTGTCACAG
>BFEA01000074.1:2254269-2273983 GCA_003427395.1 Chara braunii | reverse complement strand
AAAAAAAAAAAAAAAGCCCAACCAACCAACCACCCTTCCTAACGCCGTGGGCTTCGTTTGCCTAAAAGCTTCGCGTTTAACTTCAGCACCTCCTCCTCCTAACGACGTGGGTTGTTCCCGCCAAAAACAATTAATCCCGCTCAAAACAATCTGCGATGCTGTCCGTTGATTACGCAGATCGACGGCCAGAAACCTGTAGCTTTGGGCATCGCTCCACTACCCTCCACGTGCACAAACGACAAAAATCATGGCGGTGTATCGTTCCAAGTTCTAGTGGAAGATTCACTCTCATTTTGCACATTGGCAGAGGACCTTTGTCTAACCCGGCAGTAACCATCCCCTAACCCGTTCCCGGTTTGCCATATACAGTACAGAGCAAAAGACAACCTAACCTAACCTAACCCTAACCTAAGCTATAATAAATGAACTGTTAAAAAATAAACAAAAAAACAGCCTAACCTAGCCCGACCAGACCAGACCAGACCAGACCAGACCAGACCAGACCAGACCAGATCAGACCAAACCAAACCAAACCAAACCAGACCGGGCCCCGCCATCTACCTAACCTTCTTTTTTTCGTTTGCCGCAGCGTATAGACGAACTATCTGCATGCACATCAGCGCATACTCACACCCGGACTTCTTTTTCTACCGGGATCTGGACGCGATTGCGGGTAATATTCGTCGAGATCCGGCCGTGACTGTAGTCACACACATTTGGGGAAGTGCTACCGTAGTGTGAGCATGGCTTCAATCGAGTTAACTATTTTCTTTTTTTTCTTTTTTTTTTTTTCTTTTCTTTCAGAAAGAGTCAACTATAGTCTAGTTCTTTTTTTTTTTCTTTTTTTTTTCTATATTCTTCTCTCAACTTCTGTTTCTTTGCCTTCCACTACCTACTCCTAAGACTATCTAGAGGGGACCCCTGCAAGCATAGTTTCCTCTCTCTGTGAAGGGGAGATTTCATGTTGCCCCTTGCCCATAATGGTTAGGGTATAGGGTTGGGGCCGCCAGTGGGGGTCTGGCTAACACAAAGACCGAGACCTGCCAGTAGCTGTGCCTCCCTTTCTCATCGTGCCCCACCCTTCATCGAGTTCCTTTTCGCTTTCTTATATTTATTTTTCCTTCTTTTTTTGTTTTTTCCCCTTTTCTTTTGTCATCAAATCAATCGTCGTTCTCTGTGCCTATGTTTAGATCAAGGCCAGTGCCTATGATCAGATCAAGGCCACAGAGAGAGAGAGACACAGAGAGAGAGAGAGAGAGAGAGAGAGAGAGAGAGGGGGGGGGGGGGGGGGGGGGGGAGAGAGAGATTACATCGAAGGAAGAAGCGTGGGAGAAACAGCGAGGGAGAACCATCTCGCCTGTCTGCTATTCTCCTCTTTCTTCTCCTCCTCTTTTATATTTATATACTGACCTCGTATTTCTCCTGAAATAGGCGTACAGGTGTTCACGAGTCCCAATGCCTATATAGAACAGCCTATCTGTCCGTCTATATAGAACAGTCTACCTGTCTGTCTATCTGTCTATCTGTCCCTCTACCTCCTGTCTGTTCGTCCGTCTATCTGCCTATTCTGTTCTGTCGATTTTTGTCGATTCTGTCTATAACTCGAGTGTGAACGACTTTCAGACCCAAGGCCGCTAACGGGCCCGGTTTTTTCGGGTCAAAAAAAAAATAAAGGGTCCTGGTTTCTGCCCCTGCTGGATTGCAAAGATCGACAGACAAGATAGGAGAACGGGCCGGCCTCTCTAGGGCCGTGTATTTTCCAACGTGGTCACGCTAGGGCCGTGAGATTTTCAGATCGGATGGCAAGGAGCCATGTACAGTCGAAACCAGAACAAAACCTCGAGAAGTGTGACATGGCCCCAGCTCTGGTAAATGCCCTTTTCCCATCCCATCCTATTCTATTCTCTTTCTATTCTAGTCTAGCTTACTCTGTTGCATTCTAAGGGCCTTGTTAGACAATCCTCAGGCAGTCTATTTATATTTCTATTGTTACAGTGTTTTTTTTTTCCTTCTTTTTTTTTTTTGTGCAGGCTGACGTATAGGCAGGCCCTATCTTGACGGCCAGTGCTATAACCACACTCCCGCAGGACACACCCAGGGGAGAGCGGGGCATTCCAGGGTGGGAGACTCCCAGCGGTATTCTGTTTTTCGACGAGTACATCCGGAGAATTTCAATGAGCATCCCCGAAAAGTTAGGGGACTCGGGACAGGGCATGCCTGGGGGGCGGGGAGTTTCCTTTTTTGTTCAGGGCTGGGACTAGTGCCACCTCACGGCTTTCTACTGGCCCTTTGGACACCCTGTCCCGAGCATTCGGAATTTTAGGCGAGGCTCAATCGGATTCTCAACTTGGCTGGGGCCATGTACTGGCGGTTTGACAATAGCCACAATCACTGTACCAAAAACCGTCCTCTGAGGAGGTTCCACTTGCGGAATTCCTCGCTCTGTACGGCGATCAAGGGTCGGAAACACGCAATCTGCCCCCGAAATTCGGGAGCCGAAGGACGTCGTTAGACACTCCTTGGGGACCCAAAATCCACAAGGACGTGCTCGTTCCACCTATCCTCAAGGATGATTTGCAGAAAAAATGTGAAAACGGCACAAGGATATTTCCTTGTGGTGTCCTTGTGGCTCCAGCCAATTTCTCCTAATCCCCAAGGGACCTCCCGAGGTCCCTCGGAGCACAAGGAATCATGATATTCGGAGCGGCAAAGGCATGCGTCGATGCAGAGTTTTGGTTTGAGGGTGGTCCAGACGTGGTCCGCCCAATAGGAGCATGGACATCCCTGCCCTCCACCATCGCGACGGTACCCCAACGGCTCCAAACGGTGACCGTCCACGTAAGGCCTCCGTCCGACGAATCGGTCGTCGTCGGTCGGTGTCATACAGTCTGCTGCGCTGGGAGATCGTCGACAATGGTCGGAAATTCAAATGCTTTTCTGCAGCGGCGCTTTCTTCCACGATGGAAGTGTTTTTTTGCACGATCGTCGTTTTCATCGGTTGTCATCACATGTTGCACGTCCAAGCACACTCCCGCCTTTGCTGCCCTCGACTCGTTGTTTGGTGGATGGTCGACCACTGACCT
This sequence comes from Chara braunii, assembly GCA_003427395.1. Lineage (NCBI taxonomy): Eukaryota > Viridiplantae > Streptophyta > Charophyceae > Charales > Characeae > Chara > Chara braunii. The sequence goes on along the minus strand of BFEA01000074.1, from coordinate 2,270,900 downwards.
CGAGTCGTTGCCCTTTCCGCGGCCCTTACATTGCCGGCCTGCAGCACGGCTGCCTCTACTGCTCCTCATCGTCGTGCTGCTTGTGATTGTTGTCTTCTTCCACGTGTGTTTCGTCGGTCGGCTCCCTGTCGCGGCTCGCAAAAGGTGGTCTTTGAAGAACGACGACTAGATGGAGCGACAAATGACCAAAGGCAGACCGGCAGGCATGACAACAGGATTGAGCAACCGGCAACGCATTGCGGGGTCTGGGGGAAAGCAAACATACGGTCCGATGTTGTATGCTCACCTACCTTCGCATGAGATTCATCAGCCGCCGACGGATGACCAGCGCGAAGACGTGAGGTCATCCACTGTGTCGTTGGGAAGTGGTTCCACGCAGGATTGGGCGGGGACATAGTCCTTCGGTGGCAGGCAGGCGGAGACCCCATGGTCTTTCACGTCAATGTTGAACGAGGGGTTGTGCAACAACGATGTCAATGCACTGGTCGATCTGAGCTTCCAGTTGTCGAGCAGCAACGGAGCGGCTGTGACACACACTCGCGTCATCAATCCCCACCCAGATGGGGATTGCGCAGAGCAGATATGGGTTGGTCCCTGCAGGCCGTGGGCTACCTCAAACGCTTCGCGAGGGCGACGGGAATCGATATGTATCATCGACGCAGACCAGGGAAGGAGGTGGCGTAGATCAACGTCTGGAATGGATGTGATCATCGCCTTTGTCGGGAAGCGGATCCGGTGTTGAGCGCATCGGCTCCCCCATTACTAGCTCTGGCCGCACGTGATGGAAACTATGAGCATTCCAAATAGTTCTCCCATGTCGGGCATTCGCATCCGCCAAGTAAGTATATTAATTAATACTTAATTGCAACTTTTCTCCTTTCAGGAACCCATCCACAGGGACTGAATCCTCAGCCTGATCTGTCGATGAGTCCCAATCCACACGACTCAATCCGTCTGCGCGATTCTGAGTGCCTGAAGTACGTTCAATTTCAAAATTAAACATCCAAATGTACGTCACCCATCGAGCAATGGTTGAATCAGAAGGAGAATAATTTTTGAGTGATTGAGCCAGAGCTGTGGGATCAACTTGCAGGATGAACCGCCTGCCAAACACATAATTCTTGAAGATGCGCAAACAGTGAAGTACAACAAGTGTTTCCTTTTTGAACTGGGAATAGTTTCGCTCAACAGCATTCAGAGTCCTGCTCTTAAATCTCAAGGGTCGCTCCCGTCCTTCTCCATCTTTTTGAACTAGGACTCCTCCCAAGGATGTGGGGCCCCCATCAATCTCAATGATGAAAAAACGCCCTACCTCGTCGTCAAAGTAAGGAACTTCCAAAATCAGGCCGCCTTCTCGAAACTTAACCTTTATATCCTCAACGACCGCCTGCTGCTTTGGTCCCCATTCCCAGATCTGATTCTTGCGTACTAATTTTCGCAAGTGTTTCACTCTCGCTGCGAACCTGCGGATAAAAATACGCCAAAATCCGCAAGTTCCAAGGAAGCTCCGCACGTCGGTAATTGACCTGAAGGGAGTCGGTCATTCCAAATTATTTGTCTTCTTGGCATCTGGTCGACGACCCTTCTCATCACATAGGAATCCCAGTATTACCGCCGTCCTCGTACAATGCTTTGATTTAACCCCATTAGCCGTGAGGTTATACTCCTTCAATTTCTTCAGAACCTTTTCCACATTACCAATGTGTTCCCACACGAACTTTCGAATGTCCGGTAACATCTCAGTCTCATCCTTGACGCGAGGTCCTGGGATGGCCAAATCGTCGATATATGGAGAGGTCACGTCCGGACAAAGCGGTTGCATGCCCCTCATCATATATTGTTGTACAATTGTGACGACATTCGTCCAACCTTGTGGTGCCGCGCACATATGAAGCAGTCCCCGAGGCGTATGCATAGCCGTCATAGGTCGATCTGCTGTATACAGCGGGAACTGATCATACTCTGAATACAAGTCAATCAGGGTAATAATGAGTCTGCCTGCACAGGATTCTGGGAGTTGATCCGCGCTCGGAAACCCGCCCGCATCTCAAACTGTCACAGAATTCAACTTCTGCAGGTCTTGAACCCATCGCAAAACACCGTCCGGCTTAATGAAGCAGAATCAATAAGATGCATACGGTCCGTATGAATAATCAACCACCTTAGTCTGAATCTTTCCATCGAGATAATCAACCACATTCCGGTGACTTTCTGGATTCGGATATTGTGGACCCCTCATATTCCATGGTGGATGCGGTACCGTATGTATACGGATCACCGGGATCATATCGACATCTAACCTTCCTCGCTCATTGTCATCGAAGGCAGAAGTCAGATGAACATCGATAAAGAACGTGGTTTCCTCCTTGGTGAGGAGACCGTCTTCCCTGATGATCATTTCCTTAATCCTGTCATCCGTCAGCCGACACGGTTCATTTTCGCCCTTCTCCTTTATCGTTCTGATCCACTCACGTTCCACTGCATAATACACCTTCTTTTCTTGAGTGATCAGAACAGGCACCGGCCTCGCCTTCTCGCCTACTTTCTTATACTTTCTCTTTGCCCCAACGTTTAGCCGCCGTCCTCTAAAAAAGACCCTTGCCTGGCCGATGGCAAAGACTCCTCCACACGAGAATCATTTGGCCGGTAAACGAGGTGCATAGTCTCAGCGCCCCCTTCGTCGGCCACAACCTCTGTCAGGGCATGTACAAAGCTTGGATCTATCACAGGATGGGTCGATACAAAATTGATCGCCTGCGAGATATCTGGCAACGTCAATGAGAACTCATGAGGATCACCTTCTTCCTCAACAGACTTCTTCTCCCTTCTCAACTTCTTTGATTCCGAGAAGGTATACGATTCGGGATTCAGCCTGTTCCTTGAGTTCTCCGACTCGGTATTAGCACACCTTACTACCTCATAATAGCCGCAGACTGGATCACACAAAGCCACAAACATGGTACCATAATGTTTGTTGAATATTATGCTCTCCATGCAACACTGAAATGCTCTTTGCAAGAGCACCTCATGTTCCACCTTTGACAAAATATAAAAATATGCCCTCACCTTGACTTTCCCAACCGTGACCATTAACCGTACCACAAAATGGAGTCGCACCGTTGACTCCAACCAAAAATTCAAAATCGTTGCGATTGATCTGTATCCCAGCCTCAATCGCATATCTCTCCCTCATAATATTCATTTCGGCTTCGTCATGTACAAGGATAGAAAATTCTCCACAACCGATTTGAACGTTTATGTGACCAGTGGCTACACATCGCCAGTCCATTTTCGTTCCAGGAGGCGCCCAGTTAGCTTCCGGAAGAATAATCTTCCCGAGCTTAACTGTCATGACCTTCTTTCGTGTCATGCGCTGCTTAAACTTCCCACGGAGTTTTGGCGAAACAGCAAGGATCTCTTTCAAAGTCACCAAGTCGCATTGACTTTCTAGGATGTGATCCACAAACTGCTCAAAATCAATCCCTTTCTCAACTGGGATGGTGTACATATTCTTCTTTTTTCGAGGTTCCTCTTCTTCGACCTCGACCTTCCCTTTATCTGACTCCCGCTGCATGACCCTCTGCCTTGTCTGTTGTTCATCCTCAGCATGTAATCTCTCATCCTCCTCATCATCCCCATTTTCTATCGGAATGAACTCCTCCTTCTGAGGTCCTTTTGAACTCTCTCCTGGTGCAGGCTGCGATTGGGAGGTCTTCCTCCTCTTTCGCGTTTGCACCATTATGGTCGGCGTCCCTCGCTTAAGCAAAGGTCGGGACATCATCATTGGGCGATTCATCGGTGTAGTTCCTAGGGTTGATGTGGTAGCGGGTACTGACCCATCCTGACCCTCATTACCCCATCCACCGAAGAGGAACACATTTGGAAGGTTGGGTCAGACTTCCTCCATGTCAACGCACAATCGGACAAGGGAATCCCGACACTTGCCCAATTTTCGGGTCACTTCTCAAGCCCGACGAGCAATATCCTCCTTTTTTCCTTCCAATTTCTTTTCTTCACAGTCACAGACTTCCAAAAAAGTCACTGCTTCTTCCAATTCAAAAAGGCTCGCCTCTTCTGGCGAGGCTAGTCGGAATGTAGCAGGAAGCGGACGACCCATTCGCCGGAAGACTTCTTTCCTCATCCCTCCTTCAATGTTTGGATCTATGAGGTTCCCTTCGAAGTCAAAGACTTCACCTCGGATGGTCGTAAAGACTATCCGATCCTTCTCATCCTTGGCAAGGATCTGGCAGAAACGGACAATGTGACCCTTCATGTCACAATATTTTTCAAACGTACTCTTGCCAGTTGCCACGACCGCCTCCATTCCCCCCGCCTCTTCCGCGGCCTCGACCACCTGTGGTTGAGGTTGCGGATCTTGATTTTGTTGCCCTTGGCCTGTTTGTTGCTCACCATTTTCGTTTCCTCCACCCTTATTACTCTCCCCGCGCTTTCGAGAAGTACCCTGCCCTCCTTGTATTAGATTCAAGGTCTTTTTCTCGACCTTGGTCAATTTTCGAGGAGGTTCTTCTTCCTCTTCACTTTCACTCTCACTGCTGCTCTCCTCGACAACCGACTCTTTCTCTTTTCTCTTCCTTTTCTTTACCTTAACCAGCATCACCTGAAGCTTCAACCGTTCCTCCTTCATATTGGTCATCATCTCTTTCATATCCGATAAGGTCTTATATACCTTCTTATCCTTATCCACTCCCAAGTGTACTCTTTCTCAATCCTCCTTCTGCTGCTTCAGCAACCGATAGAGGATCTGGTAGAAGTTCCCGACCAACAAATTCTCTCGAATTTTTGGCCAATCATACCGCTCCTTCATGCCCTTTACCAATTTCATTGCTTTACCTCCGTGAAATTATCCAGGAAAATAAGGCAACAATCCTTATTTGGGAGGTCGGGCACCAATCGCGCCACCCGCTTGAACTCCGTCAAAAACTGCTTTGTTGTCCCGAAGTTGCGCCGGCTAATCTTCCGCAAGTCTGCCAAGTCCAGCAACTGGTCACCCAATTGATACTTTTCTAACAACTTTCCTTTAAACTTTTGTTATTCCCGCGAATCTCGCACCAACTCCTTCACCTCCTCCTTGTAATCCACCTTACAATACCTCTTTATCATCCGCAACATCTTCTCATTCGACCATTCGTAACAGTTTTTCAACTGTTCAAACTTGTATGCCAGGCGGAAGCATTGTTACCGTCGAATAAAAGAACTTCGACCTTTGGAAACTGCTCCTTCTGAGACTGTTGAATAATTATCGCAAGCTCCCGAATGTCGTTTCTTCCCTCATTCTGATTGTTGTTGTTGTCCTGAATCCCAGCCATCTTGAGTGAACAAGGTCACAACAACACATTTTCAGGAACTAGTCAGTCTTCTTGAAAATTTCAATTAATACTTCTCATATCTTTTTGTTTCTTTTTTTTTTCCTTATTCCCTTTGAGATCAAATTACTGACTTTTTATAAGATCAAACAAAAGAAAAATAACTTTTTATTCGATCAACCACCCGAGTGTCGTTCCGCCAGGGACAACGGTAGTTTGTCGTTATCCCCGACAACGATGCCACTTGTCGAGCGCATCGGCTCTCGCCTTTTTTGCAAAGGTGAGAGCCCTCCTAACCATGTCACGCAAGAGAAACAAAACAAAACAAGAGATAATTTAGGAACGACGCAACACATCCCACGAGCCGCCGAGACGATCGGGGTCGCGTCGTTCCATCACCGCTCGAGCCGGGTGCGCCAGCTGTACATCCCACGGTCCCCTACGACATGATAGGTTTCTGCGGGGCATAAGCTTTCCCTCCCTAAGGGGCTGTCACCACCCTTAGGGGCGTATCCCTACCGAGCTACTGACCCACGCGCGAAAGTTTTTAAATGCAATTGCAGAGGTAGGTCAACCGAGGTCGTTTGCTCGTTCGCTGTAGTATACACGAATAGGTTGCACAACTACTTTTCCCTCCCAAAGGTAGGTCGGCCGAAACAATATCTAGCCTGCCTTATGATATACACGAACAGGTTGCACGATTACTTTTCTCTTCTTTGGGCATATGACTAGACCATTTAGCTTAGAAACAATGTATAGTCACCCTGAATTGTTTAATAACCAAAATTAATAATTTCTGATTTTGTTCTAAAAAATAAATGAAAATATGGGTAGGGGATTGAGCCACTCGTCTTAGAAACAATGCTCAGTTTGCCTAGATTATGTCCAATTATATTTTGTGGTTTTCCTTATCTTCTTAGTGATATGGCTTAGCGCCGGACCATTCAGCTTAGAAACAATGTTCAACTGTCAGTTCACATGCAAATATAAATAAGGTATTTTCCGTTATACTCGGTTTATACTTATGTATGTGGTTTTCAGACTAAACCATTCAACTTAGAAACAATGCTTAACCTTAAATCAGAAATCCTCCATCAGAATGAAACACAAGATTAAACCCTTTAGTCAGGCAAACCCTCAAAAATAAACACACAAACCAGGACATTCAACTTGGAGACAATGTCTGGTTCTTCAAAAAACAGTTAAATAAACACAGCCCTGGGCCATTCAGCTTATAAACAATGCCCAATCCTTGGTTCACTCGGTCAAACGCATGCAAAACTGTCTTTCTCCCACCTTCCCCCAGTTCATCCCTTAGTATGCTTTTAGTCAAAATAAAGAGAAACTTAAGCTTCATGCACAAACATTCCTTGCTTTCAGTTTGGTTGAATTCTGAAGAGAAAGCAAAAATCATAAGGGAACACAAACATACAACAGTCAAACTAAAAGGAGATAGTCAGACAGAGGTATAGTGGGTTCATACTGATAGAAGAAAATATACTTGTTGGTTCCCTGCCTCCGAAACTCCTCCTGAGTTCCGACAGAGCTCCCGCAATTGGTGGGCTGACTCCCCATTGAGTCTTGCTGCGGTCCTACGAGTTGCAATCCCGCCTGCCGCCTTCCTCTCAGAACAAGATTAGACCGAAAGTAAGAAAGACAGAAGGAGGGGTTTCAGACTCTCGAGACACAGGAGATGGAAAAAAACTCAACTCGCAGGAGAGGGCATTGTAATCTTCAATCGCCTAAGCGCCCTGCAATGATGGCCAAACAGCAGCAGCTTCGTCAACCAAAATCCGACTGCCAGTTGTTGACTCTCTAGCGACTCCCCCAAATCCCAGCAATAACCCCCTTGCATAGCTTGCCCTTCTACCTTCAAGTCGCATGTCGTTCTACCTGATCAAACTATTGCCACGCAACCTAGAACGGTTGTGTTTAAATAGCGCACACCCCCACCTCTTCGTGCTCTGTCCAAATACGGGTGTGCACGTAGCAAACGCAGCGGCAAGGTGCCATGCAGTGCACAACGCTAGGAGCAGGGCCACATCTGGTGCACAACGAAAAACACAGTCGCATCCGGTCCAAACCCACAAGACACAGGCCGCAAATGCCCAGTCAAACCTCGATAAGGTGTCGTTTGCACAGTGACTCAAACTAGTTCATCAACAAGATGCAGGCAGCATCCTCGGTTGTCAGGGCAATGCAGCAGTAGTGGCAACAGACAACACACAACAACAAAGAGTACACCTCGCCGGAGTTATTTGTTGTAGCAACCGTCAATTGCAAGACTGCCTTGACTAAGTTAACACCACCCTTCCTCCCTTCTCTCATCGATCTCTCTGTCACTCCCATCCGCACTCACACACCCGCACATACTCCATCATCATATTTAGTCTCCCGTTTGTCTCCTCCTTTTTACATGTGAACGCACCTAGTCGTCCATACAGCTAGGTTCATTTGCAGTCCCGGTAGTGGAGTCTTCGAGGAGGGAGAGTGTCACCAACCCATATGTCGGGTTACTACGTAGTTTCGGCACTGCTGCTCGACTTTCGGTTCATCCGCCACATCAGCTCCATCAACCGGTATGCATCCTTCTCACAGCAATGCACCACCAAGCAGGTAAGTTTCCGACTCAAGGTTCGCCTCACGTTACTGCTTTCGATGGTATGAGCAGAATTGGAATGAATCTCCCACTAAACCCCCACCAGGTACATCGACACTTGCCACAAGTTTTCTCGTACGTAGCTAGTCATGGTGAGTCCTCCCTCTCTCTCTCTGTCGTGCGGAAGTACCTACGCTGTTCGTAACGGGGTTGGGACGACGAGCCCACCTCTCACCACCGGCATCTTGATGATGACCAGCGTCGATCCTGCCAAGCTCCAAGCCACACGATGATCTTTCGTGCAAAGTAAGAAGTGAATCTTTCACTAGAACGTGGGAGCATACACTGCCTATCAGTCGCTCATGCAGAGAGATAAAGGGGGATTACTTCTTCTCGATAGGATGCGCAGTGCAGCTACCAGTAGGTAAGTCTCCAACCTCCTCCCTTTCCCCAACTCGTCTCATGCTTCTACCTTCGATGGTGACGATAAAACTCGAATGAATCTTCTACTAGAAGGCGCGTAGGTGCATCCATTGTGACGGACCCGCCGGGATGGCGGCCGTCAGGATCAAGACGAAGGGATGAGGATGGGGGAGATGGAGCTGGAGCTGGAAGGGACAACGCAGCTCCAACGCAGACTCAACACGCACGTACACCAATCTGTGCAAATGAAGAATGAGCCACAAAACAGGCTGCAACTGGGGTATACCCCCAACGGACTAACTGGACTGGACTGGACTGGCCTGGTACCGACAGTGGTACCGGGCAGGGCTGGACTGGACTGAATAACCGCACGACCTGTGGGGTCAGGCCACGGCTTGGTCCCATAGGCCGGACTGGCAAATAGCCAAATAGGCCCTGACTGTGGGCCAGGGCAGATGAAGGCCCGCTGCACGATCCTCAGACCTGTAATGGATCGCAAGAGCCATAAACACGCTATCCGCAAAAGCAGCGAAACTCTGCAATAAAGAAAGCTGAGAAATTAGGATGCGGAGCAAGCTTCATGCAGAGTCCATGCGATGCATCCTACGCTATATAATGTCAAAAGAAAAACAAATGTCTGGTATATATATCCTAGCTAACAACAGAAAATGAAATGTAGTATGATACACTCCTAAAGTCCTGGAGGCAGTGGCCTCAGTGCTGAAAGGAGAAGAGCAATATGAAACAAGATAATGTCATGTCGCTGAACCACTAAAAGTGGGATGGTCTCAGAGGGGGTGAATGCAGCCTAAGAATCGAAACTCCTAAGGGCAGTCACACATGAAGGTGGGATAGGTCATCAGGCTCAAGGTGGGAGAGTGGTAGCAAAACAAAACCAATGACCCTAACAGATAGACCATCAAGGCGGGTAATGCTCGACAAGGGTGACACCATGCAAGGTCGACCATGAAAAGGGGGAGCCTGGAATAGGGTGGAGATATGCCTAACTCAAGGCATGCAAGGTCCGGCACTAGGGTGATGAGGGCAGTGAGTGAGAAAAACATGCACACAACTCACCGACTGGGGGAGGAAGGAGCTAGATCTGGGACCAGGGAAGCCAAGATAACGCTACGGTCCCAATGCCTATGCGATACCAAGGGAGAGCCCAACTCAAAGAGACCCAGCTAAGTGAGAACCATCATGCGACAGATGCAAGGGAATGTATAGGGTAGGGTGGTGGCGTGAAGTAGTCACGTCCAAAGWAGCTGAAGCCGATAAGGTAGCTGAAGTCGTCGAATCGGTCGATGACGTCGATGAAGTAGCAGTCGAGTCGATGTCGAAGCAGAGCCGCAAAACGYTGACATCCTGAAGAAGAGYTGATGATGRAGTACCTGATGGTGTGAGTCAGTGGGGAAAGATGGAGGATAAGAGTGTCAGTCATCGTAACRTGAAGGGCGACGATGAGTGCGCTGTGGACGCTYGGAGGCRACCATCTGCGGCTGAGGAACGGCCTCAGAGGRAGCGGGCTCATCCTCAGCGATCTCCTCAGCCGGAGGAGGAGGAAGAGGGTCAGTCGGCTGAGTAGAAGCAGATGTCCCAGCACGACGAGCACGATCATATGCACGCACCAACATCCTGGCGTGCTGCAAGTGCTCGAGGGGCTCCCAAGTAGCCTCCTCATCAGGGTAGCCCTTCCAACGCACAAGGTACTCGATGCGTGGAGGGGTATAGTCGGTAACTCGGCGTGATACGATGTCGGAAACAACGAACTCCTCGTGACCGTCCACCATGATAGGTGGAGGGCGCTCATAAGGGCGTCCGGCGAAGCGCTCGGACGGTCTGCGATAAGGACGCAGCAAGGAGACGTGGTAAACATCGTGTACGCGAGTCTGTCGAAGGTAATCAGGTAGCTTCACACGGAAGCTGACCGGACTAGCGGTAGTATCAGAGCCGACGGCCTGAAGGATGCGGCATGGACCGAAGAAACGACGCCTGAACTTGCGAAGCATATCTGCTTTGAGCTGTAAGTGGCGTGCGTCGACGAGCACATCGTCACCGACTTTGAATGGATGATCCATTCGTGATCGGTTCGCTCGTGCGGCCATGCGAGTCTGGGAGTCGGCTAAACTCTCGTGTGCGCACTTCATAATCGCCGCCATGTGGGCGATCCAGTCGTCAAGCGCAGGGCAACGAGTGTCTGGGCCCAACTGCGATGGTCGTAGGAAATCCGCAAGTACGCGAGGGTGGTAGCCGAGGTCGCAATAGAATGGCGACATCCCCGTGGCTGGCGAAACAGCGTGGTTGTACGCAATCTCCGCGTGGGCTAAGTGTAAGTCCCACTGCTGGTCATCCTTAACAAACTTTCGGAGGATACTACCGAGAGTTTTGTTGGTGACCTCAGTCTAACCATCCGTCTGAGGGTGGTAAGACTATGAGAAGCGGAGATGGAATCCGTACACCTCGTGTAGGCGTCGCCAGAATGTGCTGGTAAAGCGCGGGTCACGGTCGGAGATGATGCTCTGAGGTAAGCCGTGATCTCTCACGACTCGGTCGAAGACTATGTCGGCGACCTTACGAGCGCTAATGCGATAGCGGCACGGAACAAAACGTGCGCGCTTCGTGAAGTGATCGACGACGACCAAATATAGCATCATGACCGCGCTGAGTGGGTGGGTGGAGGGGACCAATGAAATCCATCGAGATAGACTGCCAACGACCTTCAGGTATGGGTAGGGGCTGAAGTAACCCATACGGAAGGTGGTTCGCACTGTTCACCTCCTGGCAGGTAGGACACTCCTGGATGTAGGCTTTGACAAAGTCCTTGGACTTCGGCCAGACGTATAGGCGGCAAACACGAGCCAACGTCTTGTGGAAACCCATATGACCGGCAGCTGCCTGGTCATGGAACTCTGCTACAGCCTGGACGTGGAGCTGTCCGGTGGAGGGAACGCAGATACGTGGTTCTAGCTGACCAGACCTGCCATGCCAGTACACGAGGCCGCTCTCCCCGAGGGAGTAGGAAGGAACGGTCTTGCCACTCCGCAGTGTCGCGTGGATGACACGATAATCGGGGCAGTGGCGGTACTGAGTGCGATACGCGTCGATCACCGACTGATCAACACTGGTGATGGAGATGGCAACAAGATGGATGGATTCCTGATTGTGATCAGGACGGCGGGACAAAGCATCGGCGACGCGGTTCGTTTCACCCTAGATGGGCTGAGTGGTGAAACTGAACTCGGATAAGTCACGCCACCAGCGTGCCTGTCGAGGGGAGAGCTTAGGCTTCGTGAGGAAAGCCTGGACAACTGAGTTGTCCGTGCGCACCGTGAAGGGCGCCCCGTGCAGATAATGACGCCAATGCCAGGTAGCATAAACTACTGCGAGAACCTCACGTTCATCGGCAGTGTAGTTTATCTCGGCAGGTAGTAGCTGACGGGAGTAGAAAGCGATCGAGCAATCCCCAACACGAGCCTCGACAGTCCCATCCTCCGCGATGGTCGGAGAGTAAGTAATGGGAGGACTGTCAATGGAGGGAAGTGGTGGTAGGATAGGCGTCAGTCGAGAAGCAGTGTCAGCAGGAGGGGGGGGGGAAGGAGGAACATGGGGCTCAGGTGAATCTGGAGGAGAGGGAAACACATGAGAAAGGACAGCTCCTACTGCAAAATTTGACGCATCGGTGGTGACGATAAAGGGACGATCAAAATCGGGAAGGCGAAGAACCGGCGCGCAAGTCACCGCCTTCTTGAGGGCGCGGAAGGCGTCCTCGCAGAGGGGTGTCCAAAACCACGGCGGGTTCTTCCGGAGGAGGGTGGAGGTAAGGACGTAGGAATACCTAGCGTATCCCTGGATAAAATTACTATAGTAGCTGGTGAGGCCTAGAAAGCTGCGAAGTTGCTTGGCAGATGTGGGGACGGGCCACTCTGCAATAGCAGTGATCTTCGCGTCGTCCATGTGGAGACCCTGGTCAGACACATGGTGTCCTAGGAAGTCTACTTTGCGTTGGGCAAAGCGGCACTTACTGAGCTTGGCATAGAAGCCATGCTTGCGTAAGCGCTGTAGGACATCGCGGAGGTGTCTGATATGGTCTTCTAAGGTACGACTGTAGACCAAGATGTCATCCAGGTATACGAAAACGTATTCTTCAAGGATGTCCCTGAAGATGTCGTTCATCGCCGTCTGGAAGGTGGCGGGTGCATTGGTGAGGCCAAATGGCATCATCGTGAACTCGTAGTGGCCGAAGCGCGATTGAAAGGCGGTTTTCGGCTGGTCCTCTGCGGCAACGCGGATCTGGTGGTAACCGCTACGAAGATCGATCTTCGTGAAGAAGCGGTTGCATGCCAGACGGTCAAACAGCTCATCCGCGCGGGGCATGGGATAGCTGTTCTTAACCGTGTAACGGTTAAGGCCGCGATAATCGATGCAGAGGCGGAGAGTTCCGTCCGCTTTGCGAGCAAAGAGGACAGGTGCACCCCAAGGRGAGTTACTAGGTTTAATGAAACCAAGTCGAAGGAGCTCCTCAAGTTGACGCTTGAGTTCCGTCGCCTCTGGAATCGAGAGTCGGTATGGTGCTTGATGGTGAACACGATAGTCAGGCACGAGCTAGATGGAATGCTCGACACCGCGCATCGGGGGAATCCCGCTGTATGAGAAATATGGGGGGAAGACGTCGTGGTACTCCCGAATCAGGTCGCGAATGATGGGCTCTAAGTCAGCCGTGAACCTCATGAGTTCCTCAACGTCTGCGTCGGCACGAGACGTATGGGTGGACTCGGCAGTGGACGGCGTAGAAACCTGGGATGTCGAGGGGGTATCCGCAGGCTGCGGGGTGGATGTAGAGATGGGAGCCGCGAAGATGGAGGAAGGGTCAGGGGGATCGGGCTCCAGTGAGATGAGCTCAACCTCGGGACAGAGTAGATCGTAGTGAAGAAGATCCATGACGTTCACTGAGTAGAGCGTGACGTCCTCTTGTCGGATGAAGTGAGCAAACTGACGGGGAGAAGTGAAGGAGATGTCTGGGTGGGACCCAGAAGGACGAGGGTCCTGGGGAGGTAGGTTTGGAGGGGTGTCGCCCGTGGTTCCAATGAAGGGGACTCGATGGGTTTGACCACACTTCGTTTTGAGAATGAGTGTCTCAAACGCCCATTCGGCCTCTGTGCTATGGAACCGGCGAGACCAGGGAGTGCCAAGGATAAAGTCGTACCCAGTCTCCAGCACGTCGAAGTAGGCGGGGGAATGGTAGCGCCGAGGCGCTTGGGTACTATCCGGTGGCTGGAGGGTGAGGGAGAAGTGGAGGTCGGGGACCGTCTGATCGAAGAAGCGCTGCGTCTTGTTATCTCCGAGGGTAACRGAGATAGGAGAGCGAGACCCAGAGGTAGCTAGGCGAGCTTCCTCAACCACTCGAGGGTGAACGAAATCTCCCTGCGAGCCAGAGTCCCATAAAGCGCGGTACACCCTCGTAGATGTCCCTAGGCGAATAGGGATGATGGGTAGGGTGCGATCAGGGTCAGAGAGCAAGGCGAGAAGACGACGCAGGACGTTGATGTGTCTCGTGAGGCGCTCCTGACGAGCCTGCAGAATGCTAAAGTCCAGGAGAGATGACACAACGTCATCGCGAGTCGCCAGTTGAGCGCCACAACGGGYTGTGCGAATGGCGCGACGCGTCGGAAGTCTCAAGCGAGAAGCGCTAGATGCGGCAGTCTGCTGGGAGGCAGACGGTACCTCGATAGACGATGGGGCGGAGAGAATTGCGTCTATCGTGTCCTGAGGGTCCTCTGGTGGGGTAGCCAAAGGGGCAAATGCGACTCGGTGGTTGGAAAGCCGGCTACGTGCGAGGCCTCAGGGGCACAGTGCACCGTGGCTAGGTGGATGGGGCTGGCCGGGCGGGGCCGGGGGGGGACTGAGATCGACGCTGACGAGAGATGTCAGCGTAGTGCCGATCAAGGGCGGTATGGTATGGACACCGTGAGGAGGTGTGTCCATCTAGGTGGCAACGAAGGCAGCCGCGCCGGGCCTCGAGGGCGGCACACTCCTCAGGGGATAGAGGTCCGCGAGGAGGGACATAACCCTGCGGGAGGTCTATCTGAGGAACCGTGGGTGTGCGGGAGCCAGCCTGTGCAACCCGACTACGAGCACGACCCATGGCAGACATGGCCATCAGCAAGCGCTCGGCCACCGGAATAGTGTCGTCATCCAAGTGATACTGGATGACGTCTCGTAGCTCGATGTCCTCGGGGGCGTCCCCAAGGGTAGGGTCAAMCTCGGCCGAGGCGTCCTCGCCGTACTCCAGAGAACTGTAGCRCTGAGAGAATGACGCTCCAGGGCGGGTCGGGCGACGAAAACGACCAGCAAACGAGGAGCGACCTCGGGTGGTACCCCGAGACTGAGAGGTGGCGGCTGGCCGCGAAGAGGATGGGGCGACGGAGAAGCGACTGCACATCCTCTGGTACTGACGCGCAGCCTCGTATGCCTGCTTGCGGAAGAGAATGATCGCCTCCATAGCTCTAGGCGATAGTCAGTCGGCAGGCTGACAAGGAACCGGTCGGTGAGTGTGACCTCCGGTAGGAACGTCTCGTCACAAACAAGGCGAGCGTCCTGAAACACCCGGATGTGACGTTCCAAGTCGGCCGGTACAGAGGACCTGGACCATCTGGTCTGGGTGACGTGGTCTAAGGCGTCGGTGACGTCATGACGAGCGCCGAAATGGTCCTGAAGGAAGGCCGCGAAGTCGGCCAGAGTGGGGGCCTCACCCACGCGGAGGCGCTGGGTATAATGATCCTCCCACGCAGTGGAAGGGCTACCTCGCAATTTGGTTGCGAGCACATCACACCACAACTCCTGACGGGTGGTCGTCATAGAGAGCGTGCTCGTTGCTATCTGCAACCAGCGAGAGACACGGGTTGTGCCATCATACTCGGGAATGTCCGTGGTGCGCACAGGAGCATGTCCACTGTGCTGATGGCGGGGGGAGAGAGATCGAGGCGAGTGCACTGCGGCAGCGTAAGTTGAGGTCGCTGCAGGGGCAGAGGTGAGGGAAGGCTGTGGGCCGTGGCCGCTAGCGGATGGACCAGCAGGCGAGGAGGCAACGACCGCGGGCAGCTGTCCCGGAATAGCCAGGTAGGAGGGAAGAGGCTGAGGAGAAGGTCGAGGGAAACGAGCCTGCATCATGGGGACCGAAGGGGTGGTAGAGGAAGAAGGGTGGGCAGCGTGTGATGGGTGAGGCTGTCTCAGAGCGAGAATCTCCGCCTGAGCCTGCGCAATGGTGGCCTGTAAAGTGGCCACGCGCTGGGTGCGTGGGGTCGGAGGTGGAGGGGGCGGAGCGGGTCTCCCAGTGGGAGGAGGAATCCCAGCCTGGGCGGTACCCTGCTGTGGGGGTGGGGGGACAAAGGCGGGAAGAAGAGGGCGGAGCCGTATTGCCGCGACCGGTGCGGGAAGCTGGGAAACAACACCGGTGTGGGTTGATGAAACTGCTGGGCCTCGAGGCGGTACCTGGACCACAGCACCTACGACAGTAGTAGAGACGGTAGGGGCGGCCGTGGCCGGGAGAACTGCCGCAACAGACGGGGTGGTCTGAGCGGCAGCAGCACTCGCCACTGCTGCGGGGGAGTGTTGGGCCTGACCCGTAGAGGAGGGGGAACCACGATGTCTCCGACTCTGGACTCGTGGGGAGCCGGACTCGGAGCCGGTAGGGGATGGGGTATGGGAGCGGTGGGGAGAGTGATGAGGAGAGCCCTTGAGGTGGTTGACGTCAAGGGCAAGCGCATTGATTTGCGCTTGCAACGGTCCAAGCGTACTAAGTTGCGCCTGAATCGTTACGAGGGTGGCATGAAGGTCCATCGTGTCCGCATGGGCCTGACCCTGACCCGCTGGCTGAACGCTCACCTGGGAGGTGGACGGCGCCGCGGTGATCTCCTCAAAGGAACTCCCTTCCATGGTCGGAAGGGAAAGGGAGGTAGAGCTCACGGGTGTGTGTGGGGAGAGGGGCCCGCTGGTAAGAGGGAGGGGACCGCGGGAGCGGAGTGAGTATGTGTGAGTCGGCTCACCCCGGATTTGGCGGGTCGCGCGTGAGAATGACGCGCCAAATCGCTCGAGGGGGGAGGAGCCGTTCGGGTCCAGGGTGTCCGACGGGAGGAGGCGGGAGAGTAGGGGTTTTAAAAGAACCCTAAACCCTAGAAAAACCCTAAGAAAACCCTAACCGGAGTTTAAGTGGTTAGGGGAGGGTAGCGGTGACCTAATCAAGAAAAAGATAATGTGGAAGGGGGGGGGGGGGAAGAAAATAGAATAAA
>BFEA01000074.1:2235521-2252344 GCA_003427395.1 Chara braunii | reverse complement strand
TTTTTTGCTCAAGCCACGTGGCAACTGATAGGTGGGGTGGGTGGGGGAGAGGAGCAGGGAGGAAAGCCTGCTCTGATACCAGTGTGACGGACCCGCTGGGATGGCGGTCCGTCAGGATCAAAACGAAGGGATGAAGATGGGGGAGATGGAGATGGAGCTGGAAGGGACAGCGCAGCTCCAACGCAGACTCAACACGCACGTACTCCAATCTGTGCAAATGAAGAATGAGCCACAAAACAGGCTGCAGCTGGGGTATACCCCCAGCAGACTGACTGGACTGGACTGGACTGACCTGGTACCGACAGTGGTACCGGGCAGGATTGGACTGGACTGAATAACCGCACGGCCTGTGGGGTCAGGCCACGGCCTGGTCCCACAGGCCGGACTGGCAAATAGCCAAATAGGCCCTGGCTGTGGGCCAGGGCAGATGAAGGCCCGCTGCATCCATACTTCGATGTTGTCATCCCGCACGCAGCTCCCTTTGGCCATGCCGCCCAGTCCCCTGCCCAAACCAACAATCTGTCGCGCTCATTCTCCCCGCAAGGCTCCAAAACCCCTATCTAACTTCCTCATACGGCCGTCTCTATCAAATATCATCCGAGATTCTTCCTTTTTGCTCCCGCCATAACCCCTTCTCGATGCCTTCTCGCAGCTCTATCTCCCACTAACTCCTGGTTTTACTAACCTAACGTTAAAACTAACTTCATCATTGTACTCGCCCTATGCAAAAACCCCAGTATAGCATCTTAAATCACTAAAATCGGTCATGAAATAACCGAGTTATCTTGATTTTTCTCTCCCTCTCCTTCACTTTCTGCCATAGCTCGGCGCACTAATTCTTTCTCCTACCTCTTATCCTACTAATTTTCCTCCTAATCGAACTGCATATTCGGGGTCGCCTGCCCCGAAAACCCCTGTTAAGCACTTCCCCCCACCTGATTCTATCAATAATTGAGTGGGGTAGGCATTTTTCCTCCCGGCCATGTCCGCTTTTATTCCCGCCCCTTCATCTCAGACTTCGAATGCACCCGACGCGAATTCGGGCCAGGTTCGCTTTCTTTTTCCTACGCCCGTCACTTGCACTTGCTTCGTCTCTGCGGCTACCCACCTCATTTCTTCGGGAGCACAGACTCATTTTTCCGTCTGGGTTCACTTTCTTCCTCCGTTGCCTTACTGCCTTTAACCCTCCTCTCTTTCCTTCTTGCACCAGCCGTATTCCCTCCTCATCGCTATCTTCACCTTCGTGCTCTACAAAGTACCTGGCGCAGCCTCGCACGCAGGTTCGCTCCCCCTGTATCGACACCATCCGACTGTAGTAGCGCACAGTCGTGGTCAGCAGCTCCGGCTACTGTGCGGAAATAGTCGAAGGCACCCAGCTACCGGCCGACCCGATTAGCCTTTTGCCCCTATACCCGAGCCCGACAGACAAGCCGCGCGGTAGCGTCACCACGGGCCTCCACCGGGAGCTCCTTGTTGCTTGCTCCGCTCAGGCAGCGCTGGCTACATCTCGGGCCCCCAACGGCCAGCTCCCATACACCTTTCCCACACAGCAGGTCACATGATCGGGGGCGCGACCTCACTGCAATCTATAGCGTGAGGCTTAGTGACGTGGGCCGCTATACAGATCTTGGTAGTAGTAGCAAATATTCAAATGCGAACTTTGGGGCTGAGGTAGGGGCGAGTTCCATGGGAAACGTTGTTGCAGCCTGTACCGCTGCGGGTCTCCGCCCGGCCCCCCCCTGTGCATAGGCAAGCTTACCATCTCACGGGGTCCAGCGGGTATGCTCTCACCCAAACCTCTCACAGTAATGGTGGGTGGTGGGCCGTGCGCCTGCTGCACCCCCCCCCCTTTATCCCCTCCCGGCTGCAGCTGCACAGATCTGCCCGGAATGCTTTTCGATTGTCTTCTACTTCAACGCCTCGATCACGCCAGAGTCTCGATGGGCGTGCTCAAGGTCTCTGACTGCCGTTTTTGGCCACCGTGCGCAACGTCGGCCTCAGAGCCGATTACCGAGGTAAAAACCTTAGAAAACAATAAAAACAAACAAATAAATAAATAATAAAAATAAGAATAAACGTCGTGCATTCCGCTGGCTCACGACGCCGCGCACACCCAGGCTGCACATGGTTGCGCCTTGTCGTCAATACTGCACGCGCGCCGTCGAGCGGACAAGGCTGCACTAGTGCGACTTGTCGAAAACACGCCAAATACCCTTGTAAGGGTATTTGGTACAACAACACGGCCAAATGAACAGCACCTCTTCGACGTGTGCCACTTGCTGTACAACCGGTTCTGACGCAGCCTGCCGGCCACAACACCAACGCAGGGGTGGGGCAGTAAGCTCCCAACCTCCGGCTATGGCCGCCCCTCTCTAACTCTCCATCTTTCTACAGACCTCCACTCTCCTCTCCAACCGCATCATCGCTGCCTCAAAACTCCTTCAAGGATCACTGTATACCCCTGACCTCATGCTAGGCCACCGCTTCAGTGTGCCTCTACCTCGGCTAGCCCCTCTTGATATAGTCATGAAGGAAAGAAACCTGCGTTGCTTTAGTTATGGGTTCATGTCTTTCTTTCTCCGTTTCAGCTCTTGCTGTTAAGTTCGGAAATCGTTTTGTGATTGCCACTTATCACCTTTTGCTTACTTCCTCTGCTGAAATCATGGAGCTCAAGTTGTTGTAGCTTCGTATTGACACCCATAACTTTCATTTTTTTTAAGATCTAGTTGACCTCATGCATATATACACAGAGTTCTCTGCAGGCCTATGCATACCATGGTAATGGCTTCAAACAGCCTCACCATGCTTTGGAGCAATGGTCCAAAGTAGCCTCTCTTTCAAAATTTGAGGCTAGCTAAGTCCCTATGTGCAATAACTTGTTGTTTTCTGGTCGCCTGTAGCCTCTCTCTATCGAGGTTGTACCATAGGTAGGGTAAATTTCTAATTTTGTTTTGCTAAGGGCTAACCGAGAGACCTACCTGAGGGGAAATTCGTGAGGGACATATCTGCAAATTTGGAAAGATACAAACCCAACACTAACTGAATTTCCTGTTGCTACCCTAACTGCGAATAGCAGGTCCAGGCTACCCATAGGACAGACAGACCCTAAAGGCCTATGTTGATAGACGGTCCTATAGCCTATAGTCGGGTAAGGAAGAGGGCGAGAGACCGAAACTGAAACGGTACCGATCGGTCCAGTCAGTCCGGTCTAGGTCGTGTATAGGCTAGTGTAGGTTATAGATAGGATAGGGACATCGGTTCAAGGCTTTTGGCAGTTGGTACCGAGTACATTGCAGTTGCGCTACGCGTGAACCGGAAGTGGTGATGACTCAGCGTTGTGGGAGACAGACATAGCTAGACCTTCGGAGCGCCGACCATAGCTGGGACCTGCGATGTACTCTGTCAGCACGCGGGGCTGAACAAAGGTCTGGGCTATTCGAGGTCTGCTGGAGGCGTGAGAAGTTGGTGCCCTGCTGGACCCTCCTCCGGAATGGGGCTCCAGGGTTGTGGCGCTGCAGCCATAGCTGCAGCTTCTTCCTCAGAGGTCATCTTGTGAGGAGTGGTGGCGGTGCTGCAGGCTTCCACCGGGGAAGTCTTTCGACACTTCGTCATCATCAGATACTATGACGCTGATCTTCTTCTTCACCCTCTGAGTGGCGCTTGGCCTCAGAGGTCTGTTTCAAGGTGGCGCTGTCCTCTGGAGGCAGTACTTGGGTGGTGCTTGATGTTTCATGGGCTCAGGGGTGTTGCGAGTGGTTACTCAGGGTTGGGGAGTGAAGCACTGCTCATTTCTGAGCAGCGAACTATAGTATTGAAGTTATCTTGACAATTCGAGATTCTGAGAGTAATAAACAGTGTGATATTGGGTTTGGACTATCATCGTTTCATTGTTTTCTGGATGTGATCTACTCGGCTTCTCTTTATGACTGGTTGTGAGGATTGAGTGGAGTGAATTGCACTTTTAGTGTACCCTGTCATATCGCATGGTCAAGTCTTCCGTTGTGTTTATCTCTCCCTGTGCAGTGTGGTACTCCTATCCTCTCCCCTTCCTTCTGTGTATGTATGGGCATACCTGAGAGTCTATGTGAGTGAGTGTTGGTCTTCAGACAACAGACAACCAGAATCATAGCATATGGAGCTGGGCCTTCAATTGATCCTTCCATGACCTCAATTCAAGGAAGAATGACCACGACTATGCTTCCCATATATAAAAAAACATCAGCAGCCAATGGCTGCTGCTAAGTTTCCTGACAGCCATTGGCTGCCTTTTCCATGCCTGGTGCCCGTTTTGATAGGTGCCAGCTAAGTACTGAGGTTGGGAGGGGAACAATCAACTCGTGATATTCACGAATTCCAGTCCCGACAGGCTGAGAGGGGATGCGAAAAGTAGCCCGTCTTTGCCGATTTTTAATAAACAATTCGTTCAACAAAAAATTAAAAAAACAATCCCAACTGTGGGCTAGGTGCCTCCTAACCGTAGAAAAAAATCCAGAGCAAACAAAAATAATTTCGGCCATGAAACAATTATTGGCGCGAAGTGAAAAATCTGAGTTTTTCAAAATTTTGATCCCGGCAAACGGTCACTTCACCCTCGTGGCCCATTAGTGCAACATTGAACTGTCGACATACAGACTCAACATCGAATCCAAAGGCAAAGATGAAAACACATTCATTCTCCCTTCCTCCCATACCCGTTTGAAATACAGACCGGGGATTGAATCCGAAAGCAAGTAAGCTGCCTTCAACGGGGAGGCACCTCCTCCTAAAACATGAGGAGGCGCATTACCTCGTGCTTTCACGCGTGGTACCAGCTTTCCCAAATCCAGGGGGCTGGGGAGCAGGCCTAAAAAAAGAAAAAGAAACAAGGAAGAAAAAAAATAGAAAAAAAAAAACAAAAGCTTCCCAAAACAAATCCGACTCCCTTGAAAACAGGTGCCCAGTGAGCCTCTCATCTTGTGGCCAGCGGGCTCAGTCTGCTTGAGCCTGCAGGTAGGTCGGGCCCCTAACCCAACGGTTAGGCCTCTAATCCATGGCCAGACTTCCAGCCCCCACTAATCCATCGTCGGCTCGAGCTCGGCTGTGGCATAGTGCTAGGACCGGTTTAAGTCTCCCTCCCCCATCTGCGGCTCGAACGGGTGTCTGGTCTAATCGGCCAGAACATCGATGTCCAAATCGCTAGATGTAGAGTTAAAGTCCTGCAAGCATACATGCAAAAAAAAAAAAAAAAAAAAAAAAAGGCAACCTCTTTTCCCTATSCTSCSACCGTRAACCAAACGGGGCCTTTTTTTTTTTTTTTTTTTGACCACCCAGACTCTAAATCACGCAGCTGGTGCTATTAGGTATGACGTTTCTAGATTTAGTACTCCAATAGCCGCATGCCGTTGCAGCAATGGCAAAAGTGAATCATCGTCAATTACCGTCGTCATTTCTGGATGTCGCAGGCGTCTGGACTTAGATTCATAGTAGAGCTCAAGTCTCTCGGTCATTAGTACGGTCGGAATAACTTTTAGGCAGACGTGTAATTTTCCCACCAAGTCCCTCAATTCAACGAAAAAAGTCGGACAGTGTCCGACGTTTAAAATCCCTGGCAAATACCCTTGTCAGGGTATTTTCCCCGATAGCGCTACGACGTCATTCGAATTAGGAACACTACGACTAAACACCTCTTTCAGATGCAACAACCGTTTCGCGCCACAATTTGGAGGTTAGCCTCACAGATGGCTTTCCTCTATGGTACATGGATGGTTAGGGTCATGTGGGGCGGACGCACTACCGCTTTAACTTTTGACGACGAGGAGCTCGCACGACTCGACCGGATTGAGGTTGAGGCCCGCTGTCGGAGGGCGCGGTGTCCCGGCCCTCCGCTGCATACCAGTCCATCCGCTCACTTACCGCTGTGTACCAGTCCATCCGCTCACTTAGCGCTGTGCACCAGTTCATCCGTTCACTTACCGCTATAAGCCCGGTACCAGTCCGCAGGGTCATTTAGAACTGAGAGACCCATATAATGGGCTTTCCAACGGTACTTCATAGGTTCGGTACCCTGCCTTACAGTGTTCTGCCCCATAACTGAAGTGACCATCGAGGTTGCCTAGAGTGTTAGAAAAGGGGTAGCACGGTTAGTCAATTTGTTTTCCCAACTGCACGCCGGGCCTCTATAGTCATGATCTGGGCTAAGTGCAGAAGAGGGATAGTGATAGTCGATATGTTTTCCCAACTGCACGTCGGGCCTCTATAGTCGTGTTCTAGGGTAGGTGCAGAAGCGATGGTCACCATTAAAAGAAAAGGGGAGAAAACTCCGGAGAAAGAAAATAAAAAGAAGGAAAAAGGAGAGACTAAAAATGAATTCATCGAATTATGACTTTTGTTAACCGAAAGATCTAGCGGTGGTACGTATCTTTCCTTTTCGTATTTTATTATTTCTTTCTCTACCTTTGATTTTTTTGATTTCCCTTTTTGTCACTTCGCGAGAAGGAGGGCAGACGTTTCGTTTTTGAACTTTGATTGAAGTCCGGTGGTCTGGACTAACCTGACCCTTCAAGTATCGCACTGTGACTGACCTGTTTGGTTGAGCGCCGCCCAGTGAGACCCAAAAGAGGGGTATACCGTGGTCGCTTCGATAGGAAGCCTATCACACCCCCGGGGGGAGGTCATAGGCCCCCTCCTTACCATCGGATACGGGTACCCATTAGTGGTAGCCCGTAAGTACCCTATGAAGGAAGTGAAGTGTCGGGGGGTATTTTGTTATTGGACTGCTGCACCAGCAAATATGTCACTAAAAAACGAAGGGGGCTGCGATGGATGACAAAGAGTTCTGCTCATAATATGACCGTTGAGGTGTGGTCCTTATCTTCTTCTTGCTTTAAATTTTATTTTATCTTTTACTCATTTCTCTAAGATCTAATTATTAATGTTGAGAATTTAAATGTTGGCCGAACTAAATCCCTCATTCAAAATACGGGGATCGCGATAGGTAGAGGTCCTATAAAAAAGAAGGGAGTTGTGTTATTGGCTACTCGGATACAGGTAGTCCCGTTGCGCTGAGTACGGGTGAACCGAAGAAGGAGGACCGGGCGACAAAGTGGGCGTGTGATTTCGTCTGCGTGCACATGCGCCCTGTATTCGGTTTTGGCTATTCTAGAGCTGATACCCTAACATTGTGCACTGTCTTTTCAATAGAGGAGCTGCTATGGCGCGTAGGAATGACCTTTTTGGCTATAGGCCAGGGCACTTGAGGTTCTACTGGAGCTGGGAGCCTATGCGCGAACAGGGGGCTACAGTGGACGCCTGCCTGAGCTATAGTAAAAGTGACAGACAGACAAGGTTAAAGATAAACGTCTACGGAGGGAAAAAACAGGAGATGAGGGAAAATAAGAAAGTACAGGGGGTAGTCACCGAGGCTCGCAACCGAGCCGAGCGGACGTGCAGGAGGGATGGAGTGACCGCGGTCTTGAAGGTTATAGTCACTTACCACGAAGAAGAGACTTCCACGAGCACAACTGAACGGGAGCAGCAGGAGTTGGACCGGGACTCAGAGGCCAAGTCCGAAGCCAGCGACGCACTAACGCGATCCTGGCACGGACTGGAGCAGTGGAGGAGGGAGCATCCGCCGGCCGAGTCGGTAGAGGACCGGCTAGAAACCAGTTCGGCTCAGCTAAGGGATTGAGCGTGTGAAGATGTTATAGTGACAGAGGCACGATGGACTATTCATGCGCGCGAGAGAGAATAGACAGGGCGAGTGTGCAAGTCCAAAGAATTCTCAGGGCGCTGACGTCAACGTTGACTCCCACTCGCAAGAAGCTAAAGAGGGGACACGTGTGCGGACTAGAGGGGAACTTGAGGTGACGACGAGACCAAGCCTGCTAGGTGGTTGTGAGTAAGTTACTGGGAGTGGGCAGAGCTTCACACATGATTGGGAGAGAAGAGCCATGCGTGACGCGTGAACGCTATGGTGGCAGGTCTTAGAGAGAAGGGAGACCAGACAAGCACGCTCATGGACAGTAGACGTCGTTGTTGACGACAACATCCCCCTTGCGTAGAGTGCGTCCACAACTCCTGGACGAAGTTAGTAACAATGTGTCTGCCAAGCTGGGACAATCACAAGAAAGCAAACGGGGGCTGAGGCTGCGTGACTGCGTGGAAGAGTGTCCCTGCTCAGGCCCAAGCGAGAGCGCTACGCCTGAGTACGTGGTTGGGGTCACCCTCCGTTTGAGTGACCCATCTCGCCAGTCTTTGCAGGTTGCAACGCTATCAGTTTCGTCTGATTATCGTGATAAGCCTGAGGTGGGGGTTTTCCGCCATGTGTTTGGTCTCTAGGTTAGAGAGAATGTGCGCGCTTGCCTTTTTGGACTCGTGCCTAACGATGTTGCTTTCTTGAATGAGCGAACACGGATGGAATTGCGGTTCTCGTACTGTGCACTTCAGGCGTGATCAGTGAGACAGTCGGCCAGCTACCACAAGGAAGGGAGGAATAGGCGGACATGATTGTGAGAAAGTCATGCTCACAGCAGCTATGAGAGGCAAAGAGGTTGCGAAACAGACTGACCAATCATCACTTACCTCGGATCGGTTTTCGCTGCACTCCAGGGGAAGAAGTTGTTTTTCTCTTTTTCGTCCTTTCGGAAGCTGGAAAGTGTGTATGCCTTTCTGGGTTCGTGGCTATGGTGATAATTCTCTCGAAGTAAACGAGACGAAAAATAGATTTAAACACACGCTTCTTGCGAACTGAGTGGGATCAGTGTGATAACGGGCTAACCGCTAAATACGTGAGGCATCGAGTGATTAAGGGTTATCCCACGACGCCAACATGTTCGAGGGGAGTAAGCAGTCATAGCTTAGAAAAAGAGAGTGGGTGAGGTTTCCCTTGCAGCTGGTGCCATGTATGACGTAGCGCGGTCTTGTTCTTTTCGGGTCTCCGGAGCACAGGCAACCACTCGAAGAAGAGAGGATGATGGCCTATCGGGGTCCAGAGCAAGGAAATATATCAGTTAACGTCATCCTATGACATTGCTAACGTAGGTCAATCCTCCAGAAGCAGCACGCTCTCCTCGTTAGTCTGAGTTCTTAGCCAGGTTTCTTTGAGAGAAGAGCATACATGATGTCGAGGATGTTATTATTAGCAGTAGATTCCAGCTAGCAGTCGCTGCGACCCTCATCCAGATACGTGAGGTATTATCTCTATGAGGCAGTGACTAGGCGGTATAGAGGTGATGTCGTATGAGTGATGTGTGTACAGAGATGAGATATGGGTGAGAAAGTGAGAGGGAATGTTAAAATGGGCGACTAACTTAGGCGATAGAAATTGTGTCGCCTCTGATTTTTTTTTTATGTACTGTCTTGAGCTGCTCGTGAAGGGTGTCATGGTTGGCTATAATGCAGGGATGAGGGGTATGTGGTGAACACTCCAGGGGAAGACACGACGCTTATCAGACTTGGGTAGAGTTTTAATCGAGTTATTTTGGTACTTGAGTCGACAGTATTAGTGCAGTATGCGGTTGAGCGCATGAACAAGTTTTATTAAATCACGTATGAAAGGCGTGAGCTAATAACGATGACACTATCAACGGTGCAAGTTACATAATATTTCTCCTTTTAATTGATCACGCTCTGTGTGATGACTCGGTCATGAATGGATCGTGTATGAGAAGAAGTTGTTCTCGGCCAAGGTGAGTGGGGAAAACAAGTAAGCGCAATTGATTGTTAACATTGTTGGGTTGTTAGTAAACGGCGTGCTTTACCCTGGTCAGACTCTCACAACCATCTCGAATCTGGCTACTAAGGAGACGTCATATAGACTGTGGCGACCAATTTTACCAGGAGATATTGTGTGAGTTGGGTTGATGAACATCGACGACTCTGAGTAACTTACCTGTGAGTGGAAGAAGAAAAACCCATTGGTTGAGATTGAAAAGGCCGTCAATATCGCCTGAGACTAGTGGACAAAGATCAGGGCAAGAGATAAGGTCTCGACTCTTTTTCTCCATACCCTTCCCCATGATCAAGTACATTCTTTGACGATGCTATGGAAAAAGGGAACTAACGGGATAATAAATAAAGCTTTGTTGAATGAAATCACTCTTAGCCGAAATGGGGTAGGACCTCCTGTTACAGTTGTGAGTTGTGGAAAGGTCGGGTCTGGCATACTACTTGGTCAGTACTGTGACAAGTGGTACTTACCCTTGGTTAAGTCTCCCGTGTGAGTTTCGAGAACGGGTTGCATGTGGTAGGCGAGTAACAGAAGAAGAGAAAACACAGAGCAGCCGTAAGTGGGTTCTGCCAATGATTAGTCAATTGTAAAACGTTGGACTCTCGACGAGGCCGAGTAGAGAGGAGGGTTGTCACGGTCCTCTCTCGTTTGTTCATTCTGACGTGAGCCGTCAAGCAACTCTAAGCATCAGATTTTGTGTTTCTCCAATCGGTTGGATGAGTCAGAGGGGAAAAACCTTGAGAAAAGTAGCTTATATTTTTGCTAAATTATTGGTTGATGGTGATTAAATAAAAATCTTGTGTACTTAACCAGGTTTAACGAGTTCGTGAGTCATGTTATAGCAAGTCCTATCCAATAGTGTTTGTATCATAGTTGAGCCAAAATTAAAATGAGCACTATATAACATTGTGCCTGAGGGTAGTGGTCTGACTTACATGTGAGTGGGGAATAAAAAATGTGCAGAGCGTGTGCTTTATCTTCACAAACATAGCTATGAGCTGTATAGCACGGGTTCCTCACTGGAGGGGGCTGAATGGGTTAGGACAATACCTGAGGCCATTAATGTTCTCTGCATGTTGTGAATCGGTGTTCGGGCTGCTCTAAACGGGTAACCTCCCTTGAGGTACTCAACTCGCGTGCCAAGCGTGTGAACCAACAACTTGAAATCGTATTCAACAGTCGCCCTGGTATGGATAAATGGTATCGTCTCGGTGGTCTCGGTAACCCATCCCAGTAAAGCCTGGTTATCTGACTTTCGTACCCTTCTAGAACGACGACTGTAGATTCTCACTCAACCACAACCTTGTATCAATACTCGACCTATGCTCAATAAAACTCTACGGACCAAGGTCGACTGGGAAGATAATAGTCCAACAACGATCAGATAGGGCTTTCAGAACGGGCTCCTTGGTCGACGACTTCCATATCTGTCTCTAAACTTGCGCAAACTCTCGCCAAAGCCTTCCGCAGACTGCATCATCCATGACTTAAATCTTGGGGAGTGGAAGAAATCATGAAAAAATGTGAAATCTTAGTGACGAAATGTGAGGTTATTATGAAGAAGTATGAAAACTGGAAAGACGAGGTTGTCCTGAGTATGGAGCACTTGAAAATGGTCTTGAGGGAGGATATAATTCGGAAGGTTAAGGAGGAAAATATCATCGAATATGTGTTTTACTTTCAAAATCGGAATGACAAGCTACATAGCACCGACTCATTCTCAGAAACGATAGAGCAGGCCCAAGCAAGGTTTAAGTGAACACGAAAGGTTCTGAGGCTCCTTTATCACCAGTCCTCAAAAGTCAAACAACACACAAGGATCAACAATTGATAATTATCTCAGCCTCATGTTATCAAGCGATTAATAGTCATTGATCTATTATTTCAGCAGCGTTTAGCCACTCAGGTTACCAGGAAATCTCGACCAAGATCAATCAGCGCTCGGTTATTGCAGGTTGACATTGAGACCAATATCAATTAGTCTGTGCATTCATCAAAGAAATTGAGACCCTCTTTAGTGTTCACCTCTAACCACAAGTGCAATCCAGTATTTTCCTGTTAGTGAATCAGTCTTGGCCAGCCTGAACATCATAGCCCTCAAAGATGCAGTCCAATATCGGTACGTCAGTGCAGTTGGCTTCAAACAAGGAAACCTATCCATTTTTGTTGTTCTCACCAGTTTTGCAGCAGGTATCATCCTCGACCTGAAAGGAGACTCATGAGTTCTTCGATTCAGTCTGGGTTGCTGCAGGCAGGTACCTAGAAGAGAAAAAGAAAGAGCTAGATGAAAATGGAGTAAAGCTGATTCGCAGCTTTGGAATGAACTCTACACTGACTATCCCAGACCTCCAGTTCCCTTCGTTCTCATAGGCGGTTCTTGTTGGGGAGACTTGGTAGAACTAGCCAAGAGGTATATTTATCCTGCGATGATTGATTACGAGGCATTGGTAGAAATCTCAGAGTTTCGGCATCTCAGAGGAGGGGTCTTCTTTCAGCCATATATTCCTACGTTATGGGAGGAGTTTTGTGCTATGGTTGATTTTCGAATCGGAACTTGCAGGGTTTAGGTGGCGCTACATCCAGAGACCACAACCTTAGGGAGTACGAAGACATGGTTCGAGGCACAAAAAACGCGCAGCAAAATGAGAGATTGAGTGTATGAACTAGAGGGATGAGTGAGGACTCATGACTAGTGTTGGTTGTGTTCCTTATGTGTACTCTCTAAGATTATTATGAATTATCATTCTTCCCTCACTAATCCCTGTCATCACCCCAGTCAATCAGTTTTGCTTATTTTGCATTATTTCTGCTTGATGATTGCATTCCCAGATGATTTTATCACAGTTCTAAAAAATTATAAAATTGACAAATTGATGCATGCATGACATACCAGAAAGTTATGATTAATATTTGCATGATTCCTTGTTGTTCTGAATCAAAATAAAAGATTCCAAAAACCGGGGACCGACGAGGACTACAATTGAAGGGTCTCGCTCGAAGCCGGACGCACACAACAGGAAGGGATTTGCTTCACTTAATTTATTTTATTTATTGCAAAAATAATACAAATGTCTGCGTGACAGCCTGTTGGCTTTCTGACCGCCCGAAGTGGCCTGACTGAGAAAAAGTGCGACACCGCGAGGGTTGGCAACTCTATCTCGGCTAGACGCGCCTTTTATGATTTAGGTGCCGCGTTGAGTTGTCCGTATGTTAGAATCACGTTTATATGACTCTACGAGGGTAGTTATAATTAATAATAATAATAATAATAATAATAATAATAATAATAATAATAATAATAATAATAATAATAACTTTTTGTAGATAGGACCAGCCGGATGGATAGTATTCGGAATACCCCGATGATCTCACTATCATGCTTATGCATTGAGAGGTAATCAAACGCGTAGCAATGCATGCTATATGTAAGATGATTGAGATGAGGAAAAAACTTCATCAAGCTGAACAGTAAGCCGGAAGGAGGAAAAATATTAAGCCTATGAGAAGGTATCATTTATCATCGCGTCAGTGGCGAAGACAATGAGAGGATGAACATTTCTTCTGGAAGACACAAAAACTGAGGTTTTGTTTTGTGCAACTTGAAGGTGAAGTTTGATACTTCATCCTTCGAGGAACGGAAATAATAATTATTGGCCAGGAGGACAAAGCGACCAACAAAATTTATACGCACCTCCAACTAAGTCATATATGTTGCGGAGGTGTGGTCAAACCGATAGTTCGAACTTCGGCCAAGAACCAGATCACTTGTTGATGTGCATGGTAGCATTGAAATTTATTTGCAGAAGTCATTTCTGGCAGGTATTAATGGATGTGTTGACTGGTCAACCTATAAGTCAAATGTTAACTTGTCCTTTCTTAATTTCTTATCAATAAGCAAGCTTTCATTCTGGAAGTAGAGATAAAAAAAATGATCTTCGGTCATATGTGCTGGGAAGGGTAACTTGGAAGATCATCTCATTAAGTCAAAATCCTATCTTGTGTGATTTGATAAAAGATGTATTGATTTTGTGATCAGTGAGTTATAAAGGGACTATGATTATTTTATGGGCTTCACGTTTGGTTGAAACCTTTCCAGTCGACCGACGTTCGTTTCGTACCTAGGAGATTAGCGCCCTAGGGAACGAACAACGTTCGGGTCCACTTGGCGTTAACCAAGCGTACCTATACTCCTCCGAACGAGCAAACGCCATCGACTGACCTATCTCTGCAATTGCATGTAAAAACTTTCGCACGTGGGTCAGTAGCTCCGTAGGGATACGCCCTTGAGGGTGGTGGCAACCCCTCAGGGAAGGCAAAATGTGTCGCGCGGAAACCTATCATGTCGTAGGGGACCGTGGGATGTACAGTTGGCGCACCCGGCTACAGAGGCGAAGGGATTACGTGACCTCGACCGTCTCGGTGACTCGTGAGATATTATGCATTATTCATGAGTTGTCTCTGGTGTGTTTTGTTTAACTCCTGCGTGACATAGCCGGGAGGGCTCCCGCACTTGCCAAAAGGCGGGAGCCGATGCGCTCGACAGGTGGCGCCGTTACCGGGGATAACTACTATCTACCGTTGTCTCTGGTGGAACGACACTCGAGAAATGAGGGTTATGGTAAATTTTAAGTATTGTATGTTATTTGGTTTGGATTAAAAGTAGTCAGTTGTTATTAATGTCTAGAAAAAGAAAAGGAAGACAAGGTTCAAAACGAGTTGTTAGAATCGATTTAACATTTGGAGTGGTTTTGTCGTTTTAGCTTTACTCAAGATGACGGGAGGAAGTGTTGATCCCATGAATAGCAACACGACCGATCTATGTAATGATATTATGAAACTCGCACGAACCATTCGAGAAGCCGACAATCAAAAGGCACAACTACCGAAAGTCCAGGTTCCTCTTTTTGCTGGCACCAATGCCTCGGCATGGGTGGACAAGTTCGAGCAGTTGAGGAGTTGTTGTGAACGGTCAAGAGAGAAAATGTTTCAAATGGTGGCATAAAAAAACAGAGTTATTATGAATCCGAGTTTTAAAAGAAAAGGATGAATGACTGACATACAAACCGACCACACCCATCTCACACCTTGGTTTCAACCCGGGAAACTGGACCTGGACACTAACCCTGGGCAGGGGAAACAAGGACAACGATAACTGCGTACACAGTCGGTCAAGTCAGCTTTAAGTTATCGGCTGCTGCGCCCCAAAATGAACCTGAAGGAAGTGGTAGAAAATAGGTGGATGTGGCACCTGAATGTGGGGAAAAAAACCCTTCGCTCCGTAAAATGGTTTAGGCTGAGCAAGACTTCCCCAACGAAAGTGGCATCACTGCAATGGCAAATTGAGCACTGTTGCCTGCCCACGAGCGATTGACTGATTGATGGGACAACCTTGGAACAACGAGGGCTTGCTCTGCCATGGTGCAAACTTTGTTCATCTGTCTTCCCGTCATGATGTCGACCAGAAACGATCGAACACATCTTCCTATAATGCCCGGGGATCGGTATGGCTGTGGAGATGGTGAGAGAGGGTATGGAGATAAATGGGCACCACGACACCTTGGTCGTGGGATTGGAAGCCACTGTTGTGTGAAACATGACACCCTGACCAAACTACCACCTTCGAGGATAATATATTTAAATTACAGAGGCGGGCGGGACTTTGGGCACTATGGAGAAGATGTTGCATTTATGAGATGGAGGAGGTACAACTGGATGGCCAAATCTTGCGAGAGGAAATCAGGATGCATGTGCACGCTGAAATTACTATTCAATGGAAAAAAAGTGAAGGAGAAATTAACATCCCTATATTTTAAAGCAGAAATCAAAAAGTATTTTCAACAATTCAGCAACGACTGGTTGGGGGGGACCCTGGGGAATCCTATTGCAAAAAATTGTTGGGAAGGGGAAGGGGATAGGGAAGGGGAGGGGGAAA
The DNA here is from genome assembly GCA_003427395.1 of Chara braunii. NCBI lineage: Eukaryota > Viridiplantae > Streptophyta > Charophyceae > Charales > Characeae > Chara > Chara braunii. The sequence continues at coordinate 2,236,706 of BFEA01000074.1, read as the reverse complement.
TTGTGGGGCATAACGACATAAATTATCGTCTTTTTTTCCAGGAATGGACAAATGTCTGCCCAGACTTACCATGGCGCCCTGCTTCAGACTTCCCAGACCCTTTCCCGCCACCAGCCTTAGCCATGGTGGGGGAACGGTGGGACGAAGGAGGGGGTCCTTAGTAGGATTAATCTACAAGATTCAGTGATAGATTGCCATGATGTGGGGTTGGGGTTGGTTTGTTCCTATTTTAATTGGAGCGCCTGATATGATCTTTCCACGATTAAACAACATCAGTTTTTTGTTATTACCACCATCATTATTACTTCTTCTAAGTTCTGCTTCAGTGGACGTAGGTGCTGGTACCGGGTGGACGGTCTACCCACCTTTAAGCTGTATAACCAGTCATTCTGGAGGAGATGTGAATTTAGCTATTTTTAGTCTTTATTTATCGGGTGTTTCCTCAATATTCGGTGCTATCAATTTCCTTACGACTATTTTTAACATGCATGGCCCAGGAATGACCATGCGTATATTACCATAAACAACCTACAACAATAAATAAAATTTTCATAAAAACACCACTCGATTGAGTCCCAAAAAAAGTCGTTTCATTACTAGTCAAAATTTTGGCTAATTCTTCAAAATTTGTCACTCCTGTAAATCCATAAATCATAGAACAACCGAATAAGAAAATCCCAKAGGAAAAGGCACCTAAAATGAAATATTATAATCCCGGCGGTTTTTGGGGGCGATTCGACGAGGGACCTAGCTAACGCGTTAAACACTCCGCCTAAGAAGTACGGTCGCAAGGCTGAAACTAAAAGGAATTGACGGGGGTCTGCACAAGTGGTGGAGCATGTGGTTTAATTCGATACAACGTGCAAAGCCTTACCAGCCCGTGACATATGAACGAAACTCCTGATAAGAGATTTACTTCGACTTCATACAGGTGCTGCACTATGAAACACCCGCGGACGCGTCCGCAGGGTCGAGCTCGGAGAGCGGCCATATTCATGTCCGCATCCGCGGCTGGCCTCGCCTGCGCCGCGGACATGAATTTACACGAATTTTCCTGAATTAAATAACGGGTCAATATATATATATACATATATACAGGGTTGCCGGCGTTCGGGACGGGACGAACGCCCGAACCCGAACGCCCGAACGTACGGGACCCCTTCGGAAGGCGTTCAACCGTTCGGG
>BFEA01000074.1:2216877-2231879 GCA_003427395.1 Chara braunii | reverse complement strand
GCCATGCGGCCGCAAAGTTGCGCGGCCATGCGGACACGTCCGCGGGGTCGCGGACCTGGCCGCGGCCGCGGACTGGGCCGCCGCCGAGGGAGATTGAAGCAGCAACTATCTGGCGCCAGATTCAGGGCGAAGAGGTTCCCCCCTCCCCCCAATGAACTGTTCCCCGCAAGTGTTTTCTGATGTACTCAATTTCAGTTGTATATGGGACGCTGGGCCCGTTTCCCAGCAGGTGATGCTCCCCACCAATAGATGGAGCCCCTCCCCGGGTGCTAGTGGTGTCTGCTCTTACCAGCACCACTAACACTGGCGGGGGTGTGAAAAAAAAAAAAAAAAAAAAAAAATCAACAGGGCAGGGTGTCATGTTGCCCCTGGCTATTAAAAGCTATTGGTTTTGGAGAAAGAAATAGTATTCCCCACTAAACCATTCTAAAAATAAAAAAAGTTGTCTTCTCCTCATCGGGGGACAACTATATATCATCAAACAGAGCTGCCCGGTAAACTGTAGGCAGAGAGAGAGGGAGGGAGAAGAGGACAACAAACGAGGGGCTGTGACAAACTGTTTCGTCGGAGTTTCATTGACTCATCAGGAGGTTGAACCCTCAACAGTCTGCAGAATCCCCTAACTGATTACAATGTAAGTGATAATCCACCTTAACCCCGCCCAGATGTGGTTAAGCATCAACGACTGTCCGACAACTGATATCACTGCCCTCAAGGTACCCATGACGAAAATCAAAGCAGACTATCACTCACCCACATCAGACGGAAAACTCTACAGACTGTCGGTTCACACCCCATCACAAGCCAGCAAAACACCCACGAAACAAAGAAAGGTCTGTCACAGCCAAAAAATACACTCTAGACACGCCATGGCCGCGTAGTGCCGGCCCCGACCACTGCCGCTCGACCTGACCGGCGAAAACCGTAGCAGGGTGCTAGCGAAGTCGTGGTATATATCATCAAACAGAGCTGCTCGGTAAACCGTAGGCAGAGAGGGAGAAGAGGACAATAAACGAGGGGCTGTGACAAACTCTTTCGCCGGAGTTTCACCGACTCATCAGGAGGCTGGACCCTCAACAGTCTGCAGAATCCCCTAACTGATTACACTGTAAGTGATAATCCACCTTAACCCCGGTTGTGGTTAAGCATCAACGACTGCCCGACAACTGATAACTTGAGGTGGGCATATTTTATCTCACCTCACATATTTTAACTGGCCTTCTGCCATGTCATGGAACATATATTTTTCCTTTCACGACCTACCACTACTCCTAAGGCTATACATGGGACCCCTGCAAGCATAGCTTTCTACCTCTTTTCGGTGAAGGGGGGTTATTTTTTTCACTCATTTTTCTTTTCGTGGGTCTCTTCAGGAATTCCTGAGGAATACCCTGCAGGCACGCAGGCGGGCGTTTCTTCTTCTTCTTCTTCTTTTTTCATTTTTTTTCAAAAGCCCAGGTTGTTGTAGAGGCTGGATTACAGACATATGAGAGTCGCCTTCGACACTTGGCCATGTGGTAGAGGCCCCCTAATACTATAGGACTCCTTCCCAACCTACCTCTTTCGTAATTTCTCCCGGCGCACTCCTACTCCTACTTTCCTACCTCAGTGTCTACCACTCAGGATCATCACCCTCCAGCCTTGGGGTTGACCTGACCGAACCGTGGTTGTAGGTATCAGGGCTAAGCTGAGTCCCACACACCCCACTCAGCCCTGATCGAAGCATATTTGTGCGAGCCTTGTCGCCCAGGTACTTCAGGTGCTAGGTACAGACGTTTCACTACAAGTCCCATAGGTGGACCTATTTTGCGTTCCTATCGTTGTGTACACAACTGTTGTTACTGTTGTTTGGTTTTAGGTTGTTCGCTGTGTAAAGTTATGGCAGGCAAAAAGTGAAAAGAAGGACAACAAGGTCTAAGGGCTTAAGGGTTTAAGGGTTTAGGGGTCTAAGGGGTATGGACCTATGGTGTGTAAGGGGTTGAGGGTTGAAAGTCTCCTGCCATAACACTTGGGCACATTGGCCGCATAATTGAGCTGGATAGAATTAGTCCACTGAAAAATTTAACTGACTGACAGTTATGCATGGACCGTAGGAAACACAGTTAGGAACACTCTTAATCACACCTTATATAACACACTGCGATATGAGGCATGAAACACACGCAGGAGTACCCACAACATGCACAGACACAACAAGTATATGGCAACGACAACATAAATAGTACATAAACTGCAAAACACATGTAGGAGTACCCGCAATAGACACAGACACAACGACATATGGCAATGACAAGATAGATAGTATATTATAAACTCTAAGCGACTCTCAACTGGTTAGGATAACATTATCCTAAGTGATAAACCCATGGAATAATCCATAACAAAAGGACTGCTAAAGCGTTGGGACACTCAATCCCCAGCTCATCAGGCATACTAACAAACCATGCTTACACTATCGTTGTTTTTGACAATGTATTATACAGGGACGCTGGACCCGATTTCCAGCAGGTGCCGCTCCCCACCAATAGATGGAGCCTCCCCGACGATACAAGTGGTGTCTGCTCCTATCAGCACCCCTAGTAGATGATCGTTTTTTTTTTTTTTTTTTTTAAAAGAAAAAAGGTTGTTCGCTGTGCACACTGTTGTCAATGTACGGACCCCTTTTGCCCTGCGGTAGGAGTGTCCTGAGACGTACCTGACAGTAACACTGTCTAAGCGCAGTAAGTGTAGCCCTGGTGTAAGTGTGCTTTAATGTGTCCCAACGCTGAGCTGATGGATCGAGTTGTCCTTTTTTTTTAAGGGGCAATTGCACCTGTGACTGGTGCAGAGTTGGTGGAAATAACTGCACACTGCAGGTCCGGGCGAAGAGCAGTTACTAACTTAAAAAAAAAAAAAAAAAATCATGCTTCGGACGGCTTGCCAGTTCAACAATTGGCATAAATGGGAGGTACCGGTACATGACGTTTTCCTGAGGGCTGGGGCGGGAGCAGGTACCTGTACCGTCCTTCGTTTTTTGTTTTTTTTTTAGATCATGGAGGTGGGTTGAAAAGCGACTGACCGTGGCCCAGCCACGGGCGTGGCCTAAACATCTGACTCGGCCGTGGCCCAGCCACGGGCGTGGAAGGGTGGGGGGGGGGAGGAACAGAAAAAGAAAAGAAAAGATAAGCAGAACGAGTGGCCCGCCTAACAAGGGCGTGAAAAAAGAAAAAAAAAAAGAAAAGCAACAATGAGTGGCCGCCTGATTTTGCAATTTTTTCCCGGGTTGTTTGTGAGGAGTTCTAGCCTCATGTTTCACGATAATGGACTCCTTGTTTTTTCCCAAAAAAAAAGAAAAAAAAGAAAAGATTTTGCCACTTTTGAACTTCTAACCGGGTAGAAGTGCAAAAAAAAAAAAAAAAAAAAAAAAAAAAAAAAAAAAAAAAAAAAAAAAAAAAAAAAAAAAAAAAAAAAAAACGGCCTACGGACGGTAAGCCCCCGCCGAAACAGCAACAACGGCCTACGGACGGTAAGCCCCCGGCCAACTCCCCGGCCAACTCCCCCATCACCCGTCAGCAAATCTCCGGTGGACCGTGTACTAGCCGGACACGTGGCGGTGGATCTACCCAGGCAAGACCCCCCACGTTGTGCCAAATAATCGCTACGGGGGGGTAGAACAGGTGCTTACCTCCATCACAGAGGAAGGGGAGGCGAAAGAGGGGAAGGGATACTCCAATTCAGAGTGAGGTCAGTGCAAAAACAGGCCGACCTGCCTCGCAATGAGGAACACAAGCCGTCCCCCCCACCCTCTGCCACGCTACACCACTTGCATAAAAACGCCGCTATTTCTCATGGTGGCATTGCAGGGCACAGAAACCAGCATCTCCCTCCTCACCCCGAAAAGATCACAGAATTTGAGGAGGGGGATTTATGGTGGAATCCGAAGAAGAATCCACCCCCCTGGTGAGAAAAAAGAAGACGCTGGAGAAGGGAATCCCGCCCCCTCCTCACATGTCTCGAATCTTGGAGCAGGCGAGCAAGACAACTGATGTTAACACAGCAACAACACACGTTGTCCCTGTACTCCCCCAACCTCCGATTCAACCACTCCGCCCTGCAACACCAGGGCCCGGACCGGGTGTGCAGGCTGTCATACACCCAGCACCAGGGCCACCGGCGAGCAAGACAACTGGCGTTAACACAGCAACAACACACGTTGTCCCCGCACTCCCCCCAACACCGTTTCAACCACTTCACCCTGCAACACCAGGGCCAGGACCGGGTGTGCAGGCTGTCATTCACCCAGCACCGGGGCCACTGCTCCTCTTACCGAAATTAAAATAGGGAGATGGGGAATTTCACCCCTTTAAGGGATCTGAGCCTCCCCCCCGGCTGCACCAACGGGCCCCAGCAGATCATAACACGGGGAACCCTGCGGGGGAGAGTGCAGCTCTGCTCCCGACACCGGAAATGCGGCCCCCTCCGGGGAACTCTGCAGGGGGGAGTGAAGCTCTGCAACAGTCTACACCTGGGCCACTGGTCCCGACACTGGGACTGGAACGCGATGGGAAAGCCCACCCCTTCAACGGATCTGAGCCTCTCCCCCTCCCGCACCGACCGGCCCCAACAGATTACAAGACGGGGAACTCGGCAGGTGGGAGTGCAGCTCTGCAACAGCCTATACCTGGACCGCTGGTCCCGATATTGGAGCTGAAACCCACAGAGGGGGAAGCTCCTCCCGTGAAGAGCCTTGAGCCTCCCCCCCCATGCAGTTTGCAGGCGCAACCCTCCAAAACCGACAAAGCTTGTCACGGTACCGCACATGTGGCAGACGGGGGAGCTTCTGCCCCGGACGAAGGTAAGGCGCTCACCACCCTGTTGCCTCTGCCCCTAGCGGACTACAAGTCAGATGAGGCCTCGGGACTGGGGAGAGTCAAGGGCAAGGTCAACGGTCTAGTCAAAGCGATGGCTAAGTACAGTCGCATTGAGAACGCCACATCAAAAATTAAGGCAATTATGAATGGGCCTGACGTCCGACAGCAGCAACCGTGCCCTGGTCTGCAAGGTGGTACTCCCAACTCTATCATCATCAGGCTGTCGGCTGAGAACCGGCCCGCTCTCACTACGAAATTCTCTTGCGTTGACCTCTACATGAACAGGTCGAACAAACAGTAACAGATTGATGGGGGGACAAAGCCAATTCCCCTTACCCTACTGCCGCTGCAGCAGCAACCCCGTCCACCCGATCCAGTGGATGCAACTGTAGACACTGCCGCTTTCAGAGAGGTGGTTTCCGTGGTCACAGGGGAAACAAAATTCCTGCAAATCCCGAAGCCTGGGAATAAGGTGGATCTTCTTACTCCTGCTGCACGGTTGAGGGAAGACGATTGTGGAGACACGATCCAGGCTATCCAAGGGAATAGGGAGACAGAATCGGAGCAGGCAGCCGACAACCCCACAGAAAGGGCCAAAACTGATCTCCCCCCTCTCTCCCCTAGTCACACCCTGCAGATGGAGGTTCACATGGGAGACGCCCACAATGCGACCGAGGCGAAACCGCTACAACCTCACCACCCCGGATGCCCTCCACAGCCTGTGGATTCGTTGCCTCACACCCCTGACGGTGACCACATGGAGACAGAGGTCCTCCCGCTCCTCCCTGCTGAAACACACGAGGACCCGGGGGACCTCGATCAGGGAATGGAGGTGGAACCGCTACCCCCCCTCCCAACCGAGGCCAACCCCCCTCCCCAGCTGCAACAGGACTCGAACTGCGCACATGCGCAAGACCTGATCCACCAGGGGCCAATTCTCCACTGGGCAGCGCAGCTCCAACAGACTATTGGAATATGCCCGCAGGGCCTAGTGCTGGTTGAAACCATGTCGCTTGCCCAACAGCTTTACCTCCCGGGCTTTGCTATGTGGCAGTCCCAGGTGAGGCACAACTGTTCCGGGCTGTTCTCCCACCGACTACAACAACACACTCTGCCCCGATCGGGCGATTTGCATCAGCCCCCGGTGCCTATGGAACTCTCGGGCCCACCACCACTTCAGCCGGTTTTGCCCAAGATACCCACCTGTTCCACCCAGCACCACGCCCCTCAGCAGCGCATGGAACTGGACCCCCCGCCTGATCCTCTGCAGAAACCAAGTGAAATCAACTGGTCCCTGAAGAGTGTCATTCAAAAAAGACTAAGAGCCATTGCTGACTGGGTCCTGCATGAGTACTTGAAGGATAACGATGTCCGACTAACTGCATCTCTGCCGCCGCACTACTGGGAGGTGATAGCAGACATGATTGCGGCGTGCCCCCCCATGGTGGAAATTGTTGACGCGTTCTTAGAATGTGCAGACATTGACTGGGCCTACATTATTACCCTCGCGAGAGGGATTACTGACAAAGTTATCAAACATGGACTGCTCAGACCGCACTCAACAGAGTTGTCGCCACTGGATCAGCCTCCGGACTGCATAGCCTACAAATTGGACCATACAGCAAACGATCGACACCCCCCCCCGAAGCACCTCCTTGCAAAAATGGAATCTTTCCCTCTCAGGCAGAACGTAGTCCCGCATGAGAGGGAACTGCACAGGCAACAGCCGAGTCGGACTCAAATGCATATCATTGACCTCCTCTCCTCGTTTGAGGAGGAAGACAGCAGCGGTGATAGCAGGGGTGATAAGGGACCTGCCAACCACTCCCCCCACGACAGCCAGGAACAACAAAAGTCCTCCAAAGTATTGACAAGAGGCAGAATGAAGGATTGGGTGGGAAGGCAAGAGGAGTGGAATCTGTCAAACCTCAAAGACAGTGTATTGCTGATCTTGATATCCCGCCATGAACCCCTTGGCCTGCCAGCGATAGGGCTCCTTCAAGTTGAACCCCAATGCCGGAAATTACCAATTGGAGTTGCCCTTATGGGCTGGAAGGGCGAACCTGATCTTCAACTGATAAGTGCCCATCTTCACAGCGTTTGGGACATACCACAAGAAGAGGTTCTCTCCTATATGTCAAAACCCAAAGGGTTCCCCTTCCCGCCTCAGATCCACACAGTTCTGTTGGCCCTGCCCCTGCGACAGGCACACAACAGCAACCATATCCAAGCCACCACAGTGTGGTTCACTGAAGAGGAGCTCTGGCAGCTCCCTGTCACAAGACTGAGGACCAGTCAGATATGGCTGTCCTACCATCTCAGACACATTTTGGGGCTCATCCTCTCCCAAGGATTGCTCGCCACCTTCGCCTCCACCTTGCAGCATCATGAATGAGCCAACAACATGCGAATTTGAGACCTGCCCAGACCACGCAAGCCAGCCCATGACGCACAGACAAGATGAAACCGCCGACCCCCCCAGCCCCCCCCAGCCCTTCCCCCCTCAACCCTGCCCGCCCACATCGCACCACCGCCCGTCGCTGCACACAGGCGCTCAGCCGCCTCCCCCCACTGCCCAGCAACACCCGTCGCCCCACATCCCGGTCCGAATACAAGAACCCCCGCCCCCCATTCCAACCCCCCCCATGAGGAAGGTGCCGCTGTGGGAAAAAACTTTGAAAAAAGCAGACTTGGATGTGCGTTCAATAAAAGTGAATGGTCTCGCTGCCGCGTCACAGCAAAAAACGCAAGCAATATGGGATATGATTCGCTCTCGTGATGCTAACTATTGGCCCAACGCTGTTTGCGTCCAGGAGATTCATTTCTTGGACAATCCGACCCACTTGGCAAAAGCGCGACAGGTCTGGCCATACCAGGCCTATCACGCTCATACCAAGCATTATCATTCAGTGGGGGTATCAATCTGGCTCCCCCCCCACCTCGAGACTCGAGCCATATCAGGTCTTGAGAGACGAAGATGGAGGTAGGTGGCTGCTCCTTAAGGCTAAGTGGGAAGACGAAGACATCTGCCTCGTCAGCGTGTACGCTCCCAACATGTCGGTTGAACGAGCTGATTTTTTCCTCCAGCTCATGCAGGTGCTTCCCACGGACTCTTTGTTCATCGTGGCGGGATATTTTAACCTCGCCCCGGATCCCACGATTGATAGGAGATCCTAGACACAAGCGGACGGGTCGGGACAGTCGCCACAATATCAAGGGCTGGACACTCTAATGTTTAACCAATTGACGACCGAACTGCAGTTAGTGGATTCCTATAGAACTATACATCCCACTAAGCAGGCATTCACATGCATCAGGTCCCGGGCGGGTGACAGCCTGACGAACTCTAGAATCGACCTTATGCTCCTCTCCAAGGACTTGACTGGCACGCTCATAGAAGCCTGCATACTGCCCTTCAGCCCCTCGCGATCCTTCGACCACAAGATGATCGTCATTGGCCTCATTTCACACCCCCCTTTCGAAAGAGGCCCCAATTTCTTCAAACTTAACACATCACTAATCAAACATTCTTCCTTCCAACGATGTGTCAAGGAATACTGGGAGTATTGGCGGTCCAAAAAATGGGATGACGGATCAGTGGTCGAATGGTTCAATCAAGGAGTGACCCAACTCAGAGATAGAGTGAAAAAATTCTCTATTAAAAGAGCGAGGGAACGAAAAGCAGTCATCGAGGATCTTCTAAGCACATTGGAGCAATGGGACGATAGCTTGTCTTCGGCCCCCCTCGACAATCTTACATACAACAATCTGCAACAGGCAAGAGACCGCCTCCAAGAACACCTTGATGCCCAAGCGGAAACATGGAGAATCCAGACCAGAATTAAGCGTATCCACAGAGACGGGACCATGGATAAAATCTTCTTCCAGAAGGCCAGGATGAGAGTGAAACAGGCCACCATAATTTCGCTCAAACATCCACTGGACGCTGACCAACTGGAAGCCATTAACCCGTACGCTGTCACTGATTACGCCGCCAAATACTATCAAGACCTCTTTACCTCCAAACTGGCTACGTCGCCTACAGATGTTGTGTCGGATGCAAGACTCCAAGTGCTGCAAAGTCTCAAGGCCGTTCTGTCACCTGACCACCGCTCTGCACTGGAACGCCCACTTGCCCGGGAAGAGATTTTTGCAGCCCTTCAGCAAATGGACGACGAAAAAACACCGGGACTGAACTCTTTTCCAAAAGAGTTTTGGCTCGCTTTCTGGGACCTCATGGGACCAGACATCATGGACTACATATCTGCAGTCATGACTGAGGGGACATTTGGGGGCCTCCTCAACCAGGGTGTGACCACCCTTCTCTACAAAAAAAGGCTCAAAGAACGAGGTACGGAACTACAGACCCATAACCCTTTTGCCGGTCCCGTACAAACTCGTGGCTAAGGCACTCACTAACCATATACTTCCTCACATGTCCAACCTCATTCACGCGGATCAGTCTGGGTTCATACCACAAAGGAATATACAGGACAATATTCTTCTGGTAAATGAGACAATCAAATATGCGAGGCAAAGAAGAAAGGAAGCGGTGGTCCTTTTCATAGACTTTGAAAAGGCATATGATCATGTTGATTGGGTCTTCCTTGACCAGTGCATGGAAAAGGTGAACTTCGGCCCTCTCTTCAGGAAATGGGTGGATACCATCCACAAAACCGCAACGACTAACATAATGGTAAATGACTATTTATCCAACCCATTCCCACTCCAACGCTCGGTCAGACAAGGTGACCCAATCGCCCCGCTGCTGTTTGTCATAGTGATGGAAGCCCTGGCCACGGCCATCAGAGCAAATCCAAATATAAAAAAATAGAGGTACCAGAAATTCCTAGTTGTCATATCCCCGTCACGTCGCTCTTCGCTGACGATCTCACAGTGCTCACCAAAGCCAACCGCTCCTCGCTTCGAGCGCTGGTTACCACCATACATACGTTCTCCATCGCTTCTTACATGGTGGTGAACTGGGGATCCAAAACCGAAGGGTGGTGGCTCCACCCCCAGGACCTCCCCCCCCCTCCGGACCTGGCGATAGCCTGGAAACCCAGGGAAGAAGCCATACGGGTGCTCGGCGTCCGGCTTACTGCACTGGGTCCCCTGCGGATCATGGGGCCTCCCTCGTGGACGAGGCACTGAGAAGAATGGCCAGGTGGAAAGGACTGCACACTTCAATCGTTGGAAGAGCACTCGCACTCAATACCGCAATCTTCTCAGCAATGTGGTACAAAGCTGCATGCTGGCCGATCCCGCCCAAGCAGATTCAGAGGCTGAGGAAAGCAGTTGCAGCATACGTGTGGAAAAATGACCATGAAGACCCCACGTTCCTCTCGAGAGTGGCATGGGACAACATTGCCCAGCCTAGATCAAAAGGGGGTTTGGCGATACTAGAACCCCGGGATCAACTCAAAGCCCTGGCCTTCAAAACCATCATCAGGCTGCTGATGGGAAACAACGTCCCGTGGGCCCCCTACGCTCACATTCAAATTGGCAACCTCGCCCCCTTTTCGCCACCGGACAAGAGGGTCCACCCCCTGCAATGGCTGACCAACCCTGCATGGCCGGTTACGGGACCGTCCTCTTCGTCTCCCCCCCTTTCGGAAGGGGCGCAAACAACAAATGACATATCCAACGACCCGCTTTGGCCCAATATGCTAAAATTGTGGAGAGAAATGGGCCCCCAACGCCTGCCTCCCCCCCTGAGATGGCATGAGATAGTTAGGCAACCACTCTTCGGCAATCCTCTTATATGTGACTCCGATGGAGTACCCTTCCAGCTATCAAGACGCTCTCACTGGACACAATGGGTCGCAAAAGGGATCTTCACAGTGGGGGATCTCTGGGACTTCCAGAAAGGGGCATGGAAAACAGCAGAACAACTACACTGTCAGTTGCGGTACGTTAGGGGCAGGGAAGCAAACTTGGAAAAACTCCAGGAAGCTATCCCGCTCGCATGGATCTCCCCTTTGAAAAACGGGCCTTCGATTGTTCAAGGGGACTGGGTGGTCCGCTTGCCCCAGACCGGACTCCCGCCTTGGGTGGGCAAAGTGGTGAAGCTTACGAATCAAATTGCACATATCCACACATACGTCTTGACATCCCCGGGGGACAAGTTTTCTGAATTGCGAAGACACCGGGACGGTGATGTAGATCTGAACTGGGGGTGTTTGGTTAGAGTGCGGGTACTGGAAGGGAAAGACCACTCCTACTTTGCATTCCAACCGTCCTCCCCAATCTCGGCACTCCCGTTCGACCCACATGAGTGGCAGTGGGCCAGTGATGGCCCCACAAATCACCTCAGACCATGGGAATACACGGTCAAACAAGGATACCGAATAATACATAAGGCCCGCACCACAACATCGACAGTGCAGAAAAGATGGGAAAAGGACTATATTACCCCTCACAGACCTAGCCGACTTTACATGGGCCCCTTACATACATATTATGCCGACATCGCACAGGGCCCTATAGTGGCAGATTCTGTACCGTTGTCTGCCCACCCCTGACTGGATTGTGTCGAGGACGGATCTGGAGCAAAAAGGCCTCCTTAACCCTATCTGCAGATACTGTGACTGGTTCTCCCAACCTTCTCGAGCCACGCTGGAGCATTGCCTGCTGGGTTGCCCTATGGTCACCCAGATTTGGAGATGGTGGGATGCAGCCTGGACTGCTCTCACTGATTCTGACTTTCCGTGGGTGCCAAAACAGTTGCTTCTCGGGGTCCCGGCAGCCCCCCGCCCTGACTGGTCACCCTACGAAGAAAACCTGTTCCAAGTAGTCAGAATTGAACTGCTGATGCCAGCTTGGCGGACCCGCTGCTCCTTCGAAATAAACCAGCACACCTTCACTGCATCCCACGCGAAGGAACAACTGTCACACTACCTAGTGGCGAGAATCAGAGCCGCATGGGACAAAACCAGCCAACAAATTGAAAAACTCCTYGAAGATATGTCCCTTTCAACAGCGCAGAAACGGCTAAAAGAGAATGAGCTCACTGCCCGCTTCACGGAAGACTGGCTGGGTCCCAAAAGAGCCATGGCTGACCTCCACGAATCCAGGCTACAAYGGAAAAACTGGAGGACGAACGAGAAGGATTGGCCACTCAAACCTTACTCCCACTTCACAATTCCCTACTCTGCAAATCCCCCGTCTTTTGTCCTCATCCCGGGATGAGCACCTCTGCCGGAAGCCGGCTCCCGCCCCCCTCCCCCCTCCCCCGCCCCCCCCACTCTCTGTCCCCTAACGTTGCTCACAGGGAAGGTCGACAACAGACAGAAGGTGGAGTGCACCGATCAAGACGACGAGGTTCTTGAAGGAGGTTCATTCGGAAGGAGCCAAGACTTTGCTCGCTGAACAAGGGCGCTCGGAGCGAATGGCCACAAAGACCGCGGACAGACGGAAGGTGAAGAAGGGAATCTGAGGGGATGCAGTGATGAGCTATACACAGGGCTTGGTCCATGAGTCCATGATAAAGTTCCTCACTAAGCTTTGCGAGATGAAGGCGCCTTATGAGTTACGGTTAAGGGCATGATCTCCCTTCTGCTACATTAAAGGGTCACAGGGGCTACGGAGGGTCACAGGGGCTATGGAGGGCCCAGGGAGGGTTCAGGGTTTAGATTTTAAAAACATCATAATATCCTAACAGCAAAATGGGGGTTTGGAATCCGGCACAGGAACAGATCGTAGTACATCACTCAAAAACGATCCTGGGGGGTATAGGGATTGCAAATGGATATGAGTACAAAAAGGGTTTTAGGCAACCTCAAACAAAAAACAGACTGGAAGAGGCAATTGAGTGATATCAGAGACGGCCTCGCTGCTGAATAACAAATAATACATCGAATAATACATTAAAAATAAATGTCATCATGCTTAAAGAGTTTAGAATAGATCCTGCATTATGTCTACACATACTTACTTTAGGGGGCTGCTTATCAGGGCTGATATTATTACCATGATTTGGGTGTTCCGACATGGGTGGAAAGACTGTTGCAGCCCTAGGGTAAAATGGGGATGCCCCGGGTACAGAGTACAAATTTTACAGCCCTGTAGAACAAAGGATTCATTCGGTGCCGCATGTTGTTCTCAAGGGACGCTGGGCCCGGTTCCCAGCAGGTGTTGCTCCCCACCAATAGATGGAGCGGCCCAACGGGGAAACCCTCAATCCTGGCGGTTCTCTCACCACCGCCGGGATAGTGGGTTTTTGAAGGCCTTTGTTCAAAAAACAACAACAACAACAACAACAACAACAACAACAACAACAACAACTTCAACAACGACGGCGAGCAGCAAATGGGTGAAATGGGCAAGACGGGCGTGAAGGACGGTGACAACAACAACAACAACACTAACAATAACAACGGCGGTGAGCAGGGATTGAGTGAAATGGGTGACGAGAGCGTGAAGGATGACAACAACATCAACAACGACGGCGATGACAACAACAACAAGAACAATCACGACGACGGCGGCAACGACAACCACGGGAGCAGCGGGGCAGAGAGGGGTTGTTGTGCATCCAAGCTCCTTATCAGCATCATGGGGAAGATGTCGCAATCAGCGCAGTGGGGGGGGATTAGTATCTCGTTGGGGTTGGCGAAGTGGGGTTTGTGGTTGAAGGTACGACTTACCGTTCTCCCCCACCCCTATCCGGTGCATTCCCATGCTGATTCGTGTCTCCTTTCCTGGCATTGGGTAGGGATAGGATAGATGATCTCCCTGCGTTGATTAGGGTTGATCACCTCTTATCTCTCAAACCCTCAACCCTTAATCATGAAAGGATTGTTGATAATTACTTTTTGACGTTTTGACTTTGCCAGTGAGTATAGGTGCACTGTGACATCTATTCACATCATTGTATACGGGATATATGCTTCATGGGCTCGATGTCAGGCTTGATTGATACAATTGGGCTTGATGCATCGTTTACTATGGTGCTATGCTAGGGGATAGGGTTTTCCCTTCAGGGGACATGTATAAATCGATGAATGAATACAGACAGATTGGATGTTGTCTTATATAGATTTTTGTACATAAGACATAGTTACACACCACTGTATACGGACGCTGGACCCGATTTCCAGTGGACACACATCACATCATTGTAATACACATCACATCAAGGTTAGGGTTCCGTCTAGAATTTCTTCAAAGTTCTCAGATTGTTCCTAGCCGAAGCCAGGTAATGGCCCTGGTATTTCAAATCATTTGTATAATTCTTTTAAAAAAAAAAAGTTAGGGTTCCGTCTGATAGATAAGACATACATAGGTAGTTGGAGATATCAACACACCTCTGCATAGGGACGCTGGACCTGATTTCCAGCAGATACATTCACATCATTGTACAGGGAAGCTGGACCCGATTTCCAGCAGATACATTCACATCATTGTACAGGGATGCTGGACCTGTTTTCCAGCAGGTGTAGCTCCCCACAAATAGATGGAGCCTTCGACGCCGGGACCTACTTACCGGGGACACTCTTATCACCTCGTTAAGAGGGTTTCCCATATACGAAGTTTCAAAAAAAAAAAGGATCACATGGACTAGAGTAGTGGTTTAAACCACCACTCTGGTCGCGGCGTTTTCTGATGCAGATTTCTGCCACGTGCCGTGGAAAACAAAAAAAAGCATGGGCGTGGAATTGCCAGGCGATGCCAGCCTCTTCTTTCTGGTAGGTCCGACCAGTGATTTGGCGGTTTGCTAACCGCTATGCTGGAACATGATAGATGGAAAATAGGATGGCTACGATCCGGACGTCCGGACCAGCATCCAGATGGTCAGGTACCAGACCTTCATCCAGACGTCCGGTCGGGAAGGTCCAGATCCAGGCCAAATGACACACACAAAAAAAAAAGAAGGGTTGGTCAGGGCCCTCCCCAACACCAAGGCCAAAACCTAAAAATTGATTCGAAAGTTTCTAAGGCCAGTTTCATGGTTCCATACACCGACGGTCGGCGGCCCTAGAGTGGTCGGATGCCGACCAGCTGACCGGTTGGCTCGTCGGCACCTATCAGTCGGGGTTCGTCGGCACCCCGCTCCAGAACCCCTAATAACCCCATCAACAACCCCATACACCCCCCCAACACCCCCAAACTTTCCCCCAACACCCCCAAACTTCCCCCCAACACCCTCAT
>BFEA01000074.1:2206242-2216725 GCA_003427395.1 Chara braunii | reverse complement strand
AAAAAAAAAAAGTGGATGGCTGTTTTCTGACTGGTCGGCCCTACTGGTCGGCTGCAATACGGTCGGCAGTCGGGGTAGGTGGTCAGCGGTTACGCACCCTGGCCAGTTTGCAATTTTTGTAGGTGTCCAAACATTGGCGAAAGTCACTTCGTGTGAGTTTTCTTTTTTTTTTTTAATGCGTGTGTGTGTGTGTGTGTGTGTGTGTGTATGTGTGTGTGTGTGTGTGTGTGTGTGTGTGTTGTTTAGAAAATCTGAAAGCTGTCCCGGTGGAAAGAAAACTGAAACCCGTGCATTTCCCCAATTGACTGGCGTTGCCCAATTCCTCGTTTCGTCACTACCATCACCACCTCCAACACGGGCAACAATCGCCAATCCATCACTGTTTCTCTCATCCAACCCTACAGGCCAGTCATTCTTCTCAATCGTACTCCCAACAGCTCTCCTTGTGCCACCACTCCCGCCTACAGCCGAAAACCCTCGGCCCTGTGAGTTAGGGCCAGGTTCTACCCGGCCCTTCCAATCCCGCCATTTGAAATCCGCAACTTTGTCGATTTTTCGTGCTCAGAAGAATTCTTGAAAAATTCTGAAAATTTGAGGGTCTGTAGATAAGGTCGTGGCCTTTCAAGGAAAAATATCAGAATAAATAAATAAAATCATTTTAATGGTGAAATAATCGCCGCACCTATTCGGTGCATTTCCATTTTTTTCCCGCAAACTCCATTTTTGCCAATTACCCGGTTTCCACTCTGTGCTACCGGTACCCCTCGTGAAAAGGCGCTACCCGGTAAAGCCCTACCAGTAGGAGGAGGTTTTTTGCGCCGGGGGAGCATGCAATACTGATTTACTAAGTATTAACTACTAGTAAGTACATTATGTATATTAAATTATTAATAATATTATCTAAAATGACATCATATCATCTCATATGACACTATAATGTCTAATATGACACTACAGTGTCTAGTATGACTACTATGACAGTATTTTTTCAGGATTTTTTTTAGGTCCGGACATTTCCGGACATTCCAGACAGTCCGGACTCTCTGGACCCTGCAATGCCCGGAGGTCCGGACTGGTCCAGACCGACGTCCGGTCAGATGTCCCACAATGTCCGGGTTTGGGTCTAGTGTAGCCATGGGAAAGAGTTTGACAGGGAGAAACATGTATGCCTTTTTTTTCAACTGGGTCCTACCCCTGACGAGACCCCGCTCACTCTCCTTTTGTCAATCCGCCCTGGCACACCCCTACTTGATTGTATTTGATGGTTTTGCAGGCCTGCGGTGATGAGTCGGGTGGGCCTTCCCCAGAATGGGAGGGGTGCTTTCTTTGGTCCAACAGAAAAGAAGAGCGCGTGTGAATGCATACTTTGTTCCATGACACAGTAAATAGGCATCTGAGCTAAGAATAGCCTGGCCACCAACCTGTGTATGCGAGAAATCACTGCAAGTGGGACTTCGCCCCTGTCCCAAGCAATGCTGCCCAACGTGTCAAAGATGCTTCAGGCAGCCTCCAAGATTGCACTAAATCGGGTGAAGAAGATTCAACCACCAGTTTACGTGCAATTTTGCCCCGCGGCAACTCCTGTCCAACCGGAACACTGCACTGGCAGCACCAAACTTTTCCATCCCGAAGGCCGGATCCACAAGCCTGCGGTGGTTTCACTTGTGTGTTGGGACAAAATAGGTGGAGAGGGATTGGTGGGTTTCTTCTGTTTTTTTTTTTTTAAGAACATGCATGAGCAGCACCGTGTAGGTGCTGGGTTCTA
Organism: Chara braunii; assembly: GCA_003427395.1. Lineage (NCBI taxonomy): Eukaryota > Viridiplantae > Streptophyta > Charophyceae > Charales > Characeae > Chara > Chara braunii. The sequence goes on along the minus strand of BFEA01000074.1, from coordinate 2,214,960 downwards.
ATCCTATTGTCATTACTTTCCATGGCCTGAGGATGGCCAGGGCCAGTCAACACTGGTAGCTTGCTGGGGTAACCCATGGCTGGGGTAACCCGTGGCAATGCGGGAGCATCAGGCCAGGTGGAAGTGGCTGCTCAGGTCCTGCTGCAGCCATTCGGGACACACCCAATAAAGAATTCTCAGTCGGAATCATCATAGCTGACATTCATGGCTCTATCACGATGCCTATCAGGGTTGAGAACTTGAGACCCTCAACATACCTGTCATAACACAAGCTCGATAACCAATAATCATGACATAAAATCTAATATCTACAATAACTTCCATAATCATCTAGAATAACCTGGGGCCAGTCAGCTGTGCATATATCTCAAGACTGCCGCCCTTTATTTTTTATCTTTTTAAATCCTCTTATGCGAAGGCTCTTTTTTCTTGTTTTGTTCTTTTATTAACAACAATTTTGTCAAAACTGACATTTTTATTTATTGAACGAAATTGAAACCGACTAAATAGGCCCGATGAAGGTTGGAATTTTTCTCTCCTGAGGGTCCGGCATTCTTAAAAGTACGCCCTAGACTCAGCTAAGTCCAGATACATCCCGGGGGTTAGGCGCTTCAAAAATGCTGGACCCTTGAGAGCTAAAAATTTCAACCTAAATCAGGCCAATTTAGTCGGTTTCAATTTCGTTCAAAGAATAAAATGTGTCTATTTTGACAAAATCTCTGTTTTTTCTGTTTTATCTCATGAGGCCCCTCCTACCCAGCCTCATTTGTACCTAGTGCATCCCTTGGTTCCTCATCTTTCTTCTTTTTTTTTTTCTTTTTTTTTTTTTTGGGAAGAACAACCCGATCGGATGCTAGGTGTGCTGATAAGAGCAGACACATCTAGCACCGCTGGGGAGGCTCCATCTCGATTCACATCGAGGACCTCATATGGATGTATTGGACAACGGTCACAGGCATCAGCACTAGGCAGACAACTGAGCCAGCCGTGGTTGGAGCCACTTGGTAGAGTCTTCAAGTTGTCGCATGGGGAATTTGGACACCAGACATTCTCATCAATCTACCTTCCCCATGAGCCAACGTGTATGCCCCCTCTGTACACGGGTGCCCCAGTATCATAGCCGTTATCATGGATGGGTCGCGGGTGCACGGCCGATGGCAAGCTGTGTGCCAAATGAAGCTCGCGAACAGTGTGATTGTGGTCCAATCTCAAGGATAGGCGGCCCGAGTGTGTTCTAGGGTGTCTCTCAAATTTTGTACTTTACGCAATGCTTTATGAGATCCAATAGAAGAGGGCAATTCATAAATAACATCCACAATCATTTCAATGACTTGGCTAATGATGTATCTTTCTTTCAAACTCAGCGTTGACCAATGATGAGTTTTCATAAGTTGAATGATTTTTTTGTATTTTAACGTCCAATTCAAGCAGAATAATTTCACTTAGCATTTTGGCATCTCGTTTGGACAAAACCCATATTGCCCATGTGTCGAAAGGAGCACCTTTTCTTGGCCACAACATTTTTCGAAGTATACGGTGGCAACCTTACGGTTTGAAGACGAAAAGCTTCGCGTTTAAATCCCATGAAGGTCTGAAAGCGCGTAAAAAATTGACTTTCTTTGCGGATACCGCTAAATACATAAATGGTAATGTCTGCTCTTGTAGGTGGGTTTGAAAACTGGTTTGTTCCTATTTTAATTGGGGCGCACGACTCTCCATCACTTGGGCATGAATACTGATTGTTTCCCTTCCATTTTCATGTACTACGAAAACTCTGACGCCACACTTCGTGCTGACACGCAGATAAAAAAGTTGAAGGCGTTCCCTAAGTTTCTTGGTAGAGGCAATTTCGTTGCATTTAGGATCATGTTTTATGAGGATAAATAAACTCAAATTAGTTAAACGCAAGTGAACTTTGGAGACTTTCATTACTGTACAGACCGTTGTAAAATCTCCGTCAACACGGCCTATATTTTACATATGATTTTATTTTGTTAACGCTAACACGACTGAATCCTATATATATTTTAAGTGATTTTGGCATAAAGTTAAAACTATTCCAAATACATTGATGGTCATTATTATATAAATAAATGGAAACACCTATTAATAAAGATTGTATACCTTTAGCCAATAAATATAACAAATGAGCTTTCATGAAGTAAATAACAAACAAATAAAAGTGATAAAAAATCTGACTAAGTTCTCAAATTTTAACCAAAACAATATTAAATAAAACAGTAGTAACTAAAAAAACACCACAAATTTTATGAACAATCGAGAACATAGAAGTTAATTGTGGTTTAAAATTGTCATAAAAACACTCAGTAAATCCAGTCATCCCACATTACGCACTAATGGTGGATAGTCATATATTTTCAAAGTGCTCAAAATCACTCCATAGATAAGGGGTTCGTTCGACACTCCTTGGGGACGTGAAATCCACAAGGACGCGCTCGTTCCACCTATCCTTGGGGACGAAATTGGAAAGAAATGTCAAAACACCACAAGGAAAATTCTTGGTGGCATCCTTGAGGCCCCTACCATTTCTTCCTTGTGCCCAAGGGACCTCGCGAGGTCCCTTGGTCACAAGGAATCCGCGTTTCACGGAGAGGAGAGGGCACACGGGTAGATAGACGTTACAGCTGAGAATCTGGATCGTGGCGGCACCCTATTGGCTGAAGGCCTGAAGCACAACTGTTTTATTTTTTTCTTTTCATTTTTTTTTTTACATCAGTCTTAGGAAATGTCCTCGGGCGACGTCCCCGAGGACAGGTGGAACGAAGAGCCCAAATTCCCTTACGAGCCACAAGGAAAATTCCTTGTGGCGCAAGGAACTCGTAAGGAGTGTCTAACGAGGTCCTAAGTAATAAGATAGTGACATTTATAAGAAAAAATTCTGTCATTTTTTGAAAAGATAGCTAAAAAATCATTGTCAAACATGACTATCTTCATATACTCTACTTGTAAGTGTATCTTACGAATTCATACTTCTGAAATCGTTCTATAAGCTCCTTCAAAGAGACTCGGGGGATAATAAGTGTGTATCCTTCTTCAGTATGTTTTTTTTGTGCGCTTCGCGCCTAATATTGAGCACTCGAAGACTAAAAATAACTAAATCCACAACTCCTCCAGAATGATTGGTTATACCACATAAAGGTGGGTAGACCGTCCACCCGGTACCAACACCTGAATCATTGTCAAACATGACTACTTTCTCTTTTTTGGTCCGAGGCTGCGTTGCCACTTGTACGCACCCTCGTACGTGTACGGATTCGTACTGTTGTACTCGTACGCTAAGGGCCACGTACGAGGTGTTTTTTTTTTTTTTGTTTTTTTTTTTTAATCCGGTAGTGTTTTTTTTTCCCCCCCTCAAATTCTAATAAGAATCTGAAGATGATGCTCAACCAAAGGTTGCTTGTTTTGTGCTGTTGCATCACCTTTTTTTTTTTGATTTTTTTGCTAGGTTGTTGGATCGGACGTCCGGGACCCCCCTGACCGTCCGGGATGTCCGACTGGACGTCTGGTCGGACGTCCGACCGGACAGGGTATGTCCGACCTAGCGCAAAAAAAAAAAAAAAAAAAAAAACAGTTCTCAGAAAAATCTGAAAAAAATATATGTTATGTAACATAACAATACAAGCAACTTTTGCCTTGGAGTCATGTTCAAATTCGCATTCAATCATGAGTTAAAAATCAAAAACCGAAATATGTATATATATATATCGTCACAAACATATATATATATATATATATATCGTCACAAACATATATATATATATATATATCGTCACAAACAGAACTGCCCGGTAAACCGTAGGCAGAGAGAGAGAAGAGGACAACAAACGAGGGGCTGTGACAAACTGTTTCGTCGGAGTTTCACCGACTCATCAGGAGGCTGAAATATATATATATATATATTTAAAAAAGAAATTTGTTTTTCCGGACGACGGGGGTACCGGACATATGGGGAGACATCCGGGGGAGACGACCGGTCCCCGGACCATTGGTAACCTAGTTTTTTTTATGACTTTTTTTTTTTTTTTTTTTTTTTTTCCGTACGGGGGCGTACAAGACGTACAGGTTCCCGTACAGATCCCGTACAGATATTACCTGTACGTTTCGTACGGAATGGCCCCGTACGTGTACTCTATGCAACGTAGGTCCGCGGCTAATCAAATACAAAGGCACACATGTAAAATATTTGCGAGACACAACAATCTTAGGCGTTATAGAAAAGAAAGTTGTGATAAAAGTGGAGAAAGCCTGATAGACATTAAGCCTCATGGAGGAGGAGAAGGACGTACAAAAGGAGGCCGAAGATCCGTTTTTCCTTGAGAAAAACCAACCAAACATGAATTTAAAAGTGTGTTAAAAAACAAAAAAATTAACTTATGTCATGCTCTAGATAGGGGACGGTAGTTGTGTTTTCCCGCCCTCCAAACCACACGTGATAGTTATCATCATACGACTCTCCACCACGAATCATCGTTTGATAATATTCTCAGCAAACTCGTAGGTTTATATAGGACCACGCCCGTCTCAGCATATTGAAACTATGAACTAAATGACACTAACTGCTATTTGTATTTTTTCCCTGCCTTACTAGTGGAAGTAGGTGTTGGTACTGGGTGGATGGTCTACCCACCTTTATGCGGTATAACCAATGATTCTGGAGGAGCTGTGGATTTAGTTATTTTTAGTCTTAATTTATTAGGTGTTTGCTCAATATTAGGCGTGAAGCGCACAAAAAAACATATCGAAGAAGGATACACACGAGACTTATTCTTAGCAGGTATGTGATTCCCTTAGACGTTCTCTGCCGCATGTGTGCCACACTGATGTTCTCAACCGCATGTGTGCCACACTGATGAATCCAACAAGTTGGTTGCTTGGGTTGAAAGGTCCAGGTAACCTTCTTAAGGTTCACCGTGACGAAAAATCGATCTTGAACGAGGAGTGTCTGGTAAGCGTGAGTCATCAGCTCGCACAACCACATAAAGAGTGAGTTGGGTACAACATATAAGCAAAAACTTGTTGAGATATAGATACTTTTTCTAAAGTAGTATTTTTTTTTATGAATATTACGATCAACTGCGTATCAGAATCACGGTCGGGGCTCAACAAAGGGCTGCCTATTCGCAGTGATCCCCGTTCATGACGAGCTTGAGTCTTCACAGCGAGTTCTTCACTACGAGTATCTTCAACAACGTTGAATAAGTCGTGGTGGTCTTTACGTCTCTTTTGAGATGAATAAATAAAAAGTAAGTAAATAAAATTCAATTGATTATCTACTCAACATGAAATGAAGTCCCAAAGACCTATGATGGTAATAAATATGGTTAACCCGATTAACATAACAAAAGCAATGGTACTCAAAGGCATAACCAAATCGCCCCCCCCTAAGTATCGAAGGCCGAAGGCACAAAAACTCTCTTTTGTTTGATTGAGAGAATTTTCGTGTAAAGTCTCTGAGGATCCCAAACAGCTTGGCGGTTGCTGGCTAGGGCGGACGACTGTACTTTATTGTGGTTTCCTGCTGATAACCTACTTGTCTCAATGTATGGCATTTAAGAGAAGAAGGATTTTGTATTTCGTACCTTTCGAGGTGTTCTAGCACATAGCGAGATTATGAGGCTCATATTCGAACCTCAGGATGCTTTTTGGACATTATCTTCATCTCTTGTGATGAGAAATGAGAGATGAACTCTTTCTTCTTTCTCTCTCCAAATAGATTGAGTCTAGAGAGTGGGTAAGTAAACAAGATAATACGCCGCTGGTTCATTGCAGTGATTGCATGCCACTTGACATATAAATTTGGGATGACCATCCATCTATGCGAATATCTCATAAAGTAGATCATCCAATTGCAAAGCAGCGTGCAAACAAATATAACAGAAAAAGTGGTAAAAAAAGCAAGTGGTGAAAACAAACCAAGGGAAGGGATATAAGTCACTCCGGCTAGTCTGAGTTTTGCCTAACCTTGGGTAAGTTAGGGGAAGAACGGTAGGATGTATCCGTGGGCGTGAGCTTGCCTTGCCTAGGTACTCCTGCTGGGTAGACTCTTCGATATTGGGCCTGTAGAAAAAAAATTGCACGAGTCTGGCATCCGCAGTTCCCGTACGACAAGGTTTGCCCGCTACCGCTTCCACTAGGGTTGGGGGTTGCCCAGTCTTGGTGCTTGTCACTGCTGTTTGGTCCAAGTTGCCCTGGATATTGGTAGGGTGATGGTCCTGAATGGTGGTTACACTAACGTAAGGTAGCAGGGATAGGGGGTGCACTGGGAGAATTAATGTGGGGAAGGGTAGCGAAGGTGGTCTGCCCCGTTAGGACAACCATCGGCTGCTGCTGCCAGCAATCATCGCGGGTCTTGTCCTTGGCCTCTACAACACGTTGGGCTTAAGAAAGAAAAAAAAACAGAGAACAACAACAACAACAAAGAAAGGTGCGTGCGCACTCCACGACATTTGTTCGTCGTCAGTATATCTGAACTATGACGAAACGTTTTTATTTTTTCTTTGCTTTTGAAAAACCAGATTTGCCGCTATGGAGGGTGATATGAGCACCCCCCCTAGCGGTCATCCTGGATGCTCCAGTCTATCGGTGGGGAGCCGCACCTGCTGGAAACCAGGTCCAGCATCTCATTTTACATCACCCATCTGAGCAACCATCAGAGCACTACAAAATATAAAAATGCAAATCCATTGCCCGGATTACTTTAACGTTTTCCAAATAAGGAATGCAGCAAAACATCACATCATCACGTGAAATACGGCGACTCTCAAGCGTTGTCAGAACCTGCCAGCACTGTCGTCTTTTTCCAAATAAGGAATGCACATCGTTGTCAGAACCTGTCAGCACTCTCATCTTTTTTCCAAATAAGGAATGCACATCGTTGTCAGAACCTGCCAGCATTTTCGTCTTTTTTCCATATAAGGAATGCACATCGTTGTCAGAACCTGTCAGCACTCTCATAAGGTCAGGTGCATGATCTGTACGGTGGAGACGTCAGAACTGCCTTCTGACATGCTGCTGACCTTCCATCTTGGCCAGAATACAATGAATGGTCATTATAGCGGTATTTGGGGTATCTTTCAGCCTAAATACAGCAATAATGACCCTACATTGTATTCAAGTGAAGAAGGTAGTATTCCTCGGACAAAAATTATCCCCTTTGCAAGCCCCGACAAAATGTGAAAAAAAAAAAAAAAATAGTAACAGCGACTGCATTTCCAGCGAGCCTGCGAGATTTCGGGATTGCCGTTGACTGCATTTTAATGTGAACCATCCCCTGCCCTTCTCAATTCCATCCCCCCCCCCCCCCCACCCCCCCTTCCCCTGCAAAAAGAAAGATTCCCAACTACTGTCTTCAGCAAATAGAAATTGCTGTCATCACAGCTGTATCTGAGGCAACTTTCACTATAGTATAGATACAGCTATAATGACTGTACGTTCTATTCAGGTGCGGACTGTAGGCAGCTTTGGAAAGCCACTGCAAGCTGGCTTTGGAAGACCGGCGCTGGCTGGCTCCAAGCACTCATTACATGCTACTTTACCAGAGTGGTCCAGAACCACTTGCCCGGCCGGGCCAAAAAATAGAGAAAAGTTGCTAGGGCGCAGTCAGGGTTTGAGTTTGTAATTGCACTTGAGGCAAAAGGGCCGGTAATGCTGAATGTATATGACCTAAGTTTCGGGTCCGGTGGGGTCGCGTGGGGAATGTGTGTTGTATTCGCGGGATTGCCTGAAGTGCAATTACAAACTGTTTTCGTGTGACTGCGCCTAAGTTACCCCTAAAAAACAACAAACAATAGTAAAAAAAAGAAATGATTGTTATTTCAACTTATTTGTTACTTCGAATTTCGCAAAGAATTTTGATCCGACCCTGAGGCAAAAGTTGTTCAGTTTATTTTTCCACACAGCATAGTTTTTTTTTTCTTTCGGATTTTTTTGACTTTAAAAAAAAAAAAATTCCCTTCTTACAGGGTCCTTCCCTGGCGCTTGCCCGGCCAGGGCCCCCTGGCAACCCACAGTGCACTCTTCTTCTTTTTTTTTTTTTTCTCTTCAACGTTGAACATCTTTGAATGCCACCAATCACTCTGTTGAACCACCACACCAGTACTTGGCCAAGCTAGTTGGATGAATTTGGGCGCTCCTGTAGTGGCGCGTACGTTTCCTAAAATTGTGGCCTAAAATTGTGGCTTTTTAGCCGGCACAACTTTAGGACGTACTGGTGGTTTAAAAGGGTTAACTTCAGTAGAGTCACAGAAACCAGTTACAATTGCACTATGGGGCAAGATACAGTTTGCAATTGAACTTCGGGCACCCTACCTGGCCAGAAAGCTGGGTTGTATACATTGCCCGAACTGCAATTTGAAACTGTATCTTGGCCCATAGTGCAACTATAACTCATTTTTGTGACTCCCGCGTAGTTTCCCCTCTTTTGGGGTTTTTTGTAACCATAGTCCGCCTTTTTTTATTAGGGCCCTGTGCCCAACGTAAGCAGGTAAGCAAACACTGTCAGGTGGACGGCAAGCAGCAGTCAACAGGTAACACTCATTGTATGACCCCCCCTAGTAGGCCTGCTATGGCCTCCCGGAAAAAAAAAAAAGCACAGCATCATGGAGCATATATGTACGAACCTGCCGAACACGGATGGAGACACACAGCTGATTTCTGAGTTTCGCCAATGGAATGTATGCCTTGCTGAGTTTCCCCCTT
>BFEA01000074.1:2189840-2205019 GCA_003427395.1 Chara braunii | reverse complement strand
ATCCTTGTGCCTCTTCACCCTGAAAGGGCGCCAAAAAATCGTGACCATTTAGCACCTCTAATCCTCCTGTTATCAGAGACTTTCCCCCTTGAAAAATAGGCCCAGCGGTTTGTCTGGGACTAATATTGATGCTTGCTGAGATACCGATCTTTTGAAACTGCAATTTGTGTCTAGCTGCCAAAAACCTTCCCCGCAGACAGGTAGACAAAATACAGAGACTACTACTGTCAAGCATGACCATACCATGAAATAGGAACTAAGGCAAGCTTGGATGGAGGGAAAGGATCAGGGAATTCAGAAAAGGGCCTGAGGGGGATGGAGGGATCGATGTTGGTCCAGTCATTAAAGTGTAAGATATACTTTCTTGGGGGCTCATCCTGAGCAATTTCACACCCTCCATTCCATTTAACCTGTCCTATTTTACATCCTTGGTCCCCTCCAAGCCAGTTTTGATTAAATGTTTTATGTGTTGTTCGATATCCTTTTCTGTTTTTAGAGTTTTAATCTTTTCTTTGACAAAATCCCATATGAAGTTGATTTCTAATTGGACTTGCTGTTTAATGGAGTCTGTGAACTCAGAGCCATCGAGCCGTGCACCCTCCATTTCAAACGTACACCTACGCGTCCATATGGCCCATATGATAGCTCTTCTTCCAATCGTGAATAGATTGGTTGTGAAGTTATCATCGCTGGATGGGACCCAGGCTTCCAGAAGGAGGGCTTTCCAATTTCATGGCCATGGCAGGGAGGTTCCAATCTGATCCCAAATCCTATCCCACCAGCGCCAGATCCATACCGCACCTGGGCACTGTAGAAATATATGCTCTATGGTTTCCGGGATCAATTTGGATGGAAAGGCAGATCTGCAGAATTTGCACCGGGGAAGGCCTATACCCCTTTGCTCCAGTGTCGTTCTATCAATAATCCAGTCATTGGTTGGCAAGCATCGGTGAGTGATCTGCCATTGTAGTGATGCAACTTCGCTCGTTTGGATTTGGTTGAATGAAACCATTTAACTGACTGAATTTTTTTTTTGCTTATATTCAAGTGTCTCATCCATCTCTCTTGAATTCTATCCTTTAAATTAATCCTAGGGCGCAACATTCTGTACCTGGATTTTACCGTCAGCGCATGAAGAGTTTGGGTATGTGAGCGTCCTGCATATGCAAAAGAAGACCAAGACCAACTTACAGGGTCTATGGGGAGATGGGAAATATGAGTGTCTAGTTTGTAAGCCAGCAGCCTATCCTTAATCGTTAGAACTCTAATCCTAAATAAGCGGAATGATTGGATTAGACTCACAATTTGTTGTGAAGTGTTCCTGAGGAATCCGTCATCACTCAAGTCAAAAACTGTCATTAATACATCGCCAGAAGCATGAACTTCATTAATCTTTCCTACTATCCCTGGTTGATCATGTATGAATACCCAATCGTTTGGCATGAGAGTAGGACCTTTCTTCAGGATCCTAACCCAATCGAGAGGAATAATATCTATTATTTGTTCCAAAGCTTCCTTCTAATGATGACAGTGTTTTAATCTGACATTGATATTCGGTAAATCAATCCAATCATTGGTCTCCTTATTCCAGATATCTCTAATCCTTGTGACTCCTCTTGAAATTCAACCCTTCCAAGGAGAATCTGTGTAGGGAAAGGTGCAACCATGCGCAACTCTGATTATAGTATTATTGAATAAGGGTTGTTGGCAAACGTCTTCCCTTCTTTCCGGCGTTACTTTATCTGGAATTGGGAGTTTTCTCCAAGTTTTTAGTAGGTCAATCCATAAAGGATCTCTGGAAAGATCCCCCCTAACTGTCTGACGATCAGAAAGTACTATATCTGGGGAGACTGATGGGGATGATCTGGGGAGAGGCCACGCGCGATTCTCCAACCACATAAGCGGGTCAACCTCTTCGGGAGTAGGTGGGGCCAGGCGCCTGCTCTGTTCAATAGCTAGGATACTCCATGGTGTTTGGGGGTTGAAAAGAAGACGCTTAATCCATTGGATTGAAAGCGCTTTCACTTGAGTGGTGGGGTCAATTATGCCCAATCCTCCCTTTGATTTGGGTTGAATTATTAATTGTCATGCTACTCTGCTAAAAACATGTTTGGATTCATGATTACCTCGCCAAAGGAAAGCTGCCAACTGCCCCTGTAGGATTCTGATAAAAACTTTATCAAGAGCCCAGAGCGCCAATTTGTACCAAATAGAAGCCAGGACCACATTGTTAATGGCAAGTGTTATTCCTATCAACGAGGTATGTTTGTCTTTTCATAATTCCAATTTAGATATTGCATGTTTCAGGATACCTTCTTTATTGGATGCTGGTTTGCCCATGTCTGAGAGAGAAATCCCAAGTACCCTCACCGGGGAATCAATAGGGAGCCACTTGATCATTGGAAGTTTTGGAGGCCTAACTCCCTGATAGTGAATCCACCAACCTATGGTTTTATTCCCCCAGTTTACCTTCATGTCAGAGAGTTTGCAAAATTCATCCATAATACGTTGAATTGCCTCAAGATTCTCATGTGAGACATCCACTATAAGAGAAAGATCATCAGCAAAGAGAGAGCATACTGGAATAGCATCCTCTGTTATATATGTGATTTGTATGCGCTTGATATCTTTGTGATGACGTATATTGGCTGCCAAGGCTTCCATAATGATTACAAAGAGGAGCGGGGCAATGAGATCGCCTTGCCTAATTGACCTTTGTAATATTATGGGAGGGGCTACATTACCATTAACCACAACTCTTGTAGATGCATTCTCATGTAAGATTTTAACCCACCTTCTGAAATTTGGTCCGAAGTTAAACTTCTCAAAATATTTATCCAGGAAGAGTCAATCAACATGATCATAAGCTTTCTCAAAATCGATAAAGATGAAAGCAACATTATGTTTAGATTGAGGAGAAAGTTTAACTAACTCGTTAATGAGTAAAATATTATATTGAATATTCCTTCCTTGAATGAACCCCGTCTGTGCGGGGTGAATTATATCTGCTATATGTTTGTTGAGGCGGATAGTGAGGGCTTTTGAGATGAGTTTATATACCACAGAGAGGAGGGTGATAGGACGATAATTGCGAATATTACATTTATCCCCCTTTTTGTAAAGAAGAGTCAAAATCCCTTGCCCCACTATTTCTCCCAGGCAACCTGAAGTCCAAACATCCTGGTAAAAATTCATTAGGTCTTGGGCAATAAATTCCCACCGGGATTCCCATAACTCCTTAGAAAGTCATCTATACCTGGAGTTTTTTCTTCGTCCATGAGCATCAAAGTTGTCCAAATCTCTTCTTTTGTCAATGGACTTTCAAGCATATTCCTTTGCGACTCAATTAGAGATTTTTTTTAAAGGTATGAGGAAGTCATCAATATCTTTATTTCGTTGATTTATTGGAATGGATGCCGTGTCAGAGAGGAAGAGGGATTTAAAAAAATATTTTGCAATTTTTGTACACTCAGGTGTGGATGGTACTAGTTGTTCATTCTGACTATTAGGGTGCGCAAGAGCTTGAATTACCGTTCTCCCTGTTCGAGATCTAGCCAAAGCGAAAAACCTTGCTTCCATTCCTCCTTCAGTAGCCACCTGGCGAAGCTCGCCCCTTATCCGTGTTCCTTGCCAACGATATTCCATAAGCGTTAAGAGCCGGTCCTCGAGGTCCTGAATTTCCTGAGCAATTGTTTCATCATTTTCATTATTATTTGAATTATTTTCCAGTGATTGTAATTCGTGAATATGTTGGTAGGGTCTTGATTCATTGGAATGGCGTTCTGCAGCCAACAACTTCGAGTATTCATTGCATTTACGACCTAGGAACACTAGGCCGTTGTTGAACCACTTGATGTTATCCTGAATGAGATTCTTCTGTTGACGCCAATAGCCCCAAACATCCTTGAGATAAGATTTAAATCTTTTTATTTTTAGTAGAGATGTGTTTAATTTGTAGTAACCTCTACCCTGGTCTGGCTTTTTGGAAAAGGATAGGACTGTACACATAGCGTGGTCTAGGCCTGGAAGAGGACTTCTGGGGAAAACTTCAGCTGTTTTTACTGCACCCTCCAGGTCTTCGGAGAGAAGGATCAAGTCAATCCTTGATTTAGAAACTGTCCTAGATTGATTTTTTCTAAAGCATGAGAAGGTACGAAGTGTAGGGTTAAGTCCTCTAAATGAATCAAAGAGGCTGAAGGTTTGAGTGAGATTAGTCATCATGGCTTCGTCTGCTGCCACGTAATCCGGACATGGGACCGAAATGCGCCAGCGATCCAAGGAACGATTTGGGGCAGCATTAAAGTCGCCTGCTGTGATTACTGGGATCCCAATAGGAAGTTTAGGGATTAGAAAACCGAAGAAGCGTTGTCGGTTTCCTGCTTTATTAGGTCCATAAACACATAAAACGACCACGATCTCTAGGTCTAACATAGCGAGTATGTATGCCCATCTTCCTTCCTCTTTATCAACTTCCCAGTAGACAGGATCTACTTTGGATCCTGGCGGGATCCAAATCGCCACACCAACACTATCAGGACGCGGTGCATGAGCCCGGAAAACAGTGTGGGGCCAGATCTGTCTGTGGCAATGATCATGGGCGGCCGCGTTCAGTAGGTGGATTTCCTTAATACATATAACATCAGGTCATTCCCTTCCTCCTATTCCTTTAAGTTGATCATAGATTGCTTGTCTCTTTTCAAATTTAGCTGAAGCCAGACCATTAACGTTAAGTTACCTCAAGTCTAGGTTTGTCTGCCTTTTGGTAGCTTTCCATGTTTTATCTCTATTGTACAGGGCGTCAATTAATCGATATTTATCCATTGATTCAACAAAAAAAACGACTAACCCATTATAAGATTAATAAAATTAATTGATAAATTAGATATGTGAGTTATTTTCCAAGTCTACCCACTGACCTAAGTCCAGTGGTCCACCTTGGACTAGAACCTGTTTGCTCAAAAGACGTACCAGCAATGTTCCTACATCAGTTTCCGACCATAAATTACTCGCTTTGATCTTCATCAGCTGTAATTCCATGAGAAGGTCTTGGTTAAGCCATCTCAGCTTTGTTTGCTTATTGGCCTCATACCTGAGAAAGACGTCCCAATCTGCCAGACCCTGTTCTCCTCCCTTTAAGACCAAGGATGCAGTGCCACCAGGGGGGAGGAGCTTTTTGATAACTTTATATATTTCCTGCCTGATGAGAGGTTCCCCTGCTAGCCGCCCTGCATCAGTGGCAGGTGACAGAAAGGGGGATATGGTTCCCAAAATAGTAACTTCTTCATATATTGTCTCATGGGGCTCGGACAATCCCACTTCCCAGATTTCATCTTTCCATCTAACTGGAAGAAGGACAATTCCAGTCTTTGCAGGCAGTAAAAGCCCTTGGCCTTTCGCCAACCGGTGCTTCAGTCTTTGCCTCTTAGAGGTGAGCTCAGATTCCATWGGAGGAGGCAGTAGAGTGGGGTGAGGCAAATCAGTGGGTCCTGGCAGATAACTTTCCGGGAGATCCTCAGTGAGATCCACCACTTGTGAACTCTGTTGCTCTGCATGGGAAACCTTATGGAACCTTCCAACCGAGGAGGAGTCATGTAAGACCATATCTTTGTTCCCATTTCCACAGTCCTTTTCATTTCTGAGATCACTGGTTTCTGACTCAGTTGTCTTACTGCAGATAGGAGATGTCTGGGCAGATTCGTTGCCTGAGGCGTTCTTATCCAGTTCATCCAAACCATTTGTGAAACAGGTATCTATACTGCTTCCCCCCCTTTTAATCACGAGGGGGAGAAGCTGAACAGACGCGCGCTCGGTCTCAATAAACGGCTCAGACTCAGTAGCGATGGTAGACAAAACCGGATGTGGGTTCACAGACCCTGGGTCCCACTCAATCAACCCTTGACTGTGTTTCTCAGGGGTGGCTGATCGGGACTGATAATTGATGAGCATGATTTTTTTTTCCCCGGTGAGGGCAGATACAATTTCTTTGAAATAGGATGGGTTACTATTCCCTGATGGGCACAGCGACAATGGCTGCCGCAGTTGATTGTCATTACCAGGATCCCTATCATCAACTTCAACCACTTCCTTCACATGTGGGTGGGGGGGATCGGATCCAGAAAAATGGGTGGGAACCAGTGGCATATTTTCCCCAATTTCTTTGAGACAGGATGGGTTACTATTCCCTGATGGGCATTGCGACAATGGCTGCCGCAGTTGATTCTCATTACCAGGATCCCTCCCCGTATCATCAAGTTCAGCCACTTCCTTCRCATGTGGGTGGGGGGGATYGGATCCAGAAAAATGAGTGGGAACAACTGGCATATTTCCCCCAGCAATCTGAGTGGAATCAACGTGGATATTTCCCTCAGCAGACAGAGAATTGTGATTATTATGGGACTCTGAATTCGAATTTTTTCGGCCTTCCACTTGATGATCCTGATCCCGTGGGACTTCGAGTTCGTTTACTAGCGATGTTTCACTCAACTGCTGTGTCTGCTGTTGTGCTTCCGCCTCTTCCGCCTCAAGTGCCAACAGGGGCATAAAATGATTGTGTGAGTTTTGTGCATTTGCTAATAGTTCAGTTTGCGTCCTGCTTGAACGGTTAAATCTCGAAGAGCCAATTGTGAGTAACTTGGAACTGATATCTTCCCACGATAAACCACTAATCGTCCCTTGTTTCAAAAAGAAAATTAAACTTTCACTATTCTCCAGAAGGATGATCAGTTCGTCGAAAATTTGAGACCAGTGAACAGTTGTTAATTGAGGATGATTCTCTTTCAAATGATACAAAAGCCAATCCGCAATTTTACATACTATCGAATTATGGTCCACTGTTAACGACGATATGTTGTCCAATTTCAGGGAAGGGGGAGGCACAGAGGCATGAAGAAATTCAATTTCCATTGGATCGGACACGAAAGCAATCTTGAAGGGGTCTATCTCCATAGGGACTACATCAGTCTCTGGAGAGGATATTACATTTTCTGGAGACTCGTCCTTCTTCCCACCTTTCCTCTCGCTTTCCTCACCTGTGCTAATCACTGTACCTGTATTCTGCTTAGTTATTGCATTCTGGTCAGTGTTCTGAGGACCTTTCCTTTTGACCACCCGCCATTCTGAAGTTGAAATGTTCTTTGGTATGCAGTCCCTCGCGTTGGGACCCAGAGAGAATCCAACACACAATGAGCCAGTGGAGGACGCAAGAGAATTCGATTTCAATTTCTGACTGTTTTCATCTTCCTCCATTCTCACCACTCCTCCAGAATTGAGTTTCTGACTGTTTCCACCTCCCTCCCCTTTCTCCACTCTCTCCACTCCGCCATCCTCCCCTTTTTCACATCCTTCACTTCCCTCAGACTCCATGGGGTGATTGTGACCTTCACGCTTGTTGTGGTGCATATGTTCCTTGTTTCCAGACTTCCTTGAGCGTCCGTTTGAGGACGCTCCTTGTCTGTTTGGTTGGCCATGTATCGGCTGATGCGACTGTTGGGGGGGAATCCAATCTGCAGGAGGACGGGGTGTCGTATAGACATCACTCCTCCCTTCCCACACCCAACCCACATGTTGCCCTGAGGGATTCACATCCTCTCTATAGACCCAACCTTCATACCCTGCTACCACGGGGATCCATCTGTTAAGTCTTTGTGGGTCTCTTTTGAGTCTCAGATCTAGATGAATCGCGTGCTGAGGATGATGGGAGCAGGCATAGTCCGTGTGGAGATGACCGTAAGCCTTGCATTTGAAACACCAAGGCCTAAACTTATGAGCAATGTGAATCTGATGAATCCAACCCCCCATTTTGAAGGGAATTACATCATCCAGTGAGAATACCTGGTCCTTGGGGAGATCAAGGGCCAACATCAAGTAGTCATCCCTTTTAGCAACATAGGAGTGCAAAGGATTAATGAAATCCACAATACGGTATTGTTGGCCAAAGTCTTCATCCTCATCTTCTTCTGCATCTTCTTCGTTTGTTTTGTGGATGATCAAATCCCTCACATCAGAATCAGAGGTACCCTCACTAACCTTGTTGAGCAAGGTCTGTTTTGATCCATTAGTGGACGTCTGTAACGCCGAAAAGTCTGAAGAAGTGAGAACGGGAGCAGGAACAGATGACGTGTCTGTCTGCTGCAAAAGACAATGAGATTGACCTATTACATCCTTTTCCCTTGAATTCAAAGTTAAATGAGAGTTGAGGATGGTGCCATTTGTTGAGAGCAAATTCCTTCCTTTCGCTGTCAAAACTCCCGGCACTCCGCCATTGTATAGGACAGGGGCCGGCCCCCCGGGTCTTGCATATGGGGCAGCTCCCATTTGCCTGAGCATGGCGTGCCTCATTGCTCCTTGGTAAAAGAGCAATGAGGCAGGGCCTTTGGCTTTTTTAAAGCTCATCTTCATTTTCGTGTTGAGTCAGGAATAAGGAGGAGAGAAAAGGGGAGGTGAGAATTAAATTTTACCTATTGTTAATTTTACCAACCTTATTGTAAGGAAAGAGATTATTATTGGCCACGTGTGCAGAAATTATGGCTTGGATTCCACAGGTGTATAGGGACTCAAGGGTGTGTCAGAGGACAGATTAAAGGAGGTCCAGTCTCAGGATTGGCTGGAATATGGCGCACGTACCGAAAATTGTAGTGCTGTCTTCTGAAGCTGATCTTCCATGTTCCCCTTACCACTGCTGTTGAAGGTCATTCCATCTACAAGCCGAAAACCAGATTTCTTCCGACAGCTGTGCCTCACGTAACCAGCCGATCAATCAACCTAATAAGGGAAAAAATGAAAATGATTGTCCTTTCTGAATGAGAAAACGTAGGACACAGCACAYGTGGAAGCAGGCGAGAGCAAAAGTGGACGCCGAAAGGAGATGGTATACTAGAAAAGAGGTGAAAGGAGACTGACACCCTTCGAAGAAAAAGGAACTCTCACAGGTGACAGATGACACTATTTTTGGAATGACCTCTCTGTTCTTCGATCGTTGACCCTCTGCGAAGAAAAGGAAAATCTCACAGGTGACAGATGACCCTATTTTTGGAATGACCTAACTACTCTACGATCGTTGACCATCTGGCCAGGAAGGTTACCTCACGTTGAGCTCTCGTCAATCGAAACTGGAAAGAAGGGAGGCGCCAAAATTTAGTCCTATCAGTACCAACCTATTGATTACTCCATTGTGGCACGTCAATCTGTGCTGTGTACAGTAAGAGACTGAAGGCTGCCCCAATTGAAGTAGAAGTAGAAGTCTCGTCGATTTTAAGGAAAATACGAGGACACTAGTTGTCAAACATGGCGACTCTGATCGATCTGACGATGGAGATGCGACTTACACATACTTCCCTGACGAGGACACCAATTATCAAGCATAACAAAGATGATCGATCCTGACGATGAACAACGACTTACACACACTTCCCTGTCACCGGGGCCTTCTCCGCTCACTCCATGCATGCTAAAACCAGTCAAAGTCAAACATGCTTGAGCCAATTATCATGAGAGAGTACACGATGGCTATGAAGTTAAAACGCGGGGCATAGGGAGTGAAAGGCATAGCCTAAACACCTAACCTATGTCTGGCGCAATGCCACGTCAGCCTGTGACGTGGATGCGCGCAAGGGCCTCGGATTGCGGTGCGCGTGCGTTAGGCACTATCTACTCCTTCCGTACGTCTGGGTTTATGATAACTAACTTGCAGACTCAGAGGCTCTCTTCTCGAGTTCATTCATTTCTTTTTGTAATTGGACGCTTTTTATTTTCTCCTTTTTTTTTTTTTTTTCTTAAAAGTCCAGGGTGTTGTGGAGGTCGGTTTCCCATGAAGGTATACTTCAAAATTGGCCAGGATCATAACATATGATATACGCGAACATCAGCAAGCATTGAGACCAGTAGCTGCAATTGTCTCTCATCATTATTACAAAAAGATATGTCATGCTAACACGTGGCTGTTAACAATGATAACGTTCAGCCCAAGATGAAAATGCGGACGCGATCCGCAGGTCGCCATAGCTATAGTTCGCACAGCACGCGGGGGTATGAGACTCGCCAGCGCCCAAGGCAAAACCTTAATAACAAACATAGAACATGAAAGTGTAGCAAATTCAGCAGGCATGGGAAAACATTGAACATGAAAGGGTAGCAAATTCAGAAGCCACCGTCTCCACATCGGAGGAGCCTCTCCCTGTAGACAGATCAAAAAGAGAAAGAAACTCCCGAAACCCTAAACCAAACAACAAAAAAACTGCTCCTACGAAAGAAGGCCAATTATCTACAGTACTAAACATATATTCAAAAAAGACTAGAGAAGAGCTCAACAAATGTAAAATCTACAACTAAAATTGCAAGTAAAACATGCCACTACACTGAGTACTACTCTCCGACTCGCCTGCAGCGAGTAAGAACTCGGTTGCCGCCATTTTCTCTGGGCCCGCCCTTGACACTCACTGGCAGAACCTCAATTATTGCCGCTTCCTGCTTTTCATCTTTTGGTCCTAGTTCATGTTCTGGATTACTCTGACTGTTCTCGACCTTTTTGCTTGTCGGTCCCGGTTTACGACTTGCCTGTCGACCCGAGAGACTGGCAGTGGAAGCACCCCGATCGCGACAATGTCTGGATCCCGTTATACCAATATTTTTCTACCAAGCTGGGCTATCAATGTTTCCGTCTCTCTGTGGAAGTCAACTCGGCAGTGGCCAAGTGCTGGATTGCCACGGGGTGGATTGCAGATTCAGCACCCTGGTTGGCACTGGCTCTATCTCGTCACTGGAGGTTTGATGATGGATCTGTCGGTCGTTAAGCAAGCAAGCTTTTCTGTGGTTGGTGGCTCATCAGGCGGCGGTACTGACAGTGTCGTGGCGTCCTAAAAGAACTGTTAAAGCAACTCCTCTCTGCTAAATCTGTCTGGGAACACGCATCGAAGACCTGGAGCACTCATGCTTGTATTGTGACCTGTCCCGACCATTTCCGGCATGGTGGCGAGTCCAAAATGCTTCGGTCCCACGAGCGGTGTGAGGGCTGAGGCGAAATATAACATTAAACAGACAATTGCGGCGGATTGGGCTTTCAAAGTACAGAAGAAGGGCTGTTATGCGAAAGCAACGAACACATTTTTGTCGTCTTGGCAACATTTTCCGGGCTTATTGACGGTAGCTGTTTCTGCGGACAGCCACCCGGAGATCCGTTTTTTCATCCTTTTCTTTTTGTGAACCTTGGTGCGGTGTAAACAATGTGAATAAAATTAAATGTGAATAGAGTGGAGAGCATGTGGAGCGAATGGGTGAAGGTGTGAACTTGGGGGATAGTAGGTTTGTTTCGGACTGTGGTTCATGTTCTGCGGCTTGTACAAAGAGTCCGTGTTCCCCCGGCAAGGTGCCCGCTTCCGCTTTCCTTCAAATTGGCGGTTTTGTTGGTGGACAATGTCATGCCGTGCACTTTTCATTTCCATGTACGGGACACCTAACCCGATTTTCGGCCACTGTAATACACCTGCAACTGTGGTATGAACCAGGACGGACTCCCGGATCATACCCCAAAGGCTCCCTCGAAAAAAAAAAAAAAAAAAAAAAAAACAGGGCCTGGTGGACAATGCGATGCCGTGCGCTTTTCATTTGCATGTACGGGCCGCCTAACCCGGTTTTCGGCCACTGTAATACACCTGCAACTGTGGTATGAACCTGGCCGGCTCCCCGGATCATACCCCAAAGCCCACTATTCCCCAGTTTCTTGTTGCTTTGTCTGTCATCCCCTTTCCAGATCCTCCACATGCTCCGCTCCCCTCTCGTACCGCCCTTCGTTGACCGTTCTCGCTCTGAAGGATGCAGGTCGTCGTGCCCGTCCTATCTTCCGAAACCTTGATCAACTTGAGGTCCGCTGGACTCAGGCCTTCCAAGATTCCCACAGCTGTCCTTTTGTTGTTGCCAATCCTGTCACTTCCATTCAGGAGCCTTCCGGAGGTTTGGAGACTTTCATTACCGATTCTGTTCTGGTAAGGAAGGGGAACGGGGAGGAGGAGGAAAGAAGGGGGGGTGGCTGCATATGGGACGAAGAAATGAGATAGTGGTTTGTAACCCATTATGAGGATGTCCTTAGAAAAGGTCCAAACTGGAAATCTCCAGTGCAGGTGTCAATTGTGGCCAAAGAAGGGCAAGCCGCCCAATGCTTCTGAAACCATGACACCCCAGCTCTCAGACTCGCGGGCTTTCCAAGCCGAGGATTCTTAGAAAATCATTGTTCCACCACACCCTAATCACGATGAAAACGAACTCCGGAATGTTTCCACATTTGCTTGTAGGGTCCGCCGCTAAAAAATAAGGGCGGCCCAGGCAAAACGACGGAAATCTCTAGGGAGCCGTCGGAGGTGACTTGAAATGTGAGGGTGGGACCCTACGGAGCGTGTCATTCACGGAGGCTGTGGCACCTTCACGGACGTCCGTGCCCGACAGGCCGACCTTCTGACACCCGGCCCTCCTCACCTGAGATGTAAGGGCGGGTAAGCGTAGGGTCTTCCTCCCAGGCTGTGGAACGAAAAACAAAGTTTGGGTAAATTAATCACCCTCGGCTGGTTAGGGGGCCCTTACGATGTAAGGATTCGTAAGGGGTGTGGAACGAGGCCCAAAGGCTCCCTCGAAAAAACAAAAACAAAAACAAAAAAAAAACACAGACAAAAAAAAAAAAAATGGTCGCAGCTACAACCCCCCCCCAAAAAAAAAGACCAAGGAACACATCACAAACTACCTGACAGCGGTGGCGGACATCCACGACCTGGGACCACCTCTGACACCAAACGCGGTTAATAGAGGATAACCCGAGCCTCACCCCTCAGGCTAAGAAACAGAAAACAGAGGAAGTGAGGATCCGGTTCTCAGAGGACTGGTCGGGACCTACGAAAGCGGTGGCGGACATCCACGACTCACAAATACAATGCAATTACTGGAGGAGGGACGAAAATACGTGGACTTACAAACCACTATCTCATTTCTTCGTCCCATATGCAGCCACCCCCCCCTCTTTCCTCCTCCTCCCCGACTAACCCCCCCACCCCCCCGTCACTTCCCCTTCCTCACTTCC
Source organism: Chara braunii (assembly GCA_003427395.1). NCBI lineage: Eukaryota > Viridiplantae > Streptophyta > Charophyceae > Charales > Characeae > Chara > Chara braunii. The sequence goes on along the minus strand of BFEA01000074.1, from coordinate 2,191,962 downwards.
CCTTCCTTACCAGAACAGAATCGGTAATGAAAGTCTCCAAACCTCCGGAAGGCTCCGGAATGGAAGTGACAGGATTGGCAACAACAAAAGGACAGCTGTGGGAATCTTGGAAGGCCTGAGTCTGGAGGACATCAAGTTGATCAAGGTTTCCGAAGATAGGACCGGCACGACGACCTGCATCCTTCAGAGCGAGAACGGTCAACGAAGGGCAGTACGAGAGGGGAGCGGAGCATGTGGAGGATCTGGAAAGGGGATGACAGACAAAGCAACAAGAAACTGGGGGATAGTGGGATCATTTTATTCGATTATCTCATTATTGATTATTATATTATATTCTTATTTATTATTCTTGAATTTAAGAGCAATATAGAAAGAATATAATCATATAGGATATATCCTACAGAGCCAAGGTTTATCAATTCTGTGTTTTTTTTGGTTTGCCAAGGACACAGAGAGGGTTTAGGGGTTTAGAGGCTTAAAGGGTTTGAAAGGGACACCTCATAGTAACATTGCACAGAGGAGTTGCAGAACAGGACTCTCTTCATTTCAGGGGGGGCTGCAAACTAGGGCTGGGCTAATAGTAAAGGAGGTACTCCATGAAGGGAAGGGGAAAATAGCAGCTCCAAGGGACAACGGAGCCCCGGGAAGAGACACGTATCACCACAGCCCTGGGAAACAACAAACACCAATATTTGTATCATATCTGTATTGTAAGTTGTATCAATGGGACGCTGGACCCGGTTTCCAGCAGGTGCCGCTCCCCACCAATAGATGGAGCAGCCCGACAGATAAACCCTCAATTCTGACGGTTCTCTTACCACCGCCAGGATAGAGGGATATCGCAAGGGCTTTTCATCAAAAAAAAAAAAAAAAAGACAACTTCCAAGCTAAAAGACTTCAAAAAAGCTCTTGAACTCAGGAATTCCACAGGTCCATCAAGAAGGGTCCAAGGTTCCAAAATCCAAAGTGGGGATGTTAGCGGGTACAACTGGGACCGATGGGCCTAGCCTGGTTGGTACAGCGGCAAACTGTTGAAACGCAGACCTAAGCTCTTCGAGTCCACGCGGGGCTAGACGAATGAAATTCGTCTAATTACCTGGAGCTGGGGCTCTCTTGTCCAGTTGATGCAGCTCAGTTATTAGAGCACCGGTTGGAAATGCGCATTGTGGTATAAGGTTGCGGGTTCAAATCTGCAGCCTTGCACATGGACACCGGCAGGGCGTTAGAATGACGCACGGCTGGACACGCACCCCTTGGGATGACGCAGGTTAGATATTACAGACACTGCCTGCGCACCACCCAAGGGTTGTTCATGGTGTTGTATGTTGGTCCTGGGTCACATGGGTTGCTTGGGGGTGTTGGTTTTGGGTGTTCTGTTGATCTCCCCAGTCTGGCATATCACAAGTCCGTACCATTTCCGCTAGTCGTTCACATGGTAGAGTCATTCGATTACACATTACAAGGTCACGGGTTCGAGCTTGGTTCGGACCTTGGGGGGTTCCTTGTCCAGCTTACCCCGTTCTCTCTTCGTATAAACACATGATGCTGCCTATACATCTTGATAGGTTGATTCACAGAGCACACACAGCCTCCGGGCATATATACACAGCTTGCGAATTATACATGGCCTACGGGCTACATACACAAGTTTCCACATATGGTGCTGTCTGTACATCTTGATACATAGATACACGAAGCATACATAGCCTTCGGGTACACACACATAGATTGCGGACTACACAACTATCAGACTGGGGGGGTCTAGTATCGGCAGTAGGGACAGGTATGGGCCACCGGAGTTCCTACTGATATTCGAATAGAACTGTCTAGTGCCTATATATAAGGCTTAGACCCTGGGGTAAGGGTAGCGGTATAAGTCGCTCAGGCCAGTCCGAGTTCCGCCTGGCCTTGGGTAAGCTAGGGGAAGGATGGTAAGACTGCTTCAATGGGTACTACCCTGTCTGAATCCTAGGGCCCAGAGTCTCTTGGGGCCTGTAGTAGATTGCCTGGGCCTGGTGTCCGAAGTTCCCGTTCGACAAAGCTCGTCCGATTCCGCTTCCACCAGGGCTGGGCAACCTATCAGCCCTGGTGCCTATCACTGCTGTTAGGTCCAAGTTACCTG
>BFEA01000074.1:2164711-2184698 GCA_003427395.1 Chara braunii | reverse complement strand
GGGTGGGATAGTGGGGAAAAGGTCGGGCGGGAGGGTCGGGATGTGTCATGTGGGAGGGTCGGACGGAAAGTGCGGGAGGGTCGGGCGGGGGAAAGGTCGGGACTAGCGGGTGGGATAGGGTCGGGATGTCGGGGATCCCCACCACCCAACAACAACGAAGAAGAAGGGAGGAGGAAAACAAGAGGGGAGGAAGAAGAAGAGGACAACCAGGGGGAAGAAGAGTGTGGAAGAATGACGAGCACGACGAGGGGGAAGAAGAAGACGAAGAGGACGACCAGGGGGAAGAAGAAGAGGGAGGAAGAATGACGAGCACGACGAGGGGGAAGAAGAAGAGGAAGAAGAAAAAAGAAGAAGAAGAAGAAGAAGAAGAAGAAGAAGGGAGGAGGAAGAAGAAGAAGAAGGAGGAGGAGGAAGAAGAAGAAGAGGAGGAAGAAGAAGGGAGGAGGAAGACGAGGAGGAAGAAGAAGGGAGGAGGAAGACGAGGAGGAAGAAAAAGAAGGAGAAGAGTGGGGCAAAGGTCGGGCAGGGTTGGTGGTCGGGAGAGGGATTGGGGAAACGGGGTGTGCAATCAGGGGTGGGGGGAAACGACTGTGGCTGATTGGAGGAGGGGCCCAGGGGGTATGAGGGGGGAATCGGGGCATTGAGAGGGGGTGGAACCCTTGCACTACCCTAAGCCCAAATAACCCCGAAAAAAAAAACGACCCCAGATTTCAATAGCATTCAATGAGCGCAAAAATACCCCGCTCCTTTTTTTTTCTTTTTTTTTTTGACCGTTTTTTTTTGTATTGCCCGGGTCACCCGGGCGACTGGCCCGGACCTGCCCGGCCCCGGCTGCACGGCCGGGCACCCGGGCCTGTGCGGGTCTGGTAGCCCAGGCTTAAAAAAAAAAAAAAGCTTTTAAACCACCAGTACCTAGCACATTTTCCGTGCCCTCCCGGGTTGGTTGACTATGGACCCACTGGTGGTTCAATGGGGAACGCTTTTGATGTGTTCGCTCGAACTATTCTGATGTGTTCACTCGAACTATTCTCACCCATTTGGTGTGCGTAAGCATGCTGCCTGGCTTTGTGACTTCATGTTATTGAAAAAGGTTTCCCCTTTCTGGTTGTGCTTTTTCACATCATGGTATGACATTTTTTGACAATGGTTTCTTGCTTTACTGTTCTGCCATCTCTCTTAGGATCGTCACTTTGGCTCAGTACTGCTCCCGTAAAGGTGTTGTTCTGTGAGCACGAGTTATGACGCAACATGCCGCGGCAGCGATCGCCAGAGTAACATATCTCGTAAACACGCACACACACATAATCATCTTTTTATGGATGCATTGTATACAGGTATTCCCTCTTTCTTGATTATATTTTCTAAGTGCTTGATGAAGTTTCTGGTTCTGTGTGTCTAGGTCAGCATCCGTAAGAAGTGCTAAATTGTAGGCAATCGGCAGAGAGTGCCCTCGGGACTCTTAAAGGGGCTGCTCCGTCTGTGATGTCTGTGGTGCATAAGGTCTGTCTGCAGGACTCTTAAGAGGGTTGCTCTGCCTATGATGTTTGTGGTGCATAAGGTCTGTGGGTGCATGAGAGACGTCTGTCAGAGAAACCTTCCCAGTTCAGCAGGTGTTGGGAACCAACAGTCTGTGCGGTTGTATCGTGATGTGAGTAGGTGATGTGCCACTTCGCTCTGTGTTGGATGTGTAGACTGCCTTGTCATTGCTTCACCACTGCCTTCCTGCCCACCCAGCTTGCTTCGCATGTCATTGCTTGCAGGCTGCTGTGTCCACTGTGGGGTGTGGCTACGTTGCTGGTGTTGCCTCGTCCTTCGCTGCATGCTGCCTTGCCACCCATCTGGATGCCTGGCCTTCTACGCTCTTTGCTCGTCTGCCGTGTAGCGTGGCTGCAGCATTGGTGCTGCCTCGTGCTTTGCTGAGCTGTTGGCATGCTGCTTGTCTGCTTGCCGTGTCGTTTATGCAGTTGTCTTTGGCGCGCACAGTTGGGTTAAGCGGGAAGCATTGCTTGGTGCTTTGCTGAGTCGTTGCCTGTTGTTGCCCTGCTGCTGCGTTCCGCTTGGGTACAGTCTGTGCCTTCAACAAGCGTTGAAGGGTTCACAACCCACACCATCAATACGGGGATTCCGCAGATTGCCGAGGGTCCAGCTTCCTGATGAGTTGGTGCAACTCCGACGAAACAATCTATCATCAGTTTTCTTTTTCTCGCTTTCTTTTCTTTGCTATTTGTTCTTTTGTCTCCCTTGTCGTCTTGGTGCCTTGCTGCTTCTGGGCTTCCCATCTGTTCTTTTCTTGCTTAGTGCTGTTTGCCCGCCAACCTGCCTCCCCTGTGCCCTCCTGCCTATGTTCCGTGCTACTGCTCGACTGCCCTAGTGCTCCTCCTTGACTTGTTGCCGCCTCCTTTTTTCTGCCTAGTGCTGTTTGTCTGCCCGCCTGCCTCCCCCGTGCCATCCACCCTATGTCTTTTGCTTTACCGTCTTCCGTGCCTTGTTGCTCTGTTTTGTTTGTCTGCCCCCCCGCCTCCCCCATGCCCTCCACCCTTTGTTCCTTGCTGCCTTGTGCTGTTTGCCTTGCTGTGTGCTGTGTCTTTCAATCGAGTCTATGGCTTATAGACAACGTTTACAAAGGAACTGATAAGAGAAAATTGTGTGTTGTTGTTGTGCCCTTGGACTGCATCCCTGATGAGTCAATGGCACGGAGTACACGTCACGTGTACTGGAGCGTCTTTCACTGTGCTTTTTGCACACACACATGTTACACACACCCACACACAGACAGACACATACACATGTGGCATTCCACAGAAAAAGAGTGACTGTAACAAAGTGTCTCATCAAACTTTTCATGTACTCACCAGGAGGTTGAACCTGGACAGACAGCATGCCCAGGACGGATTCGACTGATGGATAAGGTACGTATATCTCCATCTCGTGCCAGGTTGGCAATACCCTTCACAAAAATGGTCGACTGCACTTACACCGACCCTGCAGATCCGAGAGTTCAATCTCCTGGCAATACCAGCCGAGTAGGTCTGCGAAACTACCCTCAACGCTACACAAATGCACTCAACATGTGTGTTCATGCGCAGCTGCAGCGTTGTTGCTGAACGAGCGACCCACCTCATGACATGTTGACAGACATCTGATGAAGCTTTTTTTCGTCACTGATGAAGCTTTTTCGTCACAGTTACGATTCCGTTGTTGAATTTGTGTCACCAACCCTAAACCACATCTTGTACCATCATCATTAAACTCTTCAGTCTTCATTCTCCTATGCTCTAATCACTCTCCCCTCCTCATCCTTGTGCCTCACCTGCTTTTTTCTTCTCTTGCCCATCAGGTTCGAAACGCCTCCGTTATTCCCTTCTTGACATGGTTCACCGCATTTTGATCTTCAAAGTTTATGTTTTTATGTTATTGCAGCATACTGCTACTGCTACTACTGCTACAGCTACTGCTACTAATACTGCTAGGTCTGGAGTACGGTTGTCTTCTTGTTCCTTCTAATCACCTCCCCTTCTCCCTCGCCCCAGAAAAAAAAGCCCTTCCTTTTCCTTTCCATCCAATCTGCTTTTCTTCTCTTGCCCATCAGGTTCCAAACTCCTCTGTTATCCCCTTCTTGACATGGTTCATCGCACTTTGATATTAATGCTGCTACTGCTACTGCTACTGCTACTGCTACTGCTACTGCTACTGCTAGGTCTGGAGTACGGTTGTCTTCTTGTTCCTTTTGATCACTTCCCCTCACTCCCCCCCTCAACCCCCCCCCCACACACAAAGCCCTTTATTTTCCTTTCCATCCGCTCCACTACTGACTTCCGCGTGTTTGTCCATTGCTCTACTCGGTTCTTTTCCCATACTATATTGTCAAAACTTTGCTCGTCAGTTTTTTGCCCCATTACCCTCTCCCTCATCAACTTCAGGTTCTGAATTCTACACACTGGTCAAGTTCAGGTCCCTACTTTCCTCTTCTGGATTCTTGCAACTTCCTTTCTCCTCCTCCTCCCCGCCTCCGCCTTCTCCTCCTACTTCAATACCTCATTGAAGGCCCCCTTATTGCTTTGCGCTTACTCTTTACCTGGGCTGTTTGGCCACCCAACTTCTGCCCGGGTTCAGGCCCGGGTGCCCAGCCGGGCACGACGCCCGGGCAGGGTTTCAGGCAGGGTTTCGGGCAGCCCCTGCACCCAAAAAAAAATAAAATCATAAAATTCCGGAAAAAAAAAATGTTGTGTAGAATTGCAATACAAACTATTACAAAGTTCTTACAAACGACTTTTGGCTGAGGGTCACATTAGAATTCCTGACAGAATCGGAGATAAACAAAGAAAATAACAGTATCACACTAGCCCCTTTCGAACCAATTTATATCCCCCTTCCCCCCCCCTTGACAGCCAACTCGCAACGAAAGAAATGAGCCTGGTGAAACGGTTTTCACCTGTCTGCAGTCACAGATGCGGGCCCTAGCATTCGATCCCCAGACCTCACTTTGCCCATGTACAGTATCTCGAGTCGACACCCGAGTGTTTGAACCCATGATCTCTGTTTTGGCAGTATTTGTCGTCTGTCGTAGGTCTGTGTAGTGGTAGGGGCTCGATCTCTAGGTCTGTGGATTAGGAGTCACAACTTTGTAGAGGTCGTAGCTGTAGGTATTCTGAAAGGTCAAGGTCGTAGCTGTAGGTATTCTGAAAGGTCAAGGTCGTAGCTGCTACAGTCCTGAAAGGTCAAGATCGTAGCTGCTACAGTACCCGAAAGGCCAAGTCCACGGACTTCCGGAAGGTCCGGAAGTGGCCTTTCGAAGTGTCTCACGTTTAGTCAGAGGCAAGTGGGCAAGTGGTGAGCCTTTAGTCAGAGGCAAGTGGGCAAGTGGCGAGCCAACTGCGTTACGTCGGCAGTGCGACTGCATTGAGTTGGCAGTGCAATCCCATGCAGTCAGCGGCACTGGTCCCCGTCAGTCAGACTCCAGTCAAGCAAGTACCGTGTGGGACTGTGTGCACCATGGGCCCGGTGGAAAGGGGCAGACCAACGAGTTACGGAAGTATAAATCAAGAGGCAGCGCCCAGCCATTCATTCATTCGCTGCGTAAGCCATGCGGAAGTGCTGCTACAGCGTCTTGTGCAAAGGTGGTCTGCCGGTTGCCCGAAGACAAGTGGGCTGAAGAGAGATTGTAGCCATAGTGAGTAGTGGTCATAGCCGCTGTAGGAGGAAGTTAGACGTAGTGTATGCGTGTGGTGGTATTCAGGGTGATCCAGAGTGAGCGTGTGTGAACAGTGGGGTTGGACACAGTGACGAAGGTTGGGATGTTCAGGCACTCATGCGCCATAGCCTGTTGAAGACAGCTTGCATCTGAACTGTGTTCTTGATTTCCATATCCTCTAAGCTTTGGTGGGAGCCCTGCGCCAGTGTGAATCTCCACCTGTTTGCATGTGTGTGACGTGGAAAGAAAGCGAGTCTGATTGCACTGGATTTGGGGCCCTCTGGGAGAGCACAGGAAACCAAAAAAAAAAAAAAAACCGTTTTTTTTTTTTTTTTTTTTTTTTTTTTTTTTTTTTTTTTTGCACGCCCGGGTACCCCGGGCGTGCGAATCTTCCTCGCTCTTTACAACTTTTCTTCTTCTTTTCGGTTCATGCTGTATGGACATTCTCCCAGGGACCCAAACAGTCGCTTCCTCATCTCGGTACATTCTTCTTTATCCTTAAAGAACAATCTCCATCTCCAAAAACAAAAGAGTGCAAAATAACTCATTGCGAACAGTAATACTAACCACTAACAAATTAACAATGCTTTCAAGTCACAAACAGCAAGCAACAGAGAGAGAGAAAAAAAAAAGGGGGGGGGGGGGGGAACATAAGGGGGGGGGGAAAGGGGAAGGWGGGGATTGGGGGGGTGCAAAGACGAGAGGACATGCATCCAATCCGTCATAAGAGGCGGGCGAGGGAGAAAGAGAGGAGAGAGAGGACAAGAGAAGATGGGACCAGGGATGGAGCAGGAACACAATTCGACTCGCAGGGAGCAACAACAAGGAAGAAAAAAAAAAAAAAAAAAAAAGAAAAGAACACTCAGAGATCGCAAGTTCACAGCACCTCCCTCGCATGCGGCACACTTGGAGAAACCTCGACCATCCGCTTTTCGCTCCCCTTCACCAAACACCCAGCGAACATTGGAAAAAAAAAAAAAAAAAAAAAAACAGTCTGACCTACGTAGTTTTGGAAAGATTTCTTATTATGGAAAGCAAATCGAAACATTGCTTTGTCGTAACAGCCCTCAGGACGAGAAAACAGAAAACTACGTCCGTCCAAACTTACAAACGAACACCCAGATTCTCGGAAACACAGTCACAGTTGCATATCCAAATCTTGTGGTGGTCCCCACCACAGGCTTCGTGGGGAAGAGAACTGTGTGCTCGCTTGTCAAAGGGAGGACAACTCCGGCTCCTCTTCCGCCCGAACAGCACAACTTTCGTGGGATTTTTTTTATCACACTGCAATTTGCCCTCCTGGGGGCAATCAGTGAAGCGTCCATGCTTCACTGCTGCTCAAGTGCCGCTTGTCACTCCGTTCCGGCCACTTTTGCCTGCCTGAACCATTGAGATCGCCTTCCATCTATCAGCCAATAACAGCGCAAGTCTGCGCGACTTCGGCGAAGATCAATGAACAGCAACGAGAGGTGCCATCAGGCAATCAGGTAACCGATGGATCGACTGGCGAATTCTATGGATCTGATTTCTCTCCCCTTGAGCTGTTAAAAACCTGCCGCGGGGGAAGGAGACCGTGTAGGGCCCTCCATTCAAATGCATGCAGACAGAGTTGCTGCTTTTTGGGGGAAGAAACCGAGTGAGGCCAGGCTGGAGAGAGGCTGGGAGGGAGGATCGGTTTAATCCTCTACAACACTCTCGTCTAATGCCTGCAAAAAGATCCTACTTGTGAGGAGATGAGAAATAGATTACCAGGAAGTAAACAAGGAAACCTGCGCCCAAAATACCTGCATACAAAAGTGTCTGTGACGACTGGACCTGCGGAGCATGTCGGACCTCACAGCACCTCATCCGTTCCTTCGCCGCCAAAATCTGGTCGTCCGCGTACCTACGGACATATCCACCAAACAGACGCATCAGATAGCAATCCCACTAAAGCCTCAATGATAGGTAACATGGAAGCAAGGGTGTCGTTATGTATATGAGCACTCTGACAATACCATTCATTTGCTAGAGGGTCTGACGACTCAGAACCACCACTCTTCCACACACACACACATAGCAAAAGAGAGAGAGAGAAAGAGAGAAGGGGGGGGGGGGGGGGGGGGGGGGGGGGGGGGGGGGGGGGGGGGGGGGGGGGGGGGGGGGGGGGGGGGGGGGGGGGAGGGGTTGTTGTTGTTGAGAAAAGGGTGGTTAGGTGGAGATCCCAATAGATAGTGAAGATAGCGCGGTCTAGAAAGACATGATTCCAGCAAGAAGATAGGCCAAGCAAATGAAGCAAAAGTGGGAGAAAAGTACAAAGCAGTTGCAATCAACTGAGCAATCTACACATGCAGAACAGCACAGAAGATAAAGAGTAAGGGGGGCATTCGACATAAAGACGAGGTGGGACATTCATTGAGTGAGGGACAAGACAAAAAAAAACTCACGCTTCAAAGGCTTTGACGAGATGGTAGAGTGTGGTCGACTTCACGTGTGCCTCATCATAGTGATGGTCGTAAAAAAGCCCGCTCATGTCCACCATTAGATTTTCCATTTCCTGCAACACAATCCAACCAACACCTTGCGCAGATAAGTGGAAGCAGACAAAATATTCGCACAAAACACACAACCGCTTAGAGATTGCTCACGCCAGCGCTTTCCTAAGCGATACTGACTGCGATTCCAGCCGGACCTGGATGCAACTGCGTACAATCACCTCCAGAGCTAAGTAATAAAAGTCCTGGTGTGCGAGTATTGCCCTTAGAACGAGGGAACAATGCATTTAAAAATTAAAAAGTTATAAAAACACTTAATAGTTATAAAAACTTAATAAAAGTTCATAAAACATATAGCCACAGCACAGCAGAAATTGACGACGTAACAAAAACTGGGTAGCAAAGAGATACAAAACTGAGAAAAGTGAGAAAAGTGAGAAAAATGAAAAAAAAGTGAGAAAAGTGAAAAAAAAAAACAAGCAATTGTTTAACAATCAGGCCTCAAAGCGCCTCCATGCCTCAAAAGTGAGAAACGTGAAGAAAAAGAAACAAGCACGGATTCGACCAGGCGCCCTCGGCCATGACAGCAGAGTCTCGTAACCGCTACAGCCAGGACAGGGGTAAACAAAAGTGGGAACCATATCGGTTAAAGATATCCACCCCCACCCCACCCCACCCCTGCAAGGCTATAGTGTCCTCCAACTCACTCACACACCACAAGGATAAATTAAACCTATGTTGTGGATTTTTTTTCTATCTGACGGGACCCAAGGTGTCAGCGGCAGGAGCCTGACATTTTGTTCCATTACGGCTGCTTGAGGCTGCTGCCCCCGTGGACTTTGTTGTTTCCTTTTTTTAACTAAAATTTCACTTCTTTTTCAAGCCCGCATGCACCCCTGTGGGCTCCTCGTACTCTGGTGTGACCGAACAGCTCGTAAAGTTACGAAATGATAAACACTCGAAACGACCGAACAGCCGTAAAAGTTACGAAACGACTGAACTCGTAAAAATTACGATTGGGAAATGGAGATGGATTACGAAAACAAAACAAAAGAATAAAAGAATCACAAGCTCGTAAAAGATACGAAACGATAAACACTCGTAAAAGTAAAGGACATGTATCCTTTCTTCTTATTTTTATTTTTTATTTTTTTCGGGGAAGGGTGTCCTTTCTTGAAAGGCACTGACAATGGGTCGGGTTTGGGGAGGCGGGGGGAGGGGGGAGCGGGGGGGGGGGAGGGGAAGGGATGGTTTCCAAGGACCAAGATGTGTCTTACGTGAATGTCATGGACTATTCACATGGGTCACGCAGGCATCATTATCTCACTTCCATTTTGCGAGATGCAGGTAGGCAAATGACGTTCCTTAAACAAAGACGAGCAAATGATTTGCAATGAAAAAAAAGAAAAAGGAAGGCACTGACAGTACATTGTTTGGAAACGCTTGAAAGTGGGGGACGTGGAGATTCAAAACGACACAAAAAAAAGGAAACGAGCTCGAAAGTTTGTGTGTCGTTTTGGATCTCCTGACAAGATGACCTCTGAGGAAGAAGCTGCAGCTATGGCTGCAGCACCGCAACCCTGTAGCCCTACTCCGGAGGAGGGTCCAGCAGGGCACCAACTTCTCTCGCCTCCAGCAGACCTCGAATAGCCCAGACCTCATTACAGCCCGCGTGCTGACAGAGTACAGCGTAGGTCCCAGCTATGGCCGGCGCTCCGAAGGTCTGGCTATGTCTGTCTCTTCCCACGCTGAGCCGTCACCACTTCCGGTTCACACGTAGCACAGCTGCGATGTACTCGGTACCAACCGCCAAAAGCCCTGAACAGATGTGCCTAACCTATGTGTAGTCTACTCTAGCCTAGACTCGAACCAGACCGGACTGACTGACCGACCGACCGGTACCGTTTCTGTTTCGACCTCTAGGCCCTCTCCCAACACCGGCTATAGGCTATAGGACCGTCTATCAGCTTAGGCCCTTAGGGCCCGTCTGCCCTAGGGGTAGCCCAGGTCTGCTATTCCCAGTTAGAGTAGCTGTAGGAAATTCAGTTCGTATGGGCCTGTATTTTCCGGATTTACAGATATGTCCCTCACGAATTTTCCTTACAGGCAGGTCTCTCGGTTAGCCCTCAGCCAAACAAAATAACGAATCTAACCGACAGAGAGTACAGCCTCGACAAGAGAGAGGCTACAGACGACCAGAAACCAGCAAGTCGTTGCACCAGCGTCCCCCCCCCAAACATCAACGTGTCTTCCAACAACCTTTAAAGCTAAGTCTTCTGTATAGGCTTGGGAGTAGTGGTAGGTAGATACTAGATAGAGAAAGGTAGAAATTGAGATAAGAATATACCCTCTAGTGTCAAGTCAAAAAAAAAAAAAAAAAAAAAAGTTGTCTTGCCTTCTCTGAAAAATGGAACGAGAAGATTCAAAAAAAAAATAAAAAAAAATAGAAAACACGAACAACTTTAACCACCTCTCAAGAATCGTATTATTTACAAATATTCTCAGGTAATAATTAAGTTAAATTAACTTAAATAAGTTAAATTAATAAATTTGTTAATTATTCATGATACATTGAAGGTAATTTGATACTCCATATACTATTACGCAAAGTCGATCCACAGTTCGAATCCAACATTCGAATCAAAAAAGTTGAAAAAAATTCAAAAAAACAGTTTCGTAGTCAATACTTTTATTTTCACGCTTCCATTTTGAAACCTTTCAAATTTGAATTTTCGAAATAAATTAATTGTTAACCAATGGAAAATTTATCGGGCTGTTGGAGCTCACCATCAATTTCTGGCTCAGAGAGTCGACGGCCTCTTTTGGAAGCGGCTGGAAGGAGGCTGTTGGGTCCTTGTACAACCGATCGATCCATTGCTTCTTTGGCTTTTTGTCAGTCACGATGGGATCACCGAGGGGTGTGCTCAAATACTGATCTGCAAATGCTTGGATCGACTACACAACCACAAAAGAAAAGAAAAAAAAAAAAAAAAAGGACATGCCAACAAAGAACAGATCTTGTCAGACACATATGGGGTTTAGGGTTTTACCCAGCCCGTGTGGCTGAAGGATGTACTCTGTACAGTATTACACACATGTAACAATGGGCAAACAGATCATTAGTTCCAATCCTGACGAAATAAAAAATGGTTATAATACTCTTAGGAGATAATGCAAGGAAAATGAGCGATAGCGAAATGACAGAAATCCAGAACGCAAAATCACATTGAAAGCCAGAAAGTTCAACGCTGTCCAGAAAGCTGATATTCCACCAACGGAGAACCAAAACACCAAAATCCGAATGTCAATGAGAGCGTACTCTCGCCACCACCAACATATGTATCCAGAGCATACTTGCGGAGACTAGATGAAGTGCGCTTCTTTTTCACAATCTTTCAATGAGTACTATAGAGCTGTTGAGTGCACGAATCACAAAGTCGGTGGACTCGACATTTTAGAGACCGTTGCCGCCCTCCCCGATGGCTGACAGGCCAGCCATTCCTGAAGCTAGCATGCATGACACTGCGGTTGAAACTTTGAGCCACCGCGACGTATCAAATCATAAGAGTGAAAAGATGGACGCACACCGCAACTTTGGGGGGCGTTTGCTGACCAAAACTGCTGTCACCGCAAGCCTGAAAATAAACAAGTCGTGCCCGCGCCGGTGAAATCAGCCTTGCGAAAAAGAGGCTCGGACGGACGTGGTGCTCTGCTTTAACAAGGGGCCCTTCAATGAGGCTGAAGCATTGCTCCTTCTGGCCCCAAAACTGCTGCAAAGATCTATCTTGAGTCTCGAGTCTTGACCTCAGTGCAATCCCCTTTGCTAATGGCGCAAATTTGACATGAGAGACTATCGCGGAAACAAATTTTCGTTCGATCATCATCTGCCACCTACCCCACGTCGACATCGTTCCGAAAAAAATGAAACAAAATCCGTAGCGAATCATGGCGGCGTATTTTTCCATGTTCTAGCGGAAGATTCACTCTCATTTTAAACATTTCGAGAGTAGTGGAGCTATAGGCCCATTGTCAGGTCTCAATCTGCCGCGGAAGACGACATATAAAGGCGGAAATAGAAATTAGAGAATACAAGATTGAAATTGTTGTGTGCACAGTCCAGCACTAAATCCAGCACAAGTACTTTTTGGTGGTTAGTAACTTCTTTTTTTTTCGACCACAAAAATTTGGACCATTTCTCGATTTACGCATGTCATCCTTGTACTGGTTATGCTAATTTCGCAAAGTGCACTCTTTTTTAGTTCATAGTACTTCATACTGCTCAATAGTTATGCTATATAGTGTCACATAAGTTCCATAACTATTGAGCAGTATGAACTAAAAGAACGCACTTTGCGAAACAAACGGTCAAGATGAAAAAAAAAACATACATCTCAGGCCCTCGATTGGGTCTTCCGCAGCCATAAATATTAAATTCTCTCTTGTCACTTTCCTTTAACAAGTTACAAGAGCACAACCTTGAGCTCAATCGTCTATGAATACAATTTACTCACCGCCAAGGTCTTCCGCAGCAATCGCAATGCCGTGTCCACACGCGAGTAAATGGCATTTCTCTGCACAGACGGACATAAAATGCCGCAGATTTAAAACCGGAAGCAAAGAGAAAAGCTTTTCAAAATTCCGATGAGGATTGGAAAGTCCGAAAAAGTACAAGCACTCCACTATGAGACGAGGGTTCTTACACCTTTTACTTTGCAACAAGGGTTACCTCACAGACGTAGATCTGATCCCGCGAGCACGGAGGAGGGAGTCATGGGGGATTTGTTGGACATCATTTTTATTTTTTTATTTTATATCTAGGGTATAATGGGTATTCTACTAGGAAGATTTTCATGCCGGGCACCTGGGCGTGCATTTTTTTTCTTTTCTTTGCCTTTCTGCGCTCTTCCAGAGGATCCCAAATCCGGGCTGTTTCCATTTTTTGAGGGTATAAATTTGTTTTAAAGGGGCTAAGGGGGTTTGAAGGGGATGCATCAGTGTGATTTTGTTATTTTCTGTTTTATCTCCGATTTGGTGAGGAATTCTGATTTGACCCTCAGCCTGGCCTGGTCGGGCCGTCCGGGGCAACCAAGGTAACACAGCCACCCCGGTTGGTAGCCCTGTTTTTTTTCCTTGTAACTATTTGAATTGATCTCTGTACTACAAAAAAAAAAAAGAAAAAGAAAAAAAAGTTTCAAACTTCAAATAGTCCACTACACCGCGAGCATGTATCAGAATAGCAAATGCCACACATCAATGAATTATTAAATTATTATTTGCATTTATTCCTCTTCGCTTTGTAAATATTGACCGCAACGACCATGATGTGTGGATTTTGCTGAAGCAGTGAATGCTGTCTCTTATACACATCTAGATGTGTATAAGAGACAGGTTTGCTGGTATCCGTCTTAAAAAATATTGACCGCGACGACCATGATGTGTGGATTTTGCTGAAGCAGTGAATGCATTCACAATCTCATATTTCAAATGTCACTCCGATTGAATTAGTTCCACGTAAAACCACACCGCCACCGCATTTGCTGGTATCCGTCTTAAAAGACTCTTAATTCCAGAAAGCCATGCTTTTGCTCTATTTTCAGGAAGAAACTATTATAACACAGGAGTGTCACTGAGGGCCCTCATGCTTTTCTTTTTTTTTTCTGTTCTTTTATTTGCTGATGATGCAGCGGTGGTGTGGTCGAGAGAAACTCCTCGCCGCTCATGACCTTAGACTGCTCTTTGTATCGCTGTCGTCGCTCGGTGCGTGAAAATTGCGTGACTAGGCAGTGCAGCTATGGTCTGCACGACTCCGCTGCAGAATGAAATGTTTTTTTTTCTAAAAAGGAGAGGGTGCCTGCACCCGTTTTGCGGTCTGCGAAACCCCGTCCTGCTCCAACTTCATGCCCGTCTTTTGTTTTTTTTTGGGGACCATTTCTCAATTTATTTGTGTCATCCTTGCCCAGGGGCCATGCTAATCTTCTCTGTATCGATCCAATTTTACCGGGATGTCCCGAAGGACCATGCCCATCATTCTCTCACTTAGTTCCACTTCGCAACAGGAGACGGCTTGAAATAAACATCAGTACAAAATGCAAAACGAAAAGAAAGACGAGAAAACAAGATGGGCCCTCGCGGCTCCGCCTGCATGCATGAGGACTTGCCGGTAGAGGTTGAAATCTGGACAGTCCTCCGTACGGCAGCAGAGAGGAGTTGTGGTTGGGTTGGTGGATTATTTGTTCCGGCACGCGACCCAGAGCGAAAATAAACGATCAACCAAAACCGGCCGGGAACGGGAAAACAGGCAGCAGGATTTATGAAGTCGTGTACGGCCAATTCCAGTGAATGACAACAAAGTCTAGGATGAAATGGGGAAAAAAAAAAATGCAACTGATGACATGGATGTACGGTTGGTTGGCAGGGAAAAGTACGATCCACTTGCGCCAAAAGGTAGCGTACGAAGTTACTACGAACTGAGCCCTTTTTTTCTATGCTTTTGTGCTTGCGGTGTGTTCTTTTCACAAGCGGTTAACAGGGACCCCCACTTTTCAGCCCTGCTTAACCCCCCCAGCACAGAAAAGTGCATTTGGGGATAACCTTTTTTTCAGCTTCCTTTTTTTTTTTTTTTTTGGTCCTGTTTCATTTTTGGTCAAGGTCTGCGTGCGCTGAGTTTGGTGTTTGTTAGAGTCTTGGATATGACTGTTTTGGCCAGCCGTGAAATCCAGAAAATCCTGAACACTGAAAAGAGCGAATTTTGCATGAAAACACACTTCTGCCTTGGGGTTTAAGGCCCTTTTGATACAATTTCTTTCACTCTGTTTTTTTTTCGCTGTTGGTTTATTTGGTGTCCACTCTATGGACCGGTGACAAGTCTGGCTTAAAAGGTGTGGGACTTTGTTATAATGACCCTGAAAAAACCCGCCTGAAAATTTAGGGCTCTGTTAACCGCTTCTCGCTCTCTTCAGCTTCGTTTCCCCGCCACGAACTACGGCCACCAGGTCCAATAGCGAAAGAAAACCTCCGTCGTCCAGATGGCCGCAGAATAAGGAGAAGCGAAAATGATTACGTGTCAACAAAATAGGATAGCAACATTCTCTTGGAAATCAAGCTCTAGGGTCATCCTGCCTTCCCACTTCAAGATCAAAAGGTCAAGATAGAAGGAAAACAAAGAAATCGACGCGCAGCGTTATGGCCTAGGGCCAAAAGAGTGTTGTTTTATAGATAGATATATATATATATATTGGTACTGAGTCTACTGACCACCATGTTTCCAAGAAGAATGTCGCTGACTGTTGTACAGTTGCTAAATGGTCCAAAAGGATGATGACCATTGCCCCAGATCCAGTTCTCGACCCTCTGCTCCTTCCGCGGCGAGTAGCGCTCATACGGTGCAGCGAGTCCACCGAGTGCCATGGCAGCACCTGCGACGATGTCACGAGTCACACTGGTGCGATCTGATGTCCACCGTTGATGTTCAGAGACGTAGCTGGACCAGAAAAGACAGAAAAAAATTGCACAGCCATGACAAAAAAAGTTGTGAGGTTCATAATGTACCTGTGGACAGAACAGACATAAAATAAAATAAAAAGACAGGTATACTGTCGAGAGGAGTTTACACATAATGGGGGTGGACTGCGTCCAGTTGCTCCCTGTAGAGAGGAGTTTTTGCACGTAATGGGGGGGGAACTGGGTCCAATTGGAGCACACTTTCATTAAAATAATAAAATGAAAAATAAAAAAATCGCATATATTGATGGGTGACATTCACAAGTCAGTAGCAGAGACACAATCCAACCTCTGTGCCGATTGATTGTTCTCAACTCCCTCCCTGTCAGATTTCCCCCCTCATCTCCTCTTCTTCTCCTTCGCACATCTTCCACATATCTTCTCCCATCTCCCATCTCCTTCTCCCATTCTCCATCTCCCTGCTTTCCATCTTCCATCTCCCTTCTTCCCTTCTTCCTCCTCCCCTGCCGCTCGGTTAGGAATGTCAAAACACGCATAGGATCAGCCCTGAGCTGATTGTTCTTTGCTGTAAACGGCATCGATCTTCCTCCTCTTCCTTCCCCCCCTTCTTCTTCATTCCTTCTCTCCGCCTTGTCATTGCCCTCCTCCTCCTTCCTCTTCTTTTCTTCTTCTCTTTCCTCTGCGTCTTCCTCACCTCCTTCTTCTCCTTCTTTTTCTCCTCCTTTATATTCTTCTTTTCCTTCCTCATATTCCTCGTTCTCGTCTTTATCAAGCAGCATTCCTCCTTTCATGATGTACAAACACGAAGAAGAAAAATAATCCTTAGCGGTGCAACTCTTCCTTTCATGACATAGAAGTTCACAAACATAATAAGTCGTTTCACTTTCAAAAAAAGAGGCGGCTGATCATTCATCGCTTCGCACCTTAGAGGTATACTGTCATTATTCGTCTGAAGAACAACAACAGCATCCTTCGTGGCCACCAACCCACTTTCGCCACTCATCAGTAGTCCAGGGTCCATGCCAGACAGCGACATCACATAGCTGCAAACAGACCACAATGCACGGAATGAACAGGCCTCACATTAATCCACTTGAACAATGCTACATAGAACATCTTTAAAACAGATGCAAACAGCCCACTGTTCTGTAGGGGATAGCTACAGCAACACATGCATCTGCAAAGGTTAAGCAATGCCCATGCTTCACTACCTGTTCCACTAGAAGGGTCTAGGGGAGAGAGGGAGCGAGCGAGCGAGAGAGAGAGAGAGAGAGAGAGAGAGAGAGAGAGAGAGAGAGAGAGAGAGAGAGAGAGAGAGAGAGAGAGAGANGAACAGGTTGCTGCGGTGGATTCGATCCCCACTAATGTGGGCAGGGCTGATTGGTGGGAGGGAACCATAGTTCTCCCACCCTTTTTCGTTTTTTTTTTGTTGAAATCTGTGGAAATGACGAAACGGTTGCTGCGAATGGATTCGATCCCCACTAATGTGGGTAGGGATGATTGGCGGGAGAGAACCATTGATCTCCCACCTTTTTTTTCGTTTTTTTTTTGTGAATCTATGGAAATGGCAAATAGGTTGCTGCGCTGGATTCGAGCCCATCTAATCAGGGTAGGGATGATTGGTGGGAGGGAACCATAGATTTCCCACCTCTTCCCGTTTTGTTTTTTTTTTTAATTGTATGGAAATTACGAATAGCTTGCTGCGCTGGATTCGATCCCCACTAATCCGATCGATCCATCGAGAGAGAGAGAGAAAGAGAGAGAGAGAGAGAGAGAGAGAGAGAGAGAGAGAGAGAGAGAGAGAGAGAGAGAGAGAGAGAGAGAGAGGAATCCATCCATCTGCGTGCTTCACGTACCTGTGGGATTTGTGAGGGGCGAAAAAGGAAGCACAGAGGGAAGTGATTAAGGTAGTTTCGGGTTCAGGAAACGAAAACTTTGAAAAACAGTGTGGCATTTTGGCAAGGAGTTTGGTTATAGAAGCCATGGGTTTAGTTCATTTTGGTTTTCCTTTTTTCCCTTTTTGGTTTCAGGAGAGAGCCAAGGAGGACACTCAAGGAACAAACATGTGGTGACCAACGATTCATAATGCCAAGGGGTCATGGCAGATCGCAACAGGGAGTCAGGCATCGAAGATGGTTGGGACGGGTCATGGGAGAGAAGGGGGGTTGTCAAGCAATGACCATGGGCATTGCTCAGAGGAGAGAACGTGGATGGAGGGGACGGGGGAGTTCTTTTGTTTTTTTGTTTTTTGTTTTTGCTTCAAGCCGACATGGAAGCCGCCAACTGAACGAAGATGCAGATGCGGACAGGCAGACCCGTCACTGCTATGACAATTTCGACATGGTTTGAGTCTTCGGAAGAAGTTCAAACCCAGTCAGATGCAATCAGGTGAACAGAATAAGATAATTCTGAATTACCCGGGGCAGGTCAGCTTGGCCATCGCCCTTTCAAACCAAAAGAAGAAGCAAAGAAAAGGAAGCAGTCTGTTGATCTTCTAATTGAGCGAGCCAAAAATGATGATCCTCCTATTCAAGAAGACATTCAGAGAGTCAAGGGGGAAAACCAAGCAACTTCTACAAGAAATCGAGCGCCTCAAGAGTACAGACAGAGTTAGTAGTTTTTTGTGAGCTAAAAAGGGGGAATATGAAGTGAACCGCTCCAGAATCTCAATATCACACAAAATACACGTGCTGTGGACCTTGCAGAAGACAAGAAAGAGAGAGAGAGAGAGAGAGAGAGAGAGAGAGAGAGAGAGAGAGAGAGAGAGAGTGAACCTTGCAGAAAAGCAAGAGGGAGAGAGAAAGGGAGAGAGAGAGGGAGAGAGAGAGAGAGTGTGTGTGGACCTTGCAGAAAAGAGAGAGAGAGAGAGAGAGAGAGAGAGAGAGAGAGAGTTTGGCGAAGATCGAAGTCACATGAATGGGGAAAAGCTCCACAGACTAGCAGGTGATGATGGGAAACAATTTGGCATGCCGCCTGTACCAGGTAGGAAACCTGGCAGCAACAAGTACCCCGGCGAGGTTGCCAAGCCATACCATGCTTAGACCGGCGCAGTAGCCAGGCCCATACCATGATAAAGCGGTGCCTGGCAGCAACAATTAGGCCAGCAGGCTTGCCAAGCCATACCATGGTAAAGTGGTGCCGAGATGTTTTTGCAACAACACCCAGCTGTACCACTGGTACTCAGAAGATGTGCAGAGACAACGAGGAATCAACACCTCCGTGTCCTGACCTCCTCCTCACATGTTCCCTTTGTCCTGGTGCCATTGCATGGTCTCCTTGAATGGGCGCATCGCATGGCCTTTTTTGGGAAGCCTCTAGATGACATAGTCCCATTACATGGTCCCAGCATGTAGCCCCATTGCATGTGTCCCTTTTTACTGGTCCTGGTGCCACTTCATTGTCCTTTTTTGCTGGTGCTGGTCCCATCGTGTGGTCGCCAGTTGCCTGTTTTTCTCGTTTGAAGAGCAGTCGCATGGTCCTTTTTGTGGCAGCCTCTACATGACACAATTGCATGATCCTAGCATGTGGTCCCATCACATGGTCCCTTTTTGCTGGTCCTGGTCCCATGTGTGGTCTTGCCGCATGACCCCATTGAGTGGCCCTTTTTCTGCCAGCCTCTAGATGACACCATTGCATGCTCCTATCACACAGTCCCGTCATATGGTCCCATTGCTTGGTCCCTTCTTGCCGTTCGCACTGATTGACCAACAATACAACAAAAAGTGAAACACTGAACCAAGCACTGGAGCAAACAGTCATGACAATGCACACTGCAGCCCAGAGCAATGCAAGAGCAGAAGATAGCCAAAAAAAGCACGGGTTTGAGACATCGACACATTCCGGCCTTGGTTAGATAAGAGTGAGATTGGTGGGGGGGGGGAGAAGGGGGGAATGATAGATGGAGCAACTCACATGGGAAGCACATGTGTTCCGTGAGCTCGCGCAGAATTTGGAATCGGTTTTCGAGTTCTCGTCGGTCCCGGCGAAGACTTGGGACTTCCAGTGGTTGTCTTCAGCACAACATCTGGCCTAGCCGCTTCCTCCTTTGGTTTTTGTGCTTCCAGAAGCTTCTGCTCGTCGATCACAATATCATCATGTCAACCAGATTGATGAACAGTGTGCCACATTATCAAATATTCTACCTTCAGTTCATCTGATGGCATATGGATTCAAACTTGGGTGTGTGCTTCGACAGTTCATGGGTGTACCAACTGAGGGTTCGCCCATTGGTGTACCAAATGGGCCCATTGGGGAAATATATCAATTCTGACCCAAAATCCATTCCGACCCGACCAAACCCGACCCAGATATTCCACCGTCAGCTCCGCCCCTGAACACCATTCCAACCCAGCCCGACCCAAACCCGAACCCAAATCCAGATCTCGTAAGGGGTATAGCCACACTCCCACCCCGAGCGTCACAAAATGCCCTACTCATATACTTACATACTATAGGTTACCCGACACGGCCAGCCTCGCATACCCGAGTGCCAAGGTTCAACCAGGCCTTCGGCCCAGGAGGCGGCCTCATCCTCCTTCCCCTCCTCTTCTTCTACCCCTACTCTTCTTTTTCAATCTTCTTTTTCCGCTTCTTCTACTTCTTCCTTTCGTCCTCCTCCATTCCTCTTCTTCTTGTCTTTCATTCTTCTTATTCTTCATCTTCAACCGTCATTTTCTTTTCCAATATGGTGGGGCGTAGCAAGGCCAGGATGGGAGGAGAATATGCGCAACCTCCTACCTCCCCTCCTGAATGTAAGATGCCTCCTCTAAGGACGATTGGCACGTCAGAGGGGTCGCAAGATACTCTAAACACAAAGCAGGAAAAGGGGGGGGGGGGGGGGGGGGGGGGGGGGGGGGGGGGG
>BFEA01000074.1:2120097-2140078 GCA_003427395.1 Chara braunii | reverse complement strand
AGGAGGAGGAAAAGGGAGGGAGGGAGGGAGAAGAGGGGGGGGGAGAAAGGGCAACGCAAATGAGAACGAGATCAAGTCAAACTGGACAGGAGGTGCAGGAGGAAGAGAAGGAGAGGACGAGGAGAGGGAGGAGGAGCAGCAGGAGGAGGAGGAGGAGGAAGAGGAGGAGGAAGAGGAAGAAATCATCAACAACAGGGAGGGATAAGAAAACAACAAGCGCAAAAAAAAGGAAGGAGAAGCAAAAGAAAGAAGATCAGAGGATGAACAACGAGGAGAAATACGACGAGGTGAGGGAGAAGGAAGAGGAAGAGAGTTATCACGCAAAACCTAGCTGAGAGGGAGAGGGAGCGAGAGAGGGAGGAGGAAATGGAGACGGAGGAAGAGAGATCAAGGACACCTAGGTGAAAGAGAGACAAGGGGGGGGGGGAGGAGGAGGGGGAGGAGAAGGAAGAGAAAGAGACCGAGGAAACCTGAAAGAATTGCTCGAGCAGAAGTGGAAAGAAGCGGAAGAAAAGGAGAAGGGAGGTGAAAAAACGAGAAGGAGACGGGTGAGGAGAAGAGGAAGGAGAAGAATGGTATCGACACGAAGAAGTGAAAAGTGAAACTTACTCCAGACAGCAATCTGTCCGTCCGCACCGATCCAAGGATCGAACACGTGACCTCCACGTTAAGAGGCAAACACTCAACCAAACGGCTAAGTGGACTGGGGTGAAAGTTAAGCCCCAAGAAGGGAGATGGAAAGAGAAGGCGGAGCTTAAGGAACACAAAAGGAAACGAGAAGAGAAACAGAAGGGAGATGAAAGGAGAGGGTGGAGGACAGACAACAAGGAGAAGAAGAAAAGGAAGAACGACGACGACGAGGAAGAGGAGCGAAGGGGGCGGAAGGGGGGGGAAGGGGGGAAAGAAGGAGGAAGACAAGGAAAAGAGGACAGCTGACAGTAGTGACAATTCAAACTTTTTTTTTTTTTTGTAATAACTCACCTCCGATGACGAATGAAGAAGCGAGTGGACAGACTGCTCCACTCCCGATCGAAAGATGTCGTACCCTCCATGATGCCATTGTCCGCTTTCGTTCTCAGGTCGGCGAAAGTAGCCATCGTCGTAATCGGCGGGATCATGCATCTCGGCGGGGTCTTTGGGAATTTGAAAGCCTTCTTGTTGTGCTGCCTTACCTTTCGGCGCCTCACCCGTTCCTGGGTCTCTTCCCGCTCCTAAGACTCTCCTGCCTCCACCTATCGTTGCCGTCAACATCAGTAACACAATCAATGACACTCGTCGAACTCGCGGCCATAGCCAGCTCCGTTCTGCCATCGTCATCTTCATTCACCTCCCTCCTCCTCCCTCCTCCCTTCTTCTTTGCCCCCCCCCCCCCCCCCCCCCCCCCCCCCCCCCCCCCCCCCCCCCCCCCCCCCCCCCCCCCCTCCCTCTCTTACTCCCTCCTCTCCTCTCCCGAATCAGCAGAGCCCGCCAACTCCAGTCCAATCAAATCACAGCAGAAAAATGTCAATCAAGAGTCCAATCAAATCACAGCAGAAAAATGTCAATCAAGAGTCCAATCAAATCACAGCAGAAATGTCAATCAAGAGTCCAATCAAATCACCGCAGAAATGCCAATCAAGAGACCAATAAAAAAAACGTGTCCAGGTATTCTTCCCGCGGTCATCGAGTCGATGAGAGATCAAATCGCCCCACTAATCATCCTGCTCGCGCATTTGAGGAGGTAATTAACACCGTCCCTCCCTCCCTCCCTCCCTCACTCCCTCACTCCCTCACTCACTCCCTTCCCTTTGGAGAAGAGGCCGAGCCCTAACCCTTCTCTCTCTCTCTCTCTCTCTCTCTCTCTCTCTCTTTCCTATCCCCGCTCCCTCCTCTCCGTCCGCCTCCTTGTTGCTTGCTTCCTGGTTTCTCTGCTTCTTCGACCTAAAATGCGACCAAATTCATGATCTATGCCTATTTTACAAACTGATAATTGATTGGACATCAACTTTCCGCCACGACAACGACTGCTCGTTTCTCCAAAGCACACTACATAGACAGACGGTGATTCTCAGCTTCTGTCACTTCCGCTCTCATATGCCCCCCCTCCGCTCTGCCCCACGTCCGCATCTTCCTCACCCACCACCTGACTGATCTCCGTCGACGTCCGCAATTGCCCGATCGATCGCTTGATTTGTCGATTAATCAATTAAGAAATTGAATGAATGATTGCTTGATTGCTTGGCTGATTAGTCAGCTGAAGTACGGGCGGGCCAGCCTCGCTGGCATTCCGCCGGATTTCCGCCACATCGGGGGCGCGACACGACACCTGGACAGCCCCGATCACCCGACCGACGGGGGGACTGGACCGAACTACGGCAGCTTACTGGCGCGGAGGACAACTTGCCACCTCCGCTACCGCCGCGCCCATCAGGCAGTGACAGGACCCTGGCCTCCGACACGGCCCACTGCCCGCAATTCGTAACTGGCTCTTAGGCCTCGCCCTGAGGCTTGGTCCTCGGCCCGGTTCTGAGGCTCGGTCATTACGCCCGGTCGTGAGGCTCGGCCCTTAGACCCCGTCGTGAGGCCGGTCGTGAGGCCGGTCGTGAGGCCGGTCGTGAGGCTCGGTCCATAGGCTACGGCCCTTAAGCTACGGCCCTTAGGCCCCGTTGTGAAGCCGGTAGTGAGGCCGGTCGTGAGGCTCGGTCCATAGGCTATAGGCCGGGTCGTGAGGCTCGGTCCATAGGCTATAGGCCCGCTCTTGAACCGCTACCTTCTTCCCCTTTTGTAAACGAATACCAGGCATACCGTGCGTTGTTGTTGTTTTTCTTTTTTTTTTTTTTTTTTTTTTTTTTTTTTGGAAAGTTGTCCATGTATTACCAATCGGATGGAAAAGAGGCCGGGGACCTCACAATTCAACCCGGGAGAACTGCTGGGGCCATTACCCAGATTCGGCTAATACTGGAAACGGGGTCCAGCGTCCCCTGATAAAACCCATCCTACGTCTATTTTTCCAAGAAAAGTTGAACTCTGAAGCATAGAAAAGCTGGTAGATGCTAAAACCATCCCCAGAATGTGACTAATTCAAAATTTAAACATTCTGCACCAAGCCACTCTGTCTAGCAACAGGGATAGTTAAGGCTACCCTATATACTATCTGAATACCCCATCTGGTGGCCACCGCCGGATCGCTCATTTATTCAGTTCTTAGCCACCTCGGCAATGTCAGCTTGCGGTCTGTGGAGATTACTGCAAGTTGATGACCGTTAGCCCATGTCCTCAGGAACCAGAGATATCCTTTCCTTCGACTCCTGAAGCTGGTATGCCAATCCGTCATGATCATATCTCTTAAATTGTTACGTACCTGCTGCTGTTGTTCCTGCAGAGTCACTTTTACCTTGTTGAAGACCATCGAGTTCCTGGCCCGCCAGATTTCTTGCAGAAGGACTCCTCTGCACACGAGAGCAACATAACCCCAGCCTGCTTTGCATGTTGAGCCTGGGATGGGCGGAACCCCATATAAGATCCATTCATCCGTCCACGGCCAGGCCGGCCCTGTAATAAGATTCCAATGATTGCGCCACCATACCCACACTTCCCTGGCCAAGGGGCAGGACAACCAGAGGTGGGAGTTTGATTCTCACCCCCAGTTGCATCTACTACAGAAAATCGGGATCTCCATGCCTCTTTTTGCCAGCCATAACGCAGAGGCAGTAACCATCAATGCCTGCAACCACAACAAGCTTGCCGCCTTCTGGGAAGGCATCAGAAGTAAGGCTGCCCAGAAGGCTAACCAATCTGGTTTCAAATTCATGCCTCCCTGCGCTTTTTCCAGTCGCCTGCTGGCCAGCTGCGTCGGCGATGACTTGATGGACGCCTGCATTATTTGCGAACCAATTTTGGTTTTATACTGTGGCAGCACTGATGACGCTACGCCAGGGGGGTTCCAGCTCTTGACCAATTTCTATCCTATACTGGTCCGCTGCCCCCAGCAATGTCGCCTTTTTCCTATCCAAACTCACGACTACTAGAGCTTGTTGCAGGTCCCTTGTAGACGAAACCGTTTTTTCAGTAAGGAAGGATAAAGGAGAACCTGTTTTGTCTGAGCCCTGGCCCAACTGAATTTTGACCATCCATTCTTGTACTCTCATACCTCCTGCCAGTTCTGGGACCAGGACTTTCCACAACCGTCCCCCTCCATCCTCTGCAAAGACCCAGGCTCCCGCCCCTTGTTCGGAGTCATGCCTTAACAGCTGGATCCAGTCCCTAGGAATTGCCTCTTTTAACTTATGAAGGTTCCTCTCCACATGGCGAAGGCGAGGAAGTTTAGTTCTCACTGTAGTTTCCGCCAACCAATCCCCTTCCTCCCCATCGCATATATGCTTTACCTGAAGAACACCTTTCTGAATCCATGATCTCCCGAAGTGCCCTCCCCCATCACCGGCAGAGAAGACCTCTCCATTTTGCTGTCCAATCAAACTGTTCTCAAATAGGAGTTGGTTCATGACCTCTTGCTTAGATACAGGCAGATTAGAATTCCGGGGTAGTAGTTTCCGCCATGCATATAAGATATCCCTCCAGACCCGAGACTGCGGTCTCCTATTAGCGAAAGATGGGAGTAGTAAGCTAAGCCACACATTATCGTCCTCCCGGAGGTCCCACTCCTTTCCCAAAATATATTCCGCCAGCCTAATCCAGAGCTTTGTGGGATTATCAAACATAGCCTTTACTGACCATTTAGCCAGTAGGGCTATGTTTTGATGTCGGGGGTCAAGGACACCCAAACCCCCCTGTTTACGAGGGAGAGCTATGGAATCCCAGGCTACTTTAGGTAGAAACCCTTTGCCTTCCTCCGCCACTGGTTTCCAAATGTATTTGGAAGCACATCTCTTAATCTGCGAATAGGCGTCGTCTCCCAATTTGACTATGGAAAGAGGAAACCACAGTATTGATAGCCCCGAGGCTGAGACCGCCAGCGCCCATCCAAATAAGGAGAGTTTATGATTCCGTTGCCAATGACTAATCCTTGCTGAAACCCTGTCCACCAACAATTGGTCCTGGGACTTAGAGCAGTTAGCAAGAGAAACCTGGACCCCCAAAAACCGTTCAGAGTTCTCTGTCGGGATCTGCCGTAAACCCCAGTTAACCTTCAAGTTAAAAGCTGGTGGTAGAAAGTAGACAGATTTTTGCCAATTTATAGATGCCTCAGATAGTACGCAGTAACTATCAATCACACCTTTAGGTTCTGTCAAAGCCACTATATTATTTTCACATGCAATTGTTAGATCATCAGCAATGGCTCCCCCTTTCCATTCCAACGAAGGTGAGAGGGAGAGACCTGTAATCCTTGAGTTATGTCGTATGTTGTCTAGTAACGTTTCTAGTTGCAGTACAAACAAAAGCGGAGCTAAGGGGCAACCCTGCCGGAGGGAACGAGTCAGGTGAAATTCATCAGACCGTCTGCTGTTCACTACCACCACAGATACAGCCTGAGAATACATAGCCCTGATCCATGTGCGAAAGCCTACGCCAAAGCCCATCCTGATCAAAGTAGTAGACACAAAGGCCCACCCTACTTTGTCGTAGGCTTTTTCCATGTCCAGGAGCATCACCGCTACCTCCCTTCTTTCTTTACCTATGATCTCTAATGCCTGAACCGCAGTTAGGATGTTTTCAAAGATAGATCTCCCTTTAACAAATGCCCCCTGCTCCCACCCCACAAGTTCAGGCAAGGCATCTGCTAACCTAAGGGCCAGAGCTTTCGCCAGGATTTTATAGGTCACATTCAACACTGAAATAGGCCTATAATTTCTTACATCCTTCTTGTCCCCTTTCTTGTACAACAAAGATATCATCCCTTTGACAAATCCCTTCGGGAGGGAACCCGTGTGCAGTGCATTATTGAAAATTCGACATAAGAAAGGGGCAAAGCCCCCCCACGCACTCATAAATAATTCAACCGGTAAGCCATCGATACCGGGGCATTTGCCTTGTGCCATTTGCTTTATCGCCCTACTCAGTTCCTGCTCCGTTAAGGGGGCATCTAATTCCTTTTTGACTGACTCTCGAATAGTGACCCAGGATCTATCCCAGAAGTCTGAGACTTCGGATAAATCAGTATCAAAACTATCAAATGGTCACCTGGTAGCCACTATATCTCGAAAGTAGTCTAGGGCATATTGACAAAGACCTACCGTGTCTGTGGCAACTGGCTCATTTAAAGCAAAAGGGTGTGAAAGCTCTCTCAGCAACGGTTTGGTTTGCCTGATGATCAGGGAACGGAAAGTAAGCTTGGTCATTCTATCATATCCGATTATGCCCCGAAGCCTCAGCCAATCTAACCATTCCGTTTGCCTTTGAGCTTCTACCTGCTCCATCTGAACTAAAGCCTCTTTCCTCCTCTCCGTCCAGTAAAAATCAGCAAATAGGTCTGTTCTCATTTCTGCCTCTGCTTTTTCAACTAACTTTCGAATTTGGCTCTCCTTCCAGTTCCTTTGAGTTGCCTTCATTCGCGAAAACTCTATTAAGGCAGCTCGAATAATTTGTATATCGACATCCGCCCATAATTCCTCATTTTGGAACAGATCCTTCGCGCTGTCCCACTTAACCATCTGATCAGATACCCAACCCGGTATACCTTTATCCTTCAGAAGATTAACATTCAATCTGAAGGGTGGTCTTTCCTTGGATACCAAATCTTTCGAGATAATGTCTATGAAAATAGGGTAGTGATCTGAAAGGGCTGATATATAATATTCCGAAGAACAGCATCTGTCCCACAGTGACCCCCTAACCACTATAAAGTCCAGTCTTCTACGTGGTACCGGGGCGCGTGGGTTTGGTCTGGGCCCATACGAGGTATACCCATTCAGATCAGGATTCATAGTTCTATAAGTATCAACTAGACTCTGCGACTCTAACAGACCTAAGAGTAAAGAAGAATCAGATCTAAGGGGAGAGAGTTTTGGGGAGTCCAGCCCGGGGCTAAGAATGGTATTCCAATCCCCCAATATAGCCAAGTTTTCTGTATCAGGAATAAAGGCGGGCAGAGCAGCAAAGAATTTTGTTCTTGCTATAAAATCTGTAGGTGCATACAAGGACATCACCGCCCAATCCTCATCATCAATCAACAGTTTTACCCAAACTAATCTTTCTGTAGGGTTTGAATAGTGGTAAAGGATAACACAGTCCAAATCTTTATGGACCAAGATGGTTGTCCCGCCCCTAGTTCCTTCTGCTGGGGCCCAAAACTGAGGACCATTCCACCAGTTGACAGCATCCTATATTTTTGTGTCATCTAGTTTTGTCTCCTGGAGACAGAGTATCTGGACCGATTCCTTATGCACCCACGAAAGGATTCTCTGTTTTTTATCTCTGTTCGTGGTATCTCCTATCCCTTTAACATTCCAACTGGCTAATCGAATTCTATTCGGGAGTACCATCAGTTAACGTTTTATGAGGTGGTTGTTCCTCTTCAATATCCCCACTAGGATGACTTTGTATAAAGTTATCGACTATCACTGACTGAATGGCCAGTGGGAGGCTCGTAAGGCCCACTCTAAATCGAAACTGTTGATCAGCCACAACAGTCAGAGAGTCCATCCTTTCCAGCCACTCGTGGATGGTCATCGCAGTATGTTCTCCTAATAACAAAATATCTGATAAAGCGTCTATATTAGGAGTGATAAATGCTTGTAGCAGGAACCAAAAGATTTTACGGGCGCACTTCTGTTCAAAGTCCTATTCGACAGATGCAATGCCCATAAACGCGATGTGCAAGAGCGCCTTCCCTTGATTGGGCAATGTCATCAGATGACGACCCATCTTGGGGGGGAAACTGAGGCACAAACCCTGGCATTACCCCACAGGAGCTGATTAACTAGACTTAAGGTCTGAGCCTCCGACGGAGCTTTAGGCGCTTTAAATATTAGAACACTTAACTGGTCTGACTCCGAGCGTTGTAGGCATATCAGAACCCCTTGCTGGGAGTCTGTGCAGATTAGAGGGACCGGAAACTCCTTCACCCGGTCCATCAGTATGTCAATTCTGTCAAGTGTGGCCATCGGAGCAGCCAATGAGAGAGATTTCCTTGCGGAACGCCTCGGCCTAAACCGTTTTTTTGATGTGGGATCCGCCAGTTGACGATCGCAGTGGGAGCCCTCATTTGGTTCAGCCCTCGTCACTGCTGCTGAACTATCTTCGAGACGGGCCTTCTTGCAGGGGGTTGAGGGTCCTGATAAATCCTCAAAGGATATTTCTCCTTCCCTAAATAAACCTGGGACCGCAAAGTCCAGATCGTATTCCAGCAAACCCCCTTCCTCGTCATCCTCAGAAAAATGAAAAATCGAGGTTGTGTCACTTCCCTTGATCCCAGGGGGGGAGGGCTCACCATCCCGTGGTTCCTCCTCTTTCTGATTATGAGTTGGGGAACGGGGGGGGAGGTCTTTCTCAAATGACGGCGAGGGATGCAACGGACCCTGAAACACAAAGGGTTCAGACAAATTCACCCTTGAGAATTTTAGTGGGGTTCCTTTCCGCTTTTTTATCGCATCGGAACCCTCCACCCCTTCTTGTGTCCCGTGATCCAAGATCCCGTTGTCATCCGTTTCTCCTTTCTCTGTACTCCGACTTCCTTTTACTTCCTCCCACATTTCGACCTCTTCGGTCTCTTTTTCCTCCCTCTCCTTATTCTCCTTTTCCTTCTCTTCCTCACTCTTTCTTGCCTCTTCTCTTCTTGTCTCCTCCACTCGAGCTTGTTCTTCCTTCCATTTTCTTTCTTCCCTCTCCTTCTCCTCCTTCTCCTCCTTCTCCTTTTTTTCCTCTTCCTCCCTCCTTCTTTTCTTTTCCTTCCTTGCCTCCTCCTCCCTCCTACTGATCTCTTCCCTTTTTTCCTTCTCCTCTCGAGCCTGATTCTCCCTCTGTTCTCTCTGTTCCCTCTCTTCCTCCCTCCTTCTTTCCTTATCCTTCCTTACCTCCTCCTCCCTCCTACTGGTCTCTTCCCTTCTTGCTTCCTCCTCTCGAACCTGCTTCTCCCTCTGTTCTCTCTGTTTTTTCTCTTCCTCCCTCCTTTCCTTTTCCTTTCTTGCCTCCTCCTCCCTCCTCCTGGTCTCTTCCCTTCTTGCCTCCTGCTCTCGAACCTGCTTCTCCCTCTGTTCTCTCTGCTCCCTCTCTTCCCTCTCCCTCTCCTCCTTCTCCTTCTCCGCTTTTGCCATCTCTTCTTCCCTCCTCCTTCTTTCCTCTTCCCTCCTTCGCTCTTCCTCTTGAAACTGCTTTTCCTTCCGTTTCATTGCTTCTTCTCTATTCTTTTCCTCCGCCTGTTTCCTCTCTTCCTCCTTTTTCGATAATCCTTTTTCACTTAGTGGAAACGTTTTTTCCTTATGCTTACTCTTCCCTCCTTTCCGCTTTACCACTTCCACCCATGTTCCCCCTAGCTCTTTCCTTGTGGCCTTATCCTTCTCTCCATCTTTCTCCCCCCAATCCTCATCCTCCCCGTTCTTCTCCACTTCCATCTCAGTGTCCTTACCCCGTAACTTCTGGTTAACAGGGCAGGCCGCATCCGTATCCTTATGAAAGTGACGACGACATTTCTGGCACCATGGTGTTTCGGCGCAAATGACATCTATCTTTACCAGGCCCTTGTCCTTCAAATCAATCTGGAGGCATTTTTTGTATCTCGTTTTTGCTGAAGGCGCCAGATCAAATCTGATGTTCCTCACATCAGGCTCTAGGGGGTCGTTGTATACAGGATAATCCTTAACGATAGTACCAAAGGCGTCCATCACAACTCCTTTAAGGAGCCCCAAAATTGACATCGGGACATCCAGACACCTAATCCAGAAGAATTTTAGGCTCATTGCATCTTTCCACTCTTGGAGTTGCTGCACGTTCATCCAAGGGCAGAAGGTAAGGACGTGTCTTCGATTGTCCAACTCGGCTATATCTCTTTCTTTTCTTAACATCCAATCTGAAATTGTTTTACCCGAGGCCACATATGTGGCCAAATTTTTGCCTTTGTTACAGAACGCTCCTCTTATCGGAGGTGAGTTCGGAACGCCGGCAGCGGCCCATGCATTTTCGTACATCCGAACAAGTCAGTTTTTAACATCCACCGGGAGGGTGGATGCTTCTTCGTTAAAGAAAATAGAAATTGCATGGTCGGCAAGCCAATCTGATTGGACGTCAAATACATTTTGGTCAACAGTCACTTTCACAAAATCATCGCATGACTCCACTATTCCGGGAGCCAGTTGATTGGGTAACACGCCTTCGATAAAGCATTTGGACAACAAGTCCCGGATACGTTGTTTCCCCTCCCCTAATATCGGGTTAGTGACGGACACGTCCATTTGCGGGACAGTGCTTGCGGAAGCCAATTCAACAAAACGTGTCGGTTCCCCTGTGCAAATCGAAGAGCCTAAAACACCAAAGCACTCAACTATACTAACTAATATTAATGGTAATAATAACCAATGCAACACATAAATAAAGCATTCGTTACTTAGTTGCGGATAGGATAGTACCAATCCGGGTCCGTCCATAAATGATCAAGTAATAGCTGTAAAACCTCCACATTCGGACTGCTTGACCCGAATAAATTCCCTTGACCACGGTTTCCTGCTATCATACGACTTGTGAACTTCTTCCTTCCCCCAAAGGAACCTTCCACAACCAGACCACTCCAAACTGGCATGACCGTCCAGATTACCTAGCGTTGGTCTTCCCTTGACTTCCAAGTACGCAATACCAGACTTGATGAATATCTTCGACTCTTGAATAAACATTATGACGAAGAGCGACCACTCGTAATAATCCAATGCCATAGCGAAGGTCCTCACCAAACACGGTGCGACGGCGTTCCCATAGTCTTCATTACACTCCAAAGGGCTGACTGTCGCCCTGGTGTTGTCACCACGAACTATCGTTCGTCCCCATCCAGACCGTACTGGAATCCGTTCTCCGCGCCTTCTCCCCCTCACGCTGTCAGAGAACAGCTCCCTCTTTCCTTTCTGGACCTAGTCCAGAATCCCCCCCACGTACGTTCTCGGAACATGAAAAATGACAAGAAAGAAGCAGCTTCATTCTCTCCCGACGCGATGGCTTAACCGGTCCATGCCTTGCGACACGGACCGGTACCTTCCCGCGGCCCTACGCCCGCTGCCCCCCGCCGCTAACGCATCGCCCATTGGACCATTTCTCGATTTATGCGTGTCATCCTTGCGCAGGGGCCCGTGCGTTTTGTTTTCGTTTACAACGCATATGCGTTATCTGCAGCAACTCTTTGGACACAAGGGGGCCGGGTCCAGTTTGAATAGGCTCAGTTCTGGCCCGTCGGGGAGGGTCTGAAAAAGACATGGTGTTGTATCTTTCCATGTTCTGGCCAAGGATTCATCCTCCTTTCCCCACCGGCCTTGCTCCACTCCTCACCAAACTTGCCAAAATGAGAATGAATCTTCTGCTTGAACATGGAAAGATACAACGCTCTATTCTCTGTCGAGTAGTGGAGCCAGGCCTGGCGGAGTGAGGCGCGTCCCTCCTGGTTTATCGTTGCCCCCGCTTTCCTGGCGCTTGGCACTTTACGCTTCACACTGCCACCGCTGCCACTTTCTTGGCGCTTTGCGCATCCCTCCTGGCTTCGCGCTGCCCCCCTGCAGGAGCCAGGGCGAATAAAAATCATGTGCATTCTAATCGAATAAAACAGTTTTTCTTATCCAAATTCGATTAGAACGCACATGATTTTTATTCGAATACAAAGCATATGCGTTGTATTCAAAGTGCCCTTCTATTTGAGAAAAAGGTACAAAGTTTCAAAAAAACGGTTTTTTGGGAAAACTCGAACACAATGCATATGCATTATGTTCAGGGGAAGAAGGTAGTACACGGCCCCCACCTTGCAATCCGAAACTTGTAGCCACAAGAAAACGAGGTCGAACGTCAAACGTAGGGTCTGGCGTTGATAAGTAGTATGGGCGGTCCCTTTTCCGTTTCACTCTTCCGAGATTTGAGGTGTCAGGCCCACGGCTGTGTACTGGTGCTTTGAGACTCGATCGTGAAGCTCGGTCCATTTCCCTGGTCGCGAGGCTGGGTCCATAGGTCGGTCCATCGGTGGTCCATTGATGGTCGTGAGGCTGGCCCCATAGGCCCAGTTGTGAGGCTGGTTCCATAGGTAGGCCCAGTCATGAAGCGGTAGATAGGCCCGATTGTGAGGCTCGGTCCATAGGCTTGGCCATTAATTCAAGCACCACCATCGCTCCATCCACAGCGGGGTTGGGCTGTCCATGCCAAATTTTGCTTACGTCCAGGCACGGAAAAAGCCTCTCTGAGCCAGTTTAGGACAACGCATAGTTAGGCTTCGTCCTGACTACAATACATCATCAGAGCCCTTGCAATAAACTGGGCGGCCACAAGTGCTTGCTTTATTGCAGTGGAACGAACCTTGTTACATACAAAGAACCATAACGTGTTTGAAGGGCGAGAGCTTCCATAACCTTTGAACTATTGAACTAGATGACTTTGAAGGCATGGAGAACACAACCTTAAGGAGGGTAGATGGCGGCGGGCAGAGGGGGATAGGAAGGCCCCAAACCAAATGCCATAGCATGGAGGCACAATTTTGGTTTTATACTTGTGTTGAGATCCTCTACAAACCAATAAGTCACCAATGAGTACAATCGAACCTATGTTGTGAAACAGGAAATTTTCCCATCGTGTATCATACTTGGCAGGTGGCCTCCTTATGCACAACCACATGTTTCAGAGGAATAGTATTTGCACTGGTGGTATAAAGACCAAAAGTTCAACCCCGGGCAAACCTGCACAATGAACCCCTCCTCACACATCTTCAAACCACCCATGTGTTTCCAAGCTTTGTTTTTTTTTTATATATATAAATAAAACCAAGCACATTTACCAAGCTTTGTTCCATCAGTACCTTTCCAATATGTTGGTCGCAGGCACTACGCGCTAGCCCGAAAATCAAGACTGGCCCCCGATTCAATTTATCGACGTCCGCCCTTCAGTTTCAAGCCAGCGCGTTAACCGATGCGCCTCTGATAAAATAGTTGGGAAAGGTATTGGTGGTGTAGTACGCTAACGATCAACTTTCAGTACGCACACAATTTTCTTCGCAGTCGATAGTGTGCTTAAAACAGGTTTGAGTATGTTTACGTGGTTCATGTTTCTTGTTGGCCCCTCATCTTTTGAAATACCTTTTGTGATTGCATATTAGTTCAAGTTGTAATATATGAAGGACGTTTTGGCAACTTGTGGATGATTTTTAAAAAGATTGTTTGTGAAAGATTCCGAACGCTGATTTCGGCAGTTAGGACGCACCTTAGCAGGGGCCTGGACCCACTAGCAAGGTATTCTACCACGCCGTTCAGGATTTCGATCACGTGTGGCATCGAGTGACTCAGTACGGCCGTCGAATAGATCGGATCTCGACGGCCTGGTAGTTTCCGAGTGGGGACTGTAAAGATGCCCACCTCCCATACAATGAGATGCATCGAAAAAAAAAAAAAAAAAACGAAGTTGGACTAACTTGGACATGATAGCTTGTGGCTTTGCGTGGGCGGGAAGTCAAGATTTTATGGGCTCCAAAGGGGGGGGCTTGATTTTCAGACTTCGGTTTTTTTTTTTTTTTGGCTCTGAGAAATAGAACTTGAAATGTGAAATTCGAATATTGTGGTGCATCTGACAGGAACGCTTCTGCATCTGTCGGATGGTCTGCTAAAGGCATCATGAGATACATCGCGAGGAATGTATCCCAATACTCGTTACTTGTTCATCCTCGTGAATGTGTTCGTGGACACATTTTATTGCCACGGTACATCACTATGAAGACTTACGTGAAGGAGATTGTACCAACCCATGAATTGGGGTGCACAGTTGTTCTTCATAGTTTTCTGTCCTATTTCAGTTCATTTTAAATCAGAAAAAGATCCATTCATGCAAATAAAAAATCACTTTGTAGTTTTCAAAAAACCATAAAACTGTGTCACACGTCGTAGAATACTTCGCTAGTGGGTCCAGACCCCAGGTGCAAATAAAAGATACCGTGTATTTTTTTATATTTTTTATTCGAAATTTTACATGGTCCGGTGGAAAATTTAGGCGTGACGATCATGTTGTTCGACTTTTGAATTTAAAATCTATGTACAGTGCGGGGTAATCCGCACACGCAACTTGGGATTAAAAAAAAAAAAATTATGACTTTTATTAGCATAGGATTTCGGGCTTGTTGTCTTTGACTCGGACGTGGATGTAACATAACTTTGCTTTTTGCTTGCACGCGCATTCTTATACGTTCTCTTTCCTCACGCCTTTATTATATTTTTAACAGTCAACCGACCATCCCTTTGTTTTTGATTTATAATGTGTAACTGTATATTATTTCCCTCTGTTTTCTGTGGTTGGATCCGTGATCGTGGCTTCCCTCATTTCCAATTTGAAGAGCGTCGATAGCCTAAAATAGAAAGGAAATGGAAAACATTCCGAGTAGGGTTGTAGGGCTGCAGCCTAGACTGGGGCGTTTCGCTCCCCCCTTGTTATTGCTATGCAACACGTGCTCGTGGGTAATGGTCTTCGTTTCATAAAAACAACACATAAGGCTCTGTCTATGGTTTGTGTACTTGCCACTTTTCATTCACTCCCATCCATGATCAGCTAAAGGTAGGCGATCGACTTGGGGTGTCAAGTTCGAGCTATGGAGGTAGGTCGATCTTGCCTTTTGATCTTTGGTCGGCGAGAGCACCCGGCCAATTTAAGCATATAACTAAGAGGAGGAAGAGAAACCAACAAGGATTCCCTTGATAGCGCGATTGCACTTCTTTACCTCTCATCTAATCTTGGTTATCTCGTGCATGCATTCCCACTATAACTTTAGGAAACACAATCTCTCTCTAATCTAAATGTTTTGAGTGAGTGGGATCGGCAAAATCAACTAGTGAGTTGTAGGAATTGTTGAGGTGAGTAGCGGAGTTGAGCCATCCGACGAAATGGTGAGATCGTTCGGGTTGATGTGTCATCGAGACGAACTGCGGTAGAGCATGAGCGAACCTCGCTTGTGTGCTCGGGCTAAGCGGGTTGAAGACTTTGGGTAGTTGGTGGGTGAGGGGCGACAGACTGCCTGCTCAACGTTTGGAAGTGGATTGTGTGGAGAGAGAGAGAGAGGGAGGGAGAGAGAGAGAGAGAGAGAGAGAGAGAGAGAGAGAGAGAGAGAGAGAGAGAGAGAGAGAGAGAGAGCAATCTAACTAACTACGTGCCACTCCACTCCCCACGATCAAGTGTAGTATCTCCTCCGATCAGTTTCATGTCTGATCCGTCGTCCATCGAGACCTTTAAAANGAGAGAGAGAGAGAGAGAGAGAGAGAGAGAGAGAGAGAGAGAGAGAGAGAGAGAGAGAGAGAGAGAAAAAAAAAATGGGTTGTATTTTGAAATTTTATGAGTTGGAGTTCAATATATGCTCATAGTTTTGTATCCTCTTCCTGTTTATGATTACCGATTTGGTTTCCCTTCTTCCTTCTCAATCCTTCTCACTATATGGATTGTGCAACTAAATGAATGCTCGTTTACTCAACTATTTGCCGATTTCCCCACAGCTTTGTGAATGTGAATATATATTGAATTATAGTAGCTTTGTTTTGCTCGGAATTATATTTTCATAGGAAATTGAGATGAATGTGTGGGATGCTTTTGCATTGTATAATTGTGTGAGGGAGGTGTTTTTTGTATGACAAGTCAACAACGTGTATCATCTTGTGGCAGTTATTTGTTATTTGCACCGGTAGTAATTTTGCTTGCAAACGAGATTATAACTTACTATGAGCCTTAGGATAGAGTGCATGATATATGAATTTTGGTAGCCCGTTCTTCATCATGACCTGCATATTTGCAAGTATACCCGTCCGTGATATCCCGTTTGAGATCCGCCTCCCTTGCCATGTCACACTGGCAGAGAATGGGTCTGCAAGTGGGATGTCTGGCACACCATCACCCACGCAGGTGAGTCGTATTGATATCCCAATTAATCTCGCTATCGGGTGTTCAATGGGTCAAGGTTTGTCCCTATAAAAACCAATTTCTCTCCCTATTTTGTGGTTCGTGGTTCTCTCTCCCCCACTGGTGGCCTTGCACGTTGTGTATAGAGTGT
Source organism: Chara braunii (assembly GCA_003427395.1). Lineage (NCBI taxonomy): Eukaryota > Viridiplantae > Streptophyta > Charophyceae > Charales > Characeae > Chara > Chara braunii. The sequence goes on along the minus strand of BFEA01000074.1, from coordinate 2,123,955 downwards.
GGGTGAGAGGAGGTTTACCAAAACCACAACGAAGAAGAATTTCGTGCGGGAAACCTTCGATTGAGGCCCTCCATTTTGGATTTCGAGCTCTACAAGTCCTATTGGTGCCATGCGGCAGAACAACGAGATCCCCATTGTCTTCCATAAACTCCTCCACCAAGTGAAAACCAGCCACGGTCTCGACTTTGGAGAAGCCCCTTTGGCATTTAGACCCACACCTCCTATTCAAGCGAAGCTCCGTCCCTCAATTGACCCCCTAGTTTGGACCTCAGCTATACCTGCGCTGTGAAACTCTGGCACCGAAAACCTTAGTTTTGATTTGGGACTCCAACCTCGATCTTCCTAAAATCCTTGACACACCTTCTACTTCACACGTTTGGACCTACTGCGCACTCCGATAAGGAAGCGCGCAGGGCGTGAGGTTGATCTTGGACACGACATGTATCGTTTTTGAGGATCGACACGTGTATCGGCTCTCTCGTTCATCAATCCGACAAGTCCAAATCGCGGACCATCTAAGAAGGCTAGCGCACAAGTACATGATCCTATGGTCGCTCATAATGGATCAGCGGGAAGGCATCCCAACACAGTGAATGCCAATCCAACTCAAGAGTACAATCGGGCTAATGCTTTGCAAAATCAGAACCAGGTCGCTAGCGCTCAAGCCTACCAGACGGCACAAACTCAGAATCCGACACGCGTTTTGCCCCCACTTGCTCGTCTCACTCTCTATCTGTTTGAGCTTAAGCACCACCTTTCAAGAGTCTGGCTTGCCACTCTCCGAGCATAAAACTATGCAGATGAGGAAGCGAGGACTACCATCCCTGCTTGTTTCAATGAGCTAGCTCACCACTGGTTCACCAATTACAACTGGGTGGATATGCAAACCTTTGAGAGAGATTTTCTCCATCGATTTGATTATATACATCGATAACAAGCCTACTTAATGATCAACTTGAAAGGCCGAGAACAGAAGCCCCTTGAGTCAGTCCGAGATTACCACAATTGGTTGTACCAATTACTCAAGTCTCAGAGGGACAAAAAACAGAGACGATCTGTCAATTGATACGCTATGGAGCAGTGTAACGTGGGCCACGCTACAAGAGCAGTTCTCTCCCATCAATCACGCCCTGCAACAAATTGTGGATGTGACAAATGGAACGAAAGTTCCCCACTCTCTTCCTGAAAAACGCGGATTAGGTGAAGGATGGGGAATCATGTGAGTTGGCACGAGCCAAAGCCGAACTGGCCGCATTACAAGCAGGGCTCGTGACTTGTCAGGAGCAAGTCAGCCTCGTGATGAGTCGGTGCAACTCCAATGAAACAATATATCATCATCAGCTTTTATTTTTTCCAGTCATTCAATTTTTCTGGGACTTGTATTTTTTGGGACTCGTATTTTTTTCTGGTTAGCCTGTTTGGTGTGCTTGCATGTTGTTTGCCCTCCCCCCTTCCCCGTGCCCTCCAGCCTATGGTTCACCTCACTGCTCTTTTGCCTTGATGTCTTTTTGCTTGCTTGGTTTTGGCATGCCTTGATGCTTTTCTTGCCTGCGTGGTCTTGGCATCCGTTTGGGACTGGTTTCTTTGGTTTGCCTACTTGGTGTGCTCGTGTGTTGTCTGCCCTACTGCCTCCCCTTAGTCCCCTATGCCCTCTAGCCTATATGTCTGGCAGTTCGGAAAGCTGATCATGGATAACCACGTATGTACGAGGTAGCTTCATGAGAAGTAGTAGAGTGGCAGCATACAGTGTTAGTTTGGTTACAGCAGGGCCGGGTGTACCATGGTTCCATGGGGTGCGTGGTGAGTACACCATGGGATATATAGGACACACGCACAAGGAAGGGATTCCCTTCTAGTTACCGCTGGGCGGTAGGCTCCCCCAGCTGCACTAGGGTCCCAGTCGAACCAACGGCAAGATGCTGTGGACATGTGGTAAGTCCGCTTCGAAAATCTGAATATAGCTTACCGTAGAGAGATGCTGCGTGGTGTACTGACTTCAGATGTGACTCTGCTCCGATTGTCGACGTGACTGGTTTGCTGTGTCCAGTATAATACAGTTATGCATGTACATATTGGTCTGAAGGTTTCTGATAGCGTGGTGTGTGTGTGTGTGTGTGTGTGTGTGTGTGTGTGTGTGTGTGTGTGCAGTGTCTATGGGATGCAGGGCAGAACGGCCTTGTGTGTGTGTGTGTGTGTGTGTGTGTGTGTGTGTGTGTGTGTGTGTGTGTGTGTGTGTGTGTGTGTGTGTGTGCAGTGTCTATGGGATGCAGGGCAGAGCGACCTAGTGCCCCTAGGCACTAGTCCATCTGGCCTTCCTTATGGAGGGACACTGGGCGGGTCACACACACACACACACACCCAGGCACACACGCACACACATACACAATCATTTTTATGTAAGTTTTTTCTTTCTTGTATTTTTCTAAGTACTTTTTGTGTCCCTCGCTGAGCACCCTTAAGCAGTGCCAAACAGCCGGTCATTCCTCATCTGGGGTGCCTACAGCACTCTTACGGGGGCCGCTCAGTTTGGGATGTCTTCGTCTTCTGCGGGTGATGACGGATGTTCGTCTGGGTGATTCCCTGGCTCAGCGGTGGTGGGAACCAACAGTCTGTGGGGTTTAACTCGTGATGCGAGTATGTCATGTGCCGCTTTGCTTTGTGTTGGATGTGTAGACCGTCTTGTCTGAGCTCTGCCGCTGACTTGCTGCCCGTCCCGCTTGCTTCACAGGTCTTCCTCGTCGCTCTGCTGCCGTGCCGCCCATCCGCAGGCTGTGCCTTCTGTGTCTTTTGCTCGTGTGCCTTGTGGTTTGGTTGCCTTGTTGGTGTTGCCTTGCGCTTCACTGCACGCTTGCTGAGCTGCTTGTCCGCTTGCCCCGTCGGGCTTCCGTATCCTTTTCTTGTGTGGCTTGTAGTCTGGTCGGCTTGTTGATGTTGCATTGTTCTTCACTGCATGGTTGCCGAGCTGCTCGTCCTGTTGACCTGTCGTTCCTTGCAGTCGTCTTTGGTGATTAGCAGTTCGGTTGCTCCCACAGCGTTGCCTGGTGTTTCACTGAGTTTCTGCCCCCTGCTATGTCCTGCTTGGGGACAGTCTGCCTTCAACATGGGTCAAAGGGTTCATGACCCAAACCATCAATATGGGGATTCCGCAGATTTTCGAGGGTTCAGCCTCCTCACTAGTCGGTGCAACTCCGACGAGACAATCTATCATCGTCAGCTTTTATTTTTTTCAGTCTTTCAATTCTTTTGGGACTTGTTTCTTTTTTCCTTGGTTTGCCTGTTTGGTGTGCTCGTATGTTGTCTGCCCTCCCTCCTCCCCTGTGCCCTCCAGCCTATGGTTCACCTCACTGCTCTTTTGCCTTCACCTCACTGCTCTTTTGCCTTTGTCTTTTTGCCTGCTTGGTTTTGGCATGCCTTGATGCTTTTCTTGCCTGCGTGGTCTTGGCATCCTTTTGGGACTGGTTTCTTTGGTTTGCCTACTTGGTGTGCTTTTGTGTTGTCTGCCCTACTGCCTCCCCTATGCCCTCTAGCCTATATGTCTGGCACTTCGGAAAGCTGATCATGGATAACCGCGTATGTACGAGGTAGCTTCATGAGAAGCAGTAGAGTGGCAACATACTGTTAGTTTGGTTACGGCAGGGTGAGGTGTACCACGGGCTCCATGGGGTGCATGGTGAGTACACCATGGGATATATTGGACACACACACACACACACACACACACACACACTGAAGGTGGGGAGGTGCAGAGAACTGGTATCTGCACCTCTCCCCGAGCTCGTCCAGATTCAGGTATTTCATGCCTGAATCTGGATGTGTCTGCGGAGAGGTGCAGAATCACGATTTTCTGCACCTCCCCGC